>JAJLWX010000002.1:600000-1043652 GCA_030570975.1 Yamadazyma songkhlaensis | reverse complement strand
CAATCAAGTCAAACTTCTGCTCCACAAGATGCTATTCAAAATCGTCGTAATAATCCACCTAAAGTATCCACAGAACAAAGATTGAAAAATGAAGCTTATTTCGCTGAATTAGGTAATAAAAATGAATCTCGTCCTGAAGACTTACCACCATCTCAAGGTGGTAAATATGGTGGTTTTGGTAATACTCCTCAACCTGCTGCTAAAGGTTCATTCTCAAGTTTTACTTTAGATAATTTACAAACTGATCCTTTAGGAACTTTATCTAAAGGTTGGGGATTATTTTCATCAACAGTAGCTAAATCTGTTAATGAAGTTCATGAATCTGTCATTAAACCAGGTTTAAATCAAATCCAACAAAGTGATATAAGTAGCGAAACTAAAAGAGCTATGGCTCAATTTGGTCAAAAAATGTCTGAAACTGGTAAATTTGGTCAAGAAACTTTCCAAAATTTTACTAAAGAGATTCAAAGTAATGGGTTCAATAAAACCGTAGATGCTAAATTCGGTCATTTCTTTGATAATTTAACTGATCATCAAAAGGAAGAAGTTGAAACTGCTTTTGGATTCCAAAAACCAAAGCAATCAACTAATTTAGGTAGTGCCAGTGGGGGTAAGAAAGATGATGATTGGGATGATTTTTAGATTTTTTTGAGTTTGTGGATACATGTTACAAACAGAAAAAAAAACACGTAAATATGACACATCATATTTTCCCAATCTTGTGATACATAACATTTTAAATTAATACATATATTATTGAGTTTCTTTTATCTTAAGAGTAATTTGTTTTTGTGGATTTGGGTTTTTGTGGATTTGGGTTTTTGTGGATTTGGGTTTTTGTGGATTATAGATTTTTGTGGCTTTAGGTTTTTGTGGATTTTAATTTTGTATATAATCCACAAAAAATTAGAGAAACTACATGAAATATATATATTACTTTAAACACCAAAACAAACCAATTAATCTTTCTATCATATTTTTGTCAAGTTAGTCAATGTACTTGAAGATTTCAATGATAAATAATAATCATATTCATCTTTAAAACTTTGATAACTATGGAAATAAGAATCTTTTATATAAAAAAATTTAACAAATGGCCAGCTAAGAACCCAATCTACAAGACCCACATCTCTCATTACGGAAGTGATTAAGAAGAAACACATTCCCAAGAACATACCGAATAATGTACCAACAATAACTTGTTGAGCAGTATGATATAATAAATAAACTCTTGAAAAGCATACTCCTAAACTGGTAAAACATAATATTATACAACCAAAATACTTTTGTGTTGGGGGTAAACTGCTTATCTTAAACAATAATATACAAAGGAAATAACCTACAAAGAAACCCATATGTTGACCATGAGCTGAAGGCATACCATAACTTAAAGAACCTGTTCCAAATTCTTTGTGGAAATCAGGTCTTGGTTCTTTTAAGAACTTTTTTGCAAACTTATTTATGATTTCACTAACAAGATGACCACCTACCACAATTACCGGTTCAATCTCTCTTGTTAAAAGGAACCAAGATGCATAAAATACCATGGTATAAATTGGAAATAATGATAAATGAACACAAAGTATACCTAAAGGATCTTTAGGATCATATACCACATACGTTAAGTCAAATGGTACAGGATTGTACTTTATATCATTTGGGAAATAAGTTGGCATCCCTCTTTAAGATTTTAAAAGATTGAAAAATTGAAAAATTTTGGAAATGAAATCCTTTTAAACAAATTTGAACCCTTGAAGGAATGTAAAGGGTTAAAAATAATTTCTCTTATATGTTCAACAATAGGATTGGTCGTAATATTGAAAAAACTGAAATTTTTTATATGTGGTTAAATTGGTGGTACAAATACAAATTGAGTACAATTACACAAATATATCATTTCTCAATTAGGTTAAAATAGGTGTAATTTCACCAATTTGAGAATCTCGCGATGAATTTTACACCCAAGTCTTATTGTTTTAGTGACAATGAAGGCATTAGTCGAGTATTGACTCCTTGAAGGAGGTTTGGAGACAAAGGAGGTCTAGGCCGGTGTGAATAGAATTAGTGATGGAGGCCAAGTTTAACATGAACAAGTTATGGTGAACATTTTTAACTCTTCGGATATATGAATAGAGAAGTTCAGGGTTTTTGGTTTGAAGCTTATAAGATGAGGAGATGACCAGTAACTTGTCCGCAGAGCAAATAAAGCTTAATCTCTCAAAAAGGTAAAACTCAATTGGGAAATAACGTTGTCATGGTTAAATAAAAGCCTAAAGATCGCGTAGAATGTGATGCATGAAATCTTGGTAAGGTGATGGGTTGGAAGGGGTCTCAAGTGGAATGTGATGAAAGGGATGTGAAACGTTTATTAGCTGATGAGCTGTTAGAATGATGAGCTATTAGAGCGATGAGCAGTAGAATATGACTAATGAGAGCAATAATTCGAACAAAGATAGACGAGACTCTCCATCTCTTTGTTAGTATGTTTGCTTAGAACCCTTTTGCTGGCCTTGTCTAATCTTATGTTTGAAGATCTCGAGGTTGCTGATCATTAATTATTTATCTGTTTTAGGGAGTTCGTACATTACAAGAGATTATTTTTTTGTGGCAGTTACGTTTGTGGCTATTAAATTTTTGAACACATCTCTATTTGTAGAAAAATTCTGTACGCATCTTTTTTTGTACACCTATTTTGTGCACTTCTTTTTGTGTACACCTGTTTTGTGTACTATCTTTTTGTGTACTATCTTTTTATACACATTTTAATTGTACACGTAATTGTACACGTAATTTTTCACTGAGATTGTATTCACAATATATTAATGCTATAAATTATATAATTTGATTCCTTTGTTGTTCTCTTGCCCATCTAGCAGTATTTCTCGTTGTATCACTAAAATTAACATTAGATCTTGTTCTTTTAATAACTTCAATTACCCAAGGACTTGAATATACTTGAGAAAATTGATGAGGGAACATCGATGCTATATCACCTAATAACCCAACAATTGATGATGCAATTGATTCAATACTTATTAAATCAATATCAATAGAAATAACTTCTAAAAATTGAAAGATTTCTCCCATATAAGGGAATAAAATACCACCATTTTCTTGTAAACCACCAACAATTCCTGAATAACATTCTAATACTGATTCTTTAATATTGAATAAGAAATCAGCAGTATCTGAAGTACCATCATCAGGAATATTATTAGCCAATCTACACATTTGGAATACAAATTCAATATAACTTTCAAAAGATTTACCTAAAGAAGTAGCTAAATGACCAAAACAGGAAAAAATAGCCGGTTTTAAAGATCTCTCAACTTGATCATTACTGATATTACTACCCAAAATATTCATTAATTCTTGAAGGTAAGGTTGAATAGAATTACCTAAAGAATGAGCTAAATCAGCAACAATCCCTATAGCTGTACTAGCAGTTGGACTATCAGTATTAGTTAAAGCTTTAACTAAATAAGGAGCAAAAGCATCCATATATTTAAGGAAATTTTCCCCAATTGCTATAGCTATAGCCGAAATACCAATGAAAATATCTTCTTCAATTAAAGCATTAGGTTCTAAAGTACCTAATAATCTTAAAAATGTTGTCATTAGACCATCACTTGCATTACCAGTTTCCGCGCCTAATCTTCTAATTATGGTAGTAAGAAGCGCTAAAATACTAGTTTGTAAATCTTCTAAATTACTCTTCATCTCAGCACTAATAGCCGTTCCTTGATTAATAGTTTGATCTAATCTTCCTAAAGCATCAGTTGCCATATCATATATTATTGGTTGAGAATCTTGAGCACTTGATTGGATAAAAATTGATAATGCTTCAAATGCTGCGTCACGTGATGACCCTTCATTATCTTCTTGTTTTGATAAACCTATTAAAAGTTCAATAATTCCTTCAATACGTCCGGATAACACTGTGGTTGGTTCATTAGGTCCTTGGGTACAAAGTTGTTCCATTAAGTTCATAAAAGTCCAACAACAATTGGTGATAACTTTTGGATGATCTTTTAAACCAATTGATATAGCCATTAAGATAGTTGGAAGATGAGTTTCTAAATCAATGACACTAATAGCTATTTCAGCTATTTTCCCAAGACACCAAGCAACAGTTTCTCTTACTTGAAGATGTTCATTATTAATAAGTTCAGCAATTGGAACCAAAGCATTATTTAAAGGATCTTTTAAGGTTTCTAACTCCGGACCATCTAAGATTGATCCAATAGCCATAACAGCAGCTTCTTTATCTCTCCAAGAATCTTTAGAGATCCTTTCTGAAGCAAAAGCTAAAGCAGGTTCAATAACATAAGACCCAGTATTTTGAGCAAATAATTGAAGACATGCCCCAGCTGCCATACTTACAGACCAATCATCATCTTCAGCATCATCATTTTGACGTGTTAATGCTTGTAACAATGCTGGTAAGGTCGATTGGATTGATACCAAAGCGAAATTGTAACTAATTAAATGTTGAGCATATTCTTCTTGTAAGGAATCACCTAATTCTTCTCTTTGCATTGATAAATCGATCTCTTCTTCACAAACTGATGACCAAAATTCAATTGCCATACAAGCAACACGATCATTAGGACTTTGAATCCCCGATACGGTCAAGTTAAATAAAGCTTTTTCCATATAAACTGACATATAACGATAATATAAAGCCATAATTCTTGCTAAACATCCAAAAGCTGCTTCTTGAAGGTCAACATTATCTGCTTGTGTAGCTTCACAAACAACTTGCATGATATAATTTCTTTCACCTTCTTTATCGAAGTTGAATCTGATGAATTCTAAGGAATTAACTAAAGCATTCAAAGCTGTTAATCGTACGGAAGTTTCTTCATTAGGTTGAGCTCCTTGAATGATTGTTACCAAAATTCCATTAGCTTGTTCGATAATATTAGGATCATTAGGGTTAAGAGCTTCACAAATATATCCAATAGCCAATAATGAAGCTTTCTTAACAAGGATCTCTTTATCAGCTTTAGTATTATCGATCATAAGGGTCATAAGTTCAGGCCATTGGTTTATGGGTAATTCTATTTCAGCAATGGCAGCTACTAATTGAGCAGCAGATTTCCCAACTCTTTCATCTTGTGATAATAAGGATTGTATGGAGATATTCTTAACATTCAATTTTACGGTATCATCTAAGTTGTACCATCTTTGGTGGTACTGGGATTTGGTGGTAGAATCTTTAGCTACCAACTGATTCTTTAAGGCGATTCCAGCTAACATTCTAACTTCAGTTTTAGCATTATCATCGGCCAATACACCACATAAATATCCTACATAATCAACGAAATGGTTGGTAGCAGCATCATTTAATTGGGCTTCAGCTTGAGCTCTGATGGTGGGATCTGTCCCTAAGATAGCATTTTCTAAGATCTGAGCAATGTCCATGGTACACAGATGGGAGAACAGGGAGGTTCTTTGGTGAAGACTAAGGACGTTGGAAGTTGATGAGAAAATTTTGACGAGTGCGACTTGGTGAGGGTGGCGGGCGAGTGTAGGGAGGGAGGGTAGTGAGGGTAGTGAGGGAATTTAGTGAGCGCGGTAGCAATCGAGATCAAGGAGATCAGAGATCAGGTGGATCAGGGAGGTGCAATCGAAAGATGGGGAGGTGGAGGGAGAGTGAGACAACAGGCACTGAAGAGGAAAGATCAAGTTTTGTAGGAGAAGCAGAGTTCAGTGTTCCAACTGACGGTAGAGACAATCAATGGTCACCCATTTAATAGAGTAAAGAAATTTCCAGTCACATGACAACTCACGTGATCATCCCTTAACTATAGAATGTAAATCTGTCAACGTCTCTTCTTTTCTAATCGAGTGATCAGCTTCACTCACTTCTTTACTGTCTTCCTTCTCTTTATGTAACTCCATTTGTTTCTTTAAAGCCTTTTCCCTAGCTTTTAATTCCGCAGCTCTCTTCTCCAACATAGCAGCTCTATGAGCTAATTCTTTAGCACTTGCCATTTCCATTTCTTCCAACTTTTGTTGTCTTTCTGCAATCCTTTCATGTCTAATAACATAAGGAACGGTTTCACTAATTTGTCTTAATTGATTTCTTTGTGGAGCAATAGATAATCTCTTAAAAGCTGGATTATTAGTATTTAAGTTCCTAGGTGATTGATCTAAAGAAATAGTGGAAGTAGATGATGTAAAGGAAGCATTATCTTTTCTTGGTGAAGATTCTGAATCATCCAATAACATAGATTTTGGTTTCTTTGATGATGTAGTTGAAGTAAATGAAGCATTATCATCATCAAGTGGTAAAGCTGTTGTTGAAGTTAATTGAGCTAAATTACTCAATGAAGGTACCAGAGAGAAATCTTCAATTCCATTTTCACTATTTCCTGTAACTTTAGTTAACCTATCAGTTCTATAACTTTCATAAAGGAAATCATGAGTTAAATCTTTAAAGTCTTGAAGATGAGAACCCAATAACACTGACTTTAATACTGGAAAATCACTAAATTCTTTATTCATAATATCAATAATCCCCCAAGGATACTGCCTAGCTTTAATAACTTTAGTACGACCATTCTCTACTACTTCAAATTCATCTTCTGATGAAATAATTGCAAATGGTTGAATCAGTGCTAAGTACTTACATTCTTCAATTAAATCATAATCTTCATCTTCATCATATTCATTCAAGTAATTATCGAATTGGAAGATAGGAACATTGAATTTCTCTAGGTCAATTTTGATTTGAGCTTTGAAATGAGCTAATTCTTCAGGTGTGAAAGCATCAGCTTTAGCTACTACTGGAACGATATTAACATACTTTGATAATTTCTTCATACAACTAATATCTAATTCTTTCAATCCATGACCTCCTGGTGATATAAAATATAACATAACGTGAACTCTAGTATCAACAAATCTAGGATTTCTCTTGATTCTGGTTTCTTCAGCAAGGACAAGATCAAATTGTTGTTTTAAGTAATTCTCGATTTCATTGAAACATACTTCGTTATTTAAGTTATCACCAAATCCTGGGGTATCAACAATAGTCAATTGAAGTTTGGTATTGGCATCATCGATGATTTCAACTTTAGTCTCAGTTAAAGCGATCCCTGGCTCTTCATGAGCAATTGCTGGATCGAAATCATTCCTGGTAAGAATGGAAGTATTTGGTAAAGTAACATTCTGGGCTGAAGTGAAAGAAATGGTATTGGTTTCAACAATGGCAATATTTGGATCTTCGAATCGGTGAGCCATAACCTTCTTATTAAGAAGACTGTTAACAAATGTGGTTTTACCGGTACCACTTTCACCTACCACCATAAATGTAAACTTTACACCTTTACGAGCATCCTTACGGTAGTTAATCATGGGAGATGCCACCATTGATGGGGATTCATAAGAATACAGTTCGTCCATTGGTAACGTTTGATTGTTGATGTTGACGCGCATTCTTTTTTGTTTCTTCAACTTTTCACCTCCTCGCCCTAACTTTAGCGACGATTTAGTGACACTTTTTACTTCGGCGCCTCACTATTTTACTACCTTAAGGCACAACTGAAATTATACTTTTCCGCACTTTTTATTACCCGCATTATGTTTAAAACCCTTTCTGCCAAAGCTGCTGCTTCTTTAGACCAAGAACTCATGTCTACTGGAGCTTTTTCCATTGATCAGCTCATGGAATTAGCTGGGTTGGCAGTAGCTCAATCAATTTTCTTACAATACCCTCCTACACCTCATGATCAGGTATTGGTACTTGTAGGACCAGGTAACAATGGAGGTGATGGTTTAGTGGCTGCTAGACATTTAAAACTTTGGAATTATAATCCTGTGGTGTATTTCCCTAAGAAACCTTCAAAACCTTTGTTTCATAACCTTATGGTTCAATTGAACGATTTAGAAGTTAAAGAGATTCTGTCCCTTGAAGAAGCAAAGACTATGATGACCAAAAGTAAGGTGATTGTTGATGGACTCTTTGGTTTCTCATTTAAACCTCCAATAAGATCTCCATTTGATGAATTGATCTCATATATGGCAGAAAATACCACTAAAATAGCCCCTATAGTGTCTATAGATATCCCTAGTGGATGGGATGTAGATATTGGCCCATTACCAGAAACTTCCGATATTAAACCTACGATGTTAGTGAGCTTAACTGCTCCTAAACCTTGTTCAGAACATTTCCAAGGTGTTCATTTCCTTGGAGGAAGGTTTATCAATAATAAAATCGCCGAAAAGTACGGAATTAAAGAATTGGTGGAGAAATACAGAGGTAATGATATGGTAGTTAAATTATAATCACGTGAGGGTCATGTGATCTTTTTATATTAATGTCTTTCAATGATTTTTACTCTACATTACTCTACATCCTATAAATACAATTGGTTCTTTCTTCACCTCCTATGAATACATTTAACTCTTCTTCTCTCGTGTCAAAAAATTAGCTATACTTTTAAGGTCTTTATTTTTTTCTGGGAGTGCTTTCCTAATCTTTAAACCCATATCCCGATTAAATGCCTGGTTATTCATTTTGGTATTATTGATGGTAGTTGTGATATCATGGTCCCAGTCATGAGGTGAGACTGGGGTTAAAGGTGTTGATGAATAATCTTTGGGAGGAGTTTGTGGTGGACTTCCAGTTGTCAGGAAAATCTTTGATTGTGGGGTTGGAGGTGTCATAGGTGTCAGGTTACTTTTTGGTGTTTGAGGTGATAATGGAGTCAGGAAACTTCTTCTTTCAGGACTTTTAGGTCCACTAGAGCCCTGGTAACCTTGGGGGAATGTCTCACAATTTTTTGCACCCAAAAATGTCGTGCCATAAGGATTTCCCGACATTGATCTAGGAGCTATATGTTTAAACCTACTATACCCATAATCTTCGCCAGTATCGAGACTGAAGCTGAAAGGTCTTTGTCTTACTTCTTTCTTTAATTCAGATTTGGCATCCGATAAACTAACGGCTGTCATGAAACTGGAAGTACTAACATTAGATTGACTTGCGTTAGGTTGGTATAAACTTATAGGTCTTGCAGGGCGATCCAATAAAGGTCTTTCATTGGAAACTCCACGATATGCATCAATTGACATCAGTGCGGATCTATGATCGTACATACTGACTGGTCTTGAATATGAATTTCTATGACGAATGGAACTTTTTCTAGGTATATTTTTAGTTGGTTCGGTTGGTTGGGATTGGATTCGAGGAGAGGTTTCAAAATTAACTCTTGCTTTCTTTATCATCAATGGTTCTGTTGGGTATTTTAATGCTAAGGTGGGTTCAGGTTGAATGCTATCTGTTGGGGATGGTGGTAAGTCTTTGTTCAAAGATAAAGTAGATTTACTTTTGAAGTCCACAACTTCAATTGAAGGTTCTTCTGAACTGAAACTGAATAAACTATCTTTCACACTAACAGTATCATCAATCATGTTTTTTGGTTCTTCAATGAATTTGGATGAAATCTTGGAAAACTCAGTATATGAGGAATATATACTTTCAGTGCCATTTTCACTAAAATCTTCGTCATCACTATTATTATACTCGTAATCCCTATAAATGTCACAAGGTCCTAAGTTTGTGCTGGCCAAATCCTCTTGAGATTCTCGGTTATAGATTTCCACTACTTCCATTAAACTTTTCGCAGCCAAATCGCTGTCTTCGGTGCGATCTGAGGCATCTGAAAATAAACTATCAACGTCATCCATTGACATTTTACTGGGTGATGTACTACCAGTACTCATGGTAGTATCAGTGATGGCACTTCCAGGTCCTGAATTGCCTTTAAGTTGGAGTAAATCGTAAAATTCATCATCATCTTCCATCAATGGAGGCATGGAATATCTGTAACTTGCCATAGTGACACTTCTTCTACCTTCTAAAGGTCTTGGGGGTGTTTTCAATTCACTTGATGTTTTCAATGGTGAACCAAGACTCTGTAATGGTTCCAGTGTGAGCAATGGTGAACCAAGGGTAGTTAAGGAAGATGGTGGAGGTAAGGGTAATTCTTTATCAGTATTCAAAGTCACCATACTTTGGGAAAATTGAGGTTTCATCAATGGTAAACTAACAATTCTCCTGTACTTTCTAAATTTTCCATTTCTCTTTATCACTGGAATTTCAGGTATATCGTCTTCATTCAAATGTCCTGGTTTAAAACTTGATATAGCATGCGAAAGATCCAAATCCAATGCTGGGATCTCAGGTGGTACATCAAATGATGTTAACCTCTGTTTCATACTTTAACTATGCTGTAGATGTTTCTATACCTTTAAAATTCTCCTTAATGGGCCATCCCCTGACTTATATAAGAGAATTGGTTGTCGCACCCCGATGGCTGGTTGATTGCGAAATCCATCAAAGGGTGCTATTGTTAGAAATTTTCAGCCAGGGATTTTGTGGGAAACTAACGGCATTGAGGGTTACTGGCTATGTTCTGGAACAAATATGATCCAAGGCTTTGTGTTTATTGTATAGGGTTGATCAATAAGAAATAGGTTGATGATAATGAAATATATAAAGTTTTCGGCAAGAAGGTAATCAAAGAGGGTGCGGATTGTGAGGACAACCATCTAAGTAAATGATTCTCTTGGACAAGTGAAACTAACCATAGCTCCAGAGATGTTCTGGAACGGTCTTCGTAGTAGCTTGGAACTGAAACTGTCTCAGACTGGAACGGTTTTCGAAATGAAATTACCGTATCCATAAATAGTTCTCCATCCTCCAAGAGCTTTGTAGACCAGGCTTTGCTAGGACCAGTCAAGGCTTTGCTAAGACCCAAAACTTAAGATGTACCTTCCGGTTGATCAATGGTACCCGATCCGAAACATCTACTCGGTTGCTGCGTCTTTGTTTGAAAAACCATTGCTTAACGTTCTTCACGGGGCATCATACTGCTATAATTCTTATCACTATTGCTGTAAATTCTCTCTTTGTTAAGTCTGTTGTTAGGTGCTACACAAAGTTACTTTGGTTGCGAAATCTGCACTTAGATAAGAATGGTTGTTGCTTCGGTATTATGTCGTAAATTGCTTTAGAAACTCCATTAGTGTCATCTGTGGGCTCTAAATGACCTAAACGTGAGATGTGGTTTGTCCAATGTTTTGGTATTTTTTACTATAATTAAATATCCAGATGAAACTGGTTTGGTACAAAAAATTAAAAATTTGTAAAATTCGTAAAAAACGAACTTGAAAAAATTCTTTGTGTCACTTTTGTGTTTGTAAACAATAAATTGTAGAGGTCCAATAACCACTTAAACCTTTGTGACACAACTAATCTTTGTTGTATTCTGGGGTAATTGAAAATTTGGTCGTGCATGCACCGCGTGCTATCAGAAGTTACACAAAATCATGAATGTACTGTTCCCCCACTCCCACAAGTCCGAAATGCTCCCAAGATCTTCCAATCTCTTATTGTTAAGCACAGTTAACTCCCTACATTCTCCCATAACTTTCCCATCATCGTACCGTCCATTACCACCATCTTCCCTAACTCAACCCCAGTTACGTCATTTCGCAATCCTCCTTTAACGAGATACGTGAGATCCAAACTTAGCTCAAAATATGGAAGAAGATAAGTTGATACATAAACCACCTAAACTGAACCATAAGGTGATCAGTAACCGTCAATTCGAGAAGATAGAGAGCAGTCACATAGATTATCCCGATGGTTCCTCCAGTGATCCTAGTGACCCATTTTCTGATAGCAATGAGGAAGTAGGCAGTGGTGATGAACCCCAAAATGATTATAGAGATAGTCAGGACGAAGATTTCGATGAACATGATCCTATAAGGTACAACCAATCAGAATATACCGACGATTTTGGTAATTCGTATACCATTGATTTTGATTATAAACGGTATACGTCCAAGTTATCATTCAAAGGTACTCGACTTGTGTATTTTACTTCAGCTTTTGTGTCGTTATTTGTGTCATTATTCGGGTATGAACAAGGGGTTTGTTCGGGGATATTGACGTTTGTGACCTTCAACGGATATTTCGATTATCCCGATGCTACCACTATTGGACTTATCATATCGATTTTAGAGATAGGTGCTATGATAAGTTCGTTGTTAGTAGCCAAGTTTAGTGATATGTTAGGTAAGAAACGAACGATATTGATCGGAACATTCGTTTTCATGATTGGTGGGAGTTTACAGAGTTTTGCCACTAATCTTTATGTATTTTCCGTAGGAAGAGTACTTAGTGGATTTGGGGTAGGAATCTTATCCACCATAGTTCCTAGTTATCAATGTGAAATCTCTCCAAGTGAGGAAAGAGGGAAATTGGTTTGTGGGGAATTCACAGGTAATATCAGTGGTTACGCATTGAGTGTATGGGTGGATTATTTTTGTTATTTTATCCAAAATGTAGGAGATGCAAGGAAAAATCCTCATTCCTTTGCTGCAAATTTAAGTTGGAGATTACCACTTTTCATCCAAGTGATTATTGCCTTCATACTTTTCGTAGGAGGATTTTTCATTGTTGAGAGTCCTAGATATCTCTTAGACATCGACCACGACCAACAAGGATTTCATGTTTTGAGTTTATTATATGCTTCCGATCCGGAAAACGATAAACCTATCAAAGAGTTCTTTTTAATCAAGAACAGTATCTTAAACGAAAGAATCTTGATCCCCAAATTCGAGAGAAGTTGGAAGAATATGTTTAAGAATTATTTGACTAGAGTATTGATTGCTTGTTCATCATTTGCATTTGCTCAGTTTAATGGTATTAACATCATTAGTTACTATGCACCAATGGTTTTCGCTGAAGCTGGATTCAACGATTCTAATGCTTTACTTATGACAGGTATTAATGCTTTGGTTTACTTACTTTCCACCATACCTCCATGGTTCTTAGCAGATAAATGGGGAAGAAAACCAATTTTAATCAGTGGAGGGCTCATGATGGCTATATGTCTTTATCTTATTTCCTTCGTGATGTACTTGGACAAATCATATACCCCTAATATGGTGGCCTTACTCGTTATCATTTATAATGCGGCTTTCGGATATAGTTGGGGCCCCATAGGGTTCTTAATCCCTCCAGAAGTTTTCCCCTTAGCCGTGAGATCAAAAGGGGTATCGTTAGCCACTGCTACCAATTGGTTAGCAAATTACATTGTGGGTCAATTGACCCCTATTTTACAAGAGTCCATTGAATGGGGATTATACCTTTTCCCTGCTTGTTCTTGTGTAATTTCCATCATCGTGGTTATCATTTATTACCCTGAAACCAAGGGAATCGAATTAGAACATGTGGATAAGTTATTCGAAGAGTACTATAATGGTGGTAAACCTAAAATGAACTATGTAGAGGTTCAACAAAACGATAGAGACTTTGAAATGGATGAATTAGACGAATTGGATTATGAGAACTTTAGACGATAATCTTATCGGTTAAACATTAACACCTTCATGATAAGGCTCTTTAGGTTATAGGGGGAAAAAAAAGGTCTGGCCCGATCACGTGACCATTACCCCATTAGGTAATAGGCGATTGAATTTGGTGCGGAATTGGCACGGAATCTTTTTTGGCGAGGAATTCGAATCGAGCGGTTGAACCGCCGAATCTACAGATCGCGAACAACCTAAGACATAATAGCCGGGTAACAGCATTTGACGAAAATGGAAGGAAAATCCATTGCAAGGCCCCAATGGGCAAAAAAACATCCGCAGACGAATGGGTGAATTAAGTTTGCCTTGAAAAATAAGGCATTTTATAGTAAACACTATTTTAACGTTTTTTCATACATAGGAATAAACAAACTTTTCATGGCAATATTAAATTAGAGCAATCGTACTATTAAAAGAAACCATTGAAAATCTCTTTATGTTTTGTCAAAATTTATGTAACCCGTCTGCATCACGACATGGGAATTGTCTTCCCCCGCGACACCGCGTAATCCATGGAACATGATGTCGCTTATCAGTGAGGATTTCTTTTGCGGCCTCTCTGTTTTGCGTTTTTATGAAATTTTAGTGACAGGATATAAAAACCATGTAATTCCTTGAATTTTAAGTGTTGAAGGAGAAATAGATTATTGTAACTGTTTTTTTGTAGCCAAATCAAGGAAGATCAAAATTAACGATCAAGGAACTAATCATGATCCTTCCTATCCCTATAACGAATAAGTTAAGTTATTCAAATTCAGATAATAGTTTGTCAAGTCTAAGTGATAATGAATCAATATTCTCTAATAATCACTCATTTGAAGATTATGAAGAAGATCTTTTCATGAAAATAGGAAAATGTAAAAGTGATTCATCATCCAATAAAATCAATATCTTAAGTAATTTAGTTATTGATAAATTAAATGTTGATTTCTTAAAGAAATTATCTCCTACTAATGATATAATAGAAATAACAAAAGAAGTTGAATCTATCAAATCGGAAGATTCCGATGAATCTTTTGATTCTTTTGATTCAGATTCTGACCTTGAGGAGACTTTCGAAGATTTGCAGCATTTCCACGACATAGAATTAACTACATTTAATGAATCACAACCACAAGAAATTGTTCATCATATTACAAAAGTAAAGAACAGAGATGAAAGAATTAATTGTAATTTCCTTAAATTATATGCACAAGATTATTCAAGTAGACAAAAAGGGTATTTACCTCAAGATCATGGAAATTTCATTATAGATAAAAATTTACAAAAATTCCATCAACAATATAATATTTATAAAGTTTCCAATGCTTCAAAGGATAAATTATGGCAAAATATCATCTTACCCCCAAGAAAAGATGAAATGCCAACAGTTATAGATCATAAAAATTATATATTAGTTGAAGGAGAAAATACTAAAACCATTGTTATGAATGGTTCTCATATCCCATGGATGAATAAGAAATCCATTAAACCAACAGGTTGTGAAGGGAAATATTTAATAAATGGGTTAAATCCCAATTCGGGAATTACAAGGACTCAATATACAGTTAAAGGTTGGGTTAATAAAAGGTGGTTACCTCAAGTATAGAGAGGTACGGGTTTAGGTTTAAAGGTTAATGATTAATGAATATTAATATTATGTCGTCTCTTAAAACTCTTGTGTTTAAAAGTCCTTCGGAAGCCCCATGTTATAGCGGCGGATAACACCTTAGTTCACACGAGTTGAACGGAATTTTCGCAACCATTTATCGGCTCTCCTAACTCGCAGTTCCGATCTTGTTTTAACTCGTTTGAGTAAACAATAATGTGACAATCTTTGTTTACTACCAATAGTAAGTAAGATATTAGGGTATTATTGAAGTTATTGTAACCGGATTGTCCATTGGGCTCAGTTCATTTTGTAAACCATTTTTGCGTTTTTATTTTCATCTTAGGCATTCTAGCCAATGCCTAATTTGGCATGTTCCATGCAAACAAACCGTTTAAATTTTGCCCCTTGGGCATATTTGTATTTTTATTGGTGAATTTTATACGTGTCAACTTATAGGGGTATGAGTGAGGAAATTTCCAGCGATGCACAAGGTTATAAATAGTTACGTTTCATTGGCTAATTTCACGGAAATTATACAGATTCCAGATTCATTTACAAATTCCTTGATTCAAGTATTCAAATACGTCCACTCAAGTCTTGGGGTTTCACATAAAGAGACAATTTCATTAGCTCAAATGTTTACAAGAAAAAGAATAGCATCTCTTTTACATCTCATGTGTACGCATGCCCACAACCACTCTCAGGAAGCACTCTAATGCCCATAACCACACCTTGGGTATTACACTATATTGCCAGTACGTCTTGGGTATCACACTATCGTGCCATCTGTATGGTACCACCATTAAACTTGGCTGCGAAAACATTTTCTTCCAAAAATCGCGACACAGTCACATTCACGTGACGTTATAGGGCAAATACCCTGAGGGTCTCACCAACCATCTCAAAATTTTCAGTGAAAAAAAATTATTCACCTCAGTAACTATAATGGCTCCAAAAGGTAAAAAAGTAGCTCCAGCTCCATTAGCTAGCAAATCAACCAAGACTTCAAAGAACGTCAACCCATTAATTGAATCAACCCCAAAGAACTTTGGTATTGGTCAAGCTATCCAACCAAAAAGAAACTTATCAAGATTCGTTAAATGGCCAGAATACGTTAGATTACAAAGACAAAAGAAAATCTTATCATTAAGATTAAAAGTCCCACCAGCTATTGCTCAATTTACCAACACTTTAGATAAAAACACTGCTACTCAAGTTTTCAAATTATTCAACAAATACAGACCAGAAACTTCTGCTGAAAAGAAAGAAAGATTAACTAAAGAAGCTGCTGCCATCGCTGAAGGTAAAGATGCTAAATCAGTTTCTCCAAAACCAGTTGTTGTTAAATACGGTTTAAACCACGTCGTTTCATTAATTGAAAACAAAAAAGCTAAATTAGTTTTAATTGCCAATGATGTTGATCCAATTGAATTAGTTATCTTCTTACCAGCTTTATGTAGAAAAATGGGTGTTCCATACGCTATTGTTAAAGGTAAAGCTAGATTAGGTACCTTAGTTCACCAAAAAACTTCAGCTGTTGCTGCTTTAACCGAAGTTTCAGCTGCTGATGAAGCTGAATTATCTAAATTAGTTTCAACTATTGATGAAAACTTCCTTTCTAAATACGAAGAAAACAGAAAACACTGGGGTGGTGGTATCATGGGTGCTAAAGCTCAAGCTAAAAAAATCAAAGCTATTAAAGCTGCTGATGTCCCATCAAACGTTTAAATCTAATACATGTATTTTCCTTAGTTCTATATCTAAATACTCTATGTGGTACAAAAATATGAGAAAGTAGTACAAAATCAAAATCCGTGAAAAATCCGGGTAACCTTTCTCACCTCAACCAATTACAGCTAACTTTTTTCTCATGAGAAATAATCAACGATATGTCTTTTAAAGATTTAATAGATCTTGTTTTACCAATTGCTTACGCTGAAGAAGTATGTTATTATCATTTTTGAGGGGTAGATTACGAGCAGATCGTTTCATTTGTCGAAATCTGGCCACTTTTGACGGTATTTTACTGTCGATGGAACACTTACTAACAATGAGTAGCCTGCTGAAGAACCAGTAGAAGAAACTGAAGAATCAGAAGAATCAACTGAAGAATCAGAAGAATCAGAAGAAACTGAAGAAGCTGAAGAAGAAGACGAAGATGAAGATGAAGACGAAGATGATGAAGATGAAGAAGAAGCTGAAGATCCTTTAGATACTATGAGAAAAGAATGTGCTGAAACTACACAATGTCATCCATTCAACCATCACTTCCATGAATGTGTTGAACGTGTCACCAAAGAAATGGAAGAAGATGGTTATGAAGAAAAAGATTACAAAGAAGATTGTATTGAAGAGTTTTTCCACTTACAACATTGTGTCAACGATTGTGTTGCTCCAAGATTATTTGGTAAATTGAAATAAACTCTGTATAATTAACGTTACATTTGGTAAGTCATTTAGGTGAATCTATACTGCATTAGAAATAAAAATAAGTATTTATGTCTGGCCATCTAGGATGGGGTCAAGTCTCATCAAACTCATTAGTCTCTCACAAACCTCGCGACAGTCTCGCTAAAATTCCAGGAACTCTCTCTAAATTCTCACCAATCCTCCCTAACTCTCACTAACTCTACAACCTCGCGCTCACTCGACCTCAACCACTTATGGACTATACCAACTTCACCATTCCTGAGCTTTTCCAAAAGCTTTCAATTGGTGAAATCCAATCCTTGAGCTCCACATATAAAACACAAGCCGTGGATGCTAAAGCTCAACTTCAATCGCTTGTTAGTGATAATTATCGTGATATTATAGGCATAACGGACGAAATCAACAACACTCACAAACTTACCCAAAATTTATCCAAAAGTTTATCATCTTTAGCTTACTCCAAGTCAAATTTCGTAAGCTTTAAGCGTGTACTGAAGTCACAACGCCCAATCAACAAGAAAGCCCTTGCTAATATCATTATTCATAACGAATTGACTGAATTTGATTTGAGACTAGACAATGATTTACCCACCCATACCTCGGAGTATGTCAAGTACGCTAAGATATATCATATTCTTGGTTCTTTTGATGCCATTAAGGATAACAACTTACTCAAAACGAAGTTCGAACGAATGAAATCGAGGTTTCTCGGAACATTGAACGATCTCATTTCAACCTACAATGTTCCACTCCAATCGGTCTACACGCCGAATTCAGATACTGACGTACCTTCCCACCACTTGAGATTGAGTGATATGGTATCCAAACAACCAGTGGATGTGATAAACGAATCAGATTTGGAATTTTTGGATATTGACGAAAGTTCAGGAGAATTGCCCATTTATAACTATCTTCTTGCTTATATCATCATCACCGGTACTATAACCAAATCCCCAGCATTATTTCATTTTCTAGAACTCAGAGTTAAACATTTGAACAAGGTCATAGCGGTGTTGAAGTCCAAAAACTGGGGAACTAAATTCTCACCCTGGAAAATCGTTCGTTATATAGAAAACACCATGGGATATGTGTCAATATTCAATCAGTTATCCAAATTTAAACTCCCGTTAGTTTTGAACGACTTAGAGTTTGGAAAATTCAACAATGAAGCATTTAAAGGTGATTTATCGTCCCTTGAAACAGAGATTAATGACCTTCAATCCACTATGATGCAACAGGTAACTGCTATTTTTACATTACTTGTATCTAATAGTGATTTGGCTGACGTCATGTTGATATTTATCAATTTCATGGCTTCTTTCCAAAAACTCGGTTCTTGGTGTGAAGAAAATGGTTTCAAATCATTGGTATCTTCTCAAATTAAGACCAATGATTGTACTAAAGAAATGGTAAGAGTATGTAAATCCAAATTCCCTCCAATCTTGCTGGAGTTACATTCGATTCTTGAGCAAATCTCCAATTTCTCAATCAATGAGAATCTTCTTTTTACCAATGAATTGGTGGATTTGATTCATAACGATATGTCTAGCTACTTTAACTTCATCAATGCTTCAGCCAAATCATCCTTAACCACCATTGACATCGCACCAGTTCTCCACCGTTGGTTTACCTCCGTTGACAATTATAAATCTTTGATTGATATCAAGGGTCATCAATTATCTCGATTACTCGAATATTCCACTAACAACCGTGTAGTTGAAGGATTCAAACAACTTTCCGAAGATATCAGTCTTCAAATCGACCAAGAATTATCCAATTTCATAGATTCCTTAGAGTCTATGGTCGACAAGTCTATTGAAACTTCCAATACTGAACAAGTGCTTTACCTCCTCACAGTTCTCGTCATACTACATCAAAAGAGTGGTCGTCATGAACAAATATCTCCAATCGCAAAATCTTGTTACCTGTTCATATTTGCCAGAGTAAATACCACCGATTTAGATAACCAAATAGAGGCTATATTCACTAGTTTGGCCAACGAATCAGAACCTGTAGAATTAGACTCCATCCAAGTATCTTTGAAACTTTCCACATTATTATACTCCTTAAGTACCCAAATCATCAATTCCAAAGATTCAAGATCCTCCGATTACATTTTCAGTATCATCACTAATGACCCATCGTTCACAACCATGTTTAAGGATGCACAAAAAGAATGGCTCACAAAGATCATAGATAATATTTATAACATCATTCAACCTATTGAAGTGACACAATCAGGTAAATACAAGGTTTTCGCCAATATCAGTTTCTTAGGAAACTTCATAGGAATGTCGCCCGACATGTCGCGTCTTAATTGGGAAAGTACCAATGATATAGATTTCAAAGAGATTGAATTATCCGTTAAAGACTACTACAATGCTTGTAGTAACACCTACTATCCATTAAGCATATAAATTAATACAAATAAACCTTTGAACCGGCAGACGTCAATTGTTTGATGACCTTTATGGTTTCAGGAATATCCCAAATATTTTGTCCTTTTTGATCTAAATAAGAGTTATCAAGGATCAAGATTTTGATTTCTTCTGGCTTTAAAGGAGATTCTTCTGACTCTAAGACTTTTTGTAATCTTCCTGGGGTACAACATAATACTCTAGCAGTAGTACTAGGTAAAAGCTTGAGATCAACATTTATCTTATTCTTATTGATTAACTTTAAGGATGAACCCAGTAATTCTCTGGTAGCACGATGGATATCACATGCACGTATGGCTGACATTGAGATGATACTAATGAACTTTCTTTCATCACTTTGTGTTTGTTCTTTCTTTTTATCTTTTTTCTTCTTCAGATCTTTTTTTGTGGCAGGTAACATGTTATTGAACTTTCCGTCAATGAATTTTGATAAGTTATCCAAAGATCTCTTTTCAGTGAATTCAGCAGTGGATCTGACATCAGTTTTGGAGATATACAAATCAGCTAATTCTAAACTACTCAATTTTTTATTCTTTTGACTGACAACTTGATTGATATAATCGGTGATGACTTCAGGTGATGATTCAGTGGAGATCTTTTTCTTTGCTTCCAAATCCATTTCCATCTTCAATCTCTTTTTCTCTTTAAATTTTGAATCAGTGGTCTTTCTTTTCTTTCTTTCTTCAACAGGTTCCTCGACAGTTTCCTCAGTTTCGAATTGATCTTCGTCACTAACAGCCCCTACTTCGGTGTTATCTACTTCTTCTGTGGCGGAATCGAATTCATAGTCCAATCCATCATCTAAATCATCGGCTGCTAACTCTGGTTTTGTCATTGAGATGAGATGAGAAATTTCGCGATAATGGCTTTAGTAGCTAAGGTGGGAATGCCCACTAAAAGGGTCAGTCGAGCTTTCACGAGGAATATCCTCATCACTGGAGACCTTCAAAGGAAGCTAGATACTTCACAACATGTACCGGTGGTGGTCATAGGAGGAGGACATGCTGGATGTGAAGCTTCAGCTGGATCTGCTCGTACTGGAGTACCAACAGTATTGATTACCCCGGAAATTTCCAAGATTGGTACTGCTTCGTGTAACCCATCAGTAGGAGGTGTTGGTAAAGGAACTTTAATCCGAGAAGTTGATGCTTTGGATGGGTTAGCAGCTAAAATTACCGATAAAGCTGGGATTCATTTTAAGATCTTGAATGCTTCCAAAGGTCCTGCTGTCCACGGACCAAGAGCTCAAATAGATAGAAAGATATATTTGGAAGAGATGCAAAAGGAGATTTTGGACTATCCAAATTTGACCGTGTTGGAGGGTAAAGTAGAGGATCTTATATTGAGCCCAGGTAGTGAGACCCAAAGAGACACCACTGGCAGAGTGTTTGGAACTGTTAAAGGGTTGATCATGGAAGATGGAAGAGTTCTTTCCTGTGATAAAGTAGTAATTACCACCGGGACTTTCTTAGGGGGAGAAATTCATATTGGGTTAAAAGCTTTCCCTTCAGGAAGAATGGGAGAAGATGCAACTTTTGGATTATCTAAAACCCTTAAGGATGCCGGTTTCAGATTAGGACGTCTTAAAACTGGTACACCACCCAGATTACTTTCTTCGTCAATCGATTATACCAACCTCGAAATTCAACCATCAGATTATCCTCCTCAACCTATGTCCTTCATGAACGACCAAGTGGCCAACCAAGAGAATTTGGTAGCTTGTCATCAAACCAGCACCACTCCTGAATTCCACAAGATCATTGCTGATAACCTCCATCAATCCATTCATATCCGAGAAACTGTCAAAGGACCTAGATATTGTCCTTCCATAGAATCCAAGGTCATCAAATTCCCCCAAAAGACTTCCCACACCATTTGGCTTGAACCTGAAGGTTTAGACAGTGATTTGGTATACCCCAACGGTATTTCCTGTACCATGCCTGAAGAAATTCAGGAGAAACTTGTAAAATTGATTCCTGGGTGTGAGAACGTCGTCATGACCCAACCTGGATATGGGGTGGAATATGACTATGTCGATCCAAGAGAACTAGATGTTACATTAAAAACCAAACTAGTCGATGGGTTGTATCTTGCAGGTCAGATCAACGGTACTACGGGTTATGAAGAAGCCGCATCTCAAGGAATCGTAGCAGGGATTAATGCTGGTTTATCATATCTCAACAAAGCTCCACTTCACATCAAACGTAGTGACGGATACGTAGGAGTATTGATAGATGATCTCATCACCAAAGGTGTTGAAGAACCTTATAGAATGTTCACTTCCAGGTCTGAATTTAGAGTATCCATTAGGTCCGATAACGCTGACGTCCGTTTAACAGAAATGGGTTATCAACTCGGAGCCGTGAGCCAACAACGTTATGATGCTTATCAGAAAGAATTACGTCAATTCAACCTCATCAAAGATCATCTTTCGTCCCTTCACTTATCAGGAGCCAAATGGGCACCAGCCTTGAAAGGACTCGTTTCGGATGTCAGCAAGAACACCATTGTCGATGGTTGGAAACTTTTATCATACAAAGGTATCACCATAGAAGATTTGATTCCTCATATGGATAAATTTGGTCCTGTTCCTGAATTCTACCAATCCACCACCAGAAGATTGAGAAATAAGCTTAATGTGGAGAGTACCTATGCTCCATGGATGAAAAAAGAACAGGCTCATCTTAGAGCTTACGAAGCAGATGAAGACCTCCTTTTACCTTTGAACTTCACTTATACCAACGAAGGTAATCTCAAAATCTCATACGAGGTCTGTCATCTCCTTAATACCATTCAACCACAAACTATCGGCCAAGCTCGTAGAATCCAAGGTGTAACACCAGCAGCTATCTTTGAGCTTTATAAGTTGGTCAAGGGTAATCAAGCTGAATTTGCAGCTCAGAGGGTTTAGGCCAAGGGGTCTACTTCAAGGGCCGAGCCCATTGTCTTGTACATACTATTTATACACTATATTACATTATTCACTGTCACTGAATCTCTCTATGTGTCTCCCACCACTTACATAGTCAAGATCATCATCTTCACTTTTGCGGCCCTTGAGTTCTGTGGATGGTACGGCTTCCTTGAGACTATTATCCAAAGCCATCAAAAGCTCCAAAGGAAGATGATTTCTAGCCAATTGGGAGAATTCCAGTCCGGATTTATCACTTTGAAGTCTCGTCATGTAAAGTAAAACGTCCTTAATATTGATCAGATTACCCTTACGGTTCCTATGAAGAGCATATGCTTCTAGATCACCCATCAAGGTCAGAAGAAAGATATCTGATTGTTCTTGGATGTATTGGTAAGCCTCTGGATCGATTTTGATTCGTTTATCCACTGGCTTAAGTACTTGAATAAGATCTTTAACCATTTTGGTGGAAATGGTGTTAGAGGAAGGTACTCTTTTCCTTGTGTTTTGAATTCTTGGTGGTGCTTGACGAGGAGGAGGGAAATTAGTAGAAATCTCATCGATGGGTTCGTAGTTGGATGGATTTTCGACGAGAAACTCTTCGTCAATAAGATCTGTACGGGGTGAAGTTGGAGTAACATAACCAACACCTGGATCTTGTTCCTGTTGATCAAGAAGTTCTGGTTGGAACTCAAAATCGATTGGTGGGAACTCTTCTTGAGTTTCTTGCTGGTCCTGTAGTACTGGCAGTAAAGCTATTGGTCCTTCTATGGCGGGTTGTTCTATAGGTAGTTCTATCAAAGGCTGTTCTACCATTTCTTGTTCTACGGACGTTTCTATGATTGGCGATTCCAAGACCAGCTCCATCGCCGTCTTCTTCGAGACTCTTTCATCTTCATGAGATGCTCTTCTTTTCCTTGATGCTTGGTTAGCGAGAATCCTCTCCAAATAAGAAAATGTCCTTGGAGCTATGAATGGATTATCTTCTTCCAAATTTTCATTTTGTAAACTTTCATTTTGTGAACTTTTGTTTTGTGGATCAATATCTTGTGAGATATCTTGCGGAATTTCTTGTATAACATCTTTTCTGTCAAATACTCCACCCAACACTGTTTCGGGAGACCTTAATAATTCATCGGTATTGGAAGGTAGAAGTAAACTTTCATCTGCCATTGGGGCCCGATCTTTCTGTGGACTACCATTAGCTTTCCTACGACGAAATTCTTCCTTTCTTTGTTCATCTTTATCCAAGGCGTTCCAGAATCCCCTCAAGAAGTCTAGGGTAATGGGTCCTTCATACTCTGGATTCAATTTTGTGGTGTTTTCTACTACGATAGACGACCTTCGACTTCGTGGGGTCAAAGTTAAGTTAAAATCGCCTGATCTACGAGGAGTGGAAGGTCCTGATCTCCTTGCTGAGCCTGGTGTTGATATGTCTCCTGTCATCAGAGACTTTCTTCTCTTTATGGATCGAGGTCCCTCAATGTTCCACTGTTTTTGTATATCTAACAAGTCTGTCACTGGTAGATGGATGTCATTGGTCCTAGGTAGAGAATAACGACCTCCCAAGTCCAGATTAGTTGATCTGTTGGGAGTAGACGGTTCAGTTCTACTTCGGTCCATTGATAAACAGTGCGCGTTAGGTTTTGTGTAACTTATAAGTATAAATGTCACAAAATGTCGGAACGTGTCGTAGGGTTACCAGAGAAGCATAACAGAGATGCTTCGTTGGATGATGGGTAAATTGATGGATTGGAGTTGAATTGTTAACAAACCACCTACGCTGAAGTACCAGCACAGGCTAATTGTAGCATTGACCCTTTTAAATTTTGGCCTGGGTTCAACCCCATTTGGTCCAAATTCAACTCTTCGCACCGCAATCTTCATGTCTACTAATATAGAAGGAAGCTTGTTATCAGCATTGGTTTCAGGTACTTCCACAGCTGCTGTGGTAGGAACGTTGACATATCCTTTAGATTTCATCAAACACAGCTCACAGTTAAACCATGTTCAACAGCTCGCTAAGTATAAAATCCCATCCAATGGACCTCACTCCATGGCTCAACTATTTAAAGGATGTAGTGCTTTAGTAACAGGAAACATCTTAAAGAATGCTGCCAGGATTTTTCTGTATCATTGGGCATCCAACTTCATGTCCTTGGAACTGCAAGATGCTCATGGTAACCCTATCAAGAAAACTACAGCCCCAAGAATCGTTATTGCTGGTTTCATGAGTGGGATGTTAGAGACCTTATGGTTGATCCCCTTTGAGAACATCAAGATAACTATGATTCAGAACCAATTGTTAAGGAATGAAATCGATGATTGTTTAAAGCAAGGACTTAAGATAGATGTTACGGGCCAATCCATAGATATGCACCATAAACCTACCCAAAATATCTTCAAGCACCATTATATATCTCCTCATATTTACTTTACCAATGAATTGGCTGCTCAATATAAAGGGTTGAATGTCTCCAGATTCTCCACGGCTCATATGAAACACACTAAGAAAGATGCCCTTAAGCAAAAGTACAATAAAAATCCAGCCTTAACCTTACTGGGAGTAATTAAGGAAATCTATACCTTGAAAGGAGTTAAAGGGTTCGCTTATGGAGGATTCATCACTTTTATACGTCAAGGAGCTATCTCATCTATTTGGTTATCGACCTACAATTGGACCAAACAATTATACTTACCCCATAATAAAAGCCATGATGGTTGGTTTGGTGAGAGTTTGACCTTATTACAAAGCGTGGGTTTACAAGTAGTTGCCAGTGCAGCAGTGATAGCCATAACTCAACCAATAGATGTTGTGAAGTCTCACATGCAATCAAAGAATTCTCATGTCATATATAAGGACTCTTTGGGAACTGCTTATAGACTAGTTATGGAACAAGGATTTACTGCTCTTTACAAAGGAACCTTACCTAGAGGTGTTAAGGTGTTGGTAAGTGGAGGTTTAAGTGCTAATCTTTATGCTTACTTCGAGAGTATGTTCAATAATGCCAGTAGTAAAACCGTCTTCAGTAATGAATAATTATGTATGCTCTAAATATACAGGGAGAAGGATTTCTCCGGATTTATGTTTAACTCCGTTGAACTTAGCACAAAGAAGACCCCCATTGGTGCTAGGTTGACTGAATGCTATTTCTCGTGGATGAATAGGTTTGGGATAGGTAGTAATGGTTGTAAGAAGGGCAGTACTGATCCCCAATCGTCTCCAATTGTAAGCTACCCAGATTCGGGAGATTCCAAGCTTTGCAGTGGTATTGACTTGATTGGGAACAATAGTTTGGGTCTTATGTATCATCCAACGGGATTGGCCTTTCACATCATTTATGGCTTCTGTCACTGCTATCCCCACAACTCTTTTATTGGTTATAGCGAGAATGGCTTGACCAGGAGTTTTCTGCCAACTATCGCTACCTTTACTGGCATTCAATTCCTGGTTAACCATATGTAAAACATCATCCACTCGTCGTATCTGGGGAATCAGATCGGTATCAATAGCCACGAAATTGATCTTTTGGCGTCGTTTTTTGATTGTAATTGATATGGACTTTAGAAAATTCCCTTGAAACAGCCATGGTAAGCCATCCACAAAGTTTGTATGGTATTCTCCGTGAAGTAATTGATCTTGTTTGAGATATTTCAAGTAACTCATACCACATAACTTACATGTCTTTGATTCATTGATATTTGATTGAAAAGCTAAGGTAGTTTGTTTGAGCTTTTTACGAGGTTTTTCCGAGATTTGAGAAGTTGGAGGTGTTTCAGATGATGAAACTAGATCATTTGAGTCCTCAACACCCAGAGAAGACTCCTCAATTGACCCTTCATCTACCCTTATTCTCTTCATTCACTGATCTAAGAACGCGAGGATTGATGCGACATCGCGACATAGGTGCGACTGATGATACTGGGGAATCCAAAAAACTCTCACCCCACCAATGTATGCCAACTTACTCCCAGTTAATGGGAAATGGAAACAACAAATCACCGACTACTTAACTGAAGATGTTCCTTCATTTGATTTCGGAGGTTTTGTTGTCGGCCAAAAGGAAGAAACTGCCACCTTATTAATGAAACAATCAGGTCTTATTTCTGGTATACCTTTTGCCAGTGAGGTCTTTAAACAATGTGAACTTGATGTAGAATGGCATTATAAGGAAGGAGATTTCATTTCCACCGAGGAATTAGCTAAACATAACGGGAAATTGTTAGTAGCTACCGTTAAAGGACCTGCTAATAAGATCTTATTAAGTGAAAGAACAGCTTTAAATTTGTTAGCTAGATCTTCAGGTATTGCTACTCAATCTTACACCACCAAAAAGTTAGCTGATGAAGCTGGATACACAGGATTGATTGCTGGAACCAGAAAAACCACCCCTGGTTTAAGACAATTAGAAAAATACTCCATGTTGGTTGGTGGTGTTGATACTCATAGATATGATTTAAGTTCAATGGTAATGTTAAAGGATAACCATATTACTTCAACTGGAAGTATCACCAAAGCTGTTAAATCAGCTAGATCTGTTTGTGGATTTGCTATTAAGATCGAAGTTGAAGTTAGTAATGAAGAAGATGCTAAAGAAGCTATTGATGCTGGAGCTGATGTTATTATGTTGGATAATTTCAGTGGTAAGGAATTACAAGAAACTGCTCAAAGATTGAAGAAACTTTACGATGGTAAGAAATCCTTTTTATTGGAATGTTCAGGAGGTTTGACCTTACAAAACTTAAGTTCTTATCTTTGTAATGATATTGATATTTATTCCACATCTTCTATTCATCAAGGTTGTGGGATCATTGATTTCTCTTTGAAGATTAAAGCTTAAAGCCTTTTTAAAGCTCAGAGATTTGGTAAAGCTTAGAGACTTCGTAAATTCATTATATATCCTTATCTAATATTAGATACACTCTTCAAAGGTAAACTCTGGAACCCTGTGTTAAAGCCAATAACATTACTGGCATTATTTAAGTACTTAGCTACATTTTTATCCATTGGTTGATCATCTTCATCTTCATCATGGGTGATATTTCTTGAAAAATCAATCAGATGATTCATCAGATTCATCAGAAAACCAGAATTCAGATATCCTGAGTTCAGAATTCCTGAATGACTTATAGCACTTGTAAGACTCAAATCTTTAAGAATTTCTTCATTAGTTAAAGAATGATTATGATGAGGTAATTGATTACTAACCAGTAATTTCTTACCAAAACACTTAAGAGCTCGAATATGAGTATCTTTACCATCTTGATGGTTAGCGAGGATGATCAATTTGACCATAAAACATTTCAAAACTCCATCATTCCTTATACCATTAAAGATAATATGAGACCAACCTACAGGCTTATTGAAATTTACCGTACAAACTTCACTCAAGTCCCAACCATCAGATGATCCCGCCATTATCTTGATCTTAGAAGGTGTGTAGGACTCATCCAAATTGTAATTGGTGAAAATGGAGATTCTTTCAAGGGAGACTCGTTTGGAGAATTGAATGGTTATGGAATGTGGATTACTCAATTGATTATTGGTGATGATGCCACTGTTGTTATTGGAATTGTTATTATTTGAACCATTACTTCCATCACTTTGCCAGTAAGAATCGGGAGAATCATCACGTAATTGATTAATAGCAAATCCAGGTTTAAATGAAGATAACTTCCAATTGGCCAAAGGAGACAAATCCAACAATTTTAATGATTCCAATTCTTCTAAACCTTTGGTATAATATACACGTTGGATCTGTTCTACTGTAGGTTGGTCATTAACGATATCTGAACGATCTTCTTCCTCTAGTTCAGTACCTTCTTCGAATTCTTCTTCTTCATTTATAAATGGTCTATTACGTTCGGATGCATTGGATGAAGTGATAGAGTCAATGATTTCCGACTGAGGAATGGTGTTCTGCGTTTGAAGTAGGTGAGATCCCGTTAAGTTGGTGGAATCGGTATCACCACTGGTGTTATCAGAATGGAACATGTTACAAAAAGAGCGCGACAGGTAAAATATATATTGGGTGGTATGATACATTATAATTCAACTGATTGTAATTGTTCTGAGATGTCAGATGCTTTTTGTTTGGTTTCAGGTTTGGTTTCGGCAGGGTCGGTGACGGTTTCAGTGACAGGGTCGGTTACAGAGTCAGTGACCTTCTCGGTTGTTTCAGACTCGGTTGTTTCAGGTTTCTCCGATACAGTCTCGTCAACAGTCTTATCATCAACAGTCTTATCTTCAACAATCTCCTCGGTCTTATCTTCATCTATGATTGTCTCTTTAGGTAAATTCACAGTAGACTCAACACTTACTAAATTTCCTAAATCACTGGTAGAATTAGCAGCTGATCTTTGTGGACTTACAACTTTACTACTTAATGCGGATTTCTTAGGTTGTGGTACGAATGATGTTAAGAATTTATCAGCATTATTAATACCATATTTCTTTAAAGTTCTTCTCTTCAATACATCAATATAACTTAAAGGTTTACCGATTTTACCAAATTCATTTTCTTTATCCCAGAAGACCAAATCACCTTCTCCGTCATCTTCACCTCCAATATAATAATCATCATCAGTTCTAGAACTTTCCAAATATCCATATGAAGTATCGATTTCTGCTTGATCAATTTTATAATTACCATTTTCCAAATCATTAATATAATTGAAGAAGAACTCTTGTAAGTTAGAAGCAATGACTAATTTAGTATCGAAATCTCTTCCGAAAATAATGATTTGTCCCCAATTACCTTGAGGACCAGGAGCTAAATCTAAAGCAATTTGATTTCCAATATCATCTTTAATGATAGGTACCCAACCTTTATGAGAATAAACCGGATGAATGGAATTTGGAGGTATGGATCTTTGATTACTTATGAAACTATTATTTAAACCTTCTTCAATAGATGAAGAACCTTCTTTTGGTTGATTTTCACTTTCCTTTTGTTGAATGAAATATCTTTGTTTTTCAATTCTACCACTAACTTTTAACCAAATAGCATGTTGTTCGATAATAGCTTCTAAATCTAATAATCTTAAACCCATTATTAAACCAGTTGGTTGACAGTTTCTGAATTGTCCATCATGTCTTTTATAAAATTGTCTGAATTCAACAGGTAAACTTCCACATTTCAAATCATTTTCAAATTCATTTAAATCCGCCGTAGTTACTCCATCATTAATATTATCTCCTAATTCAGGATATTCTTCTTCTAACCAAGTTTCAAATCTATCCCATAATGAATCAATTGATGGTAAAGGAGGTTGACCATCTCTAAAATTCTGTAATTGAACATCAGAACCATTTAAATTAGTATTTGAAGATCTTAATCCTGGTCTATAGTTAATAAAGTTACTAGTACCTTCATTTAAGGAGATATTACTTTCATTATTTAATTCATTTAAATTACTACGTGATGAATTACCTAAGCTATTTTCGGTGATAACATTCCTATAAGGAGAATCATAAGAAGCATAATGATCATCAGTAGTAATAGAATGAACGAATGCCTTTAAATTATCAAAAATCCCCATGTTTATCCTTGAATATGTATTGTTAGTATGGGCAATGTTTCGTCCACAGATGCGCGAAAAAGCGCGTGATTGAGAGTTCTGGATCTTAAGTGGAATTTGACCTTAGAGACTTAGACATTACAATAGTACAAAGTGTTATCTATAAATCTAAATTAAGGATCCTATTTTGTTGCAAATAGCTGGCTACCTTAGGTCCAAAATATTCGAATAATAAATCTTTATGATTATCAAAATCTAAGGAAGTTATAGCTTCTGTCATCTTGATGATTTCATAGTTTAATTGGGAAGAAACTTTTGAATCTTGATGGTATAATGAAGATTTCAAAACCTTAGAACGGATGAAATTAGCAATGGTTGGGATTTTACCACTGGCTCTTTTACTTATTAAAATCAAATAATATTGTAATCTCAATAATTTTGCAGCCAAAATCTTTGAATCACAATGAATTTGATTTTTAGGAACTAAATCAGTAGCTATGAATTTGATAACTAATCTGATTAATCCAGGGAAGTTATTATTACCATTAATGATTTCGTTCAAGGTATATTTGCAAGTACTGTTAAGACATGGATGATCATCCGCAGTAGATTTGCAGCCAAGTTCATCAACAGGTTTATCCATATAACCATTTTGATAAGTATTTAAATCATTACCTTTGTTGATATATCTATCGAACCAAGATAAATCGAAACTCATAAACTCGTTAAAGTCTAACTCCCAATGGGTGAAATTCTTAAACCAAAATTTATCATTCAAGACAGAATCCACTTTATGAGCAGTAGTCATATTATCATCGATTTTTGATATTGGAATGTAAAAGTTAGGTTTGAATTTAGTTATGGCACGGGATAATAATATTATGAATGAAGAATAAGCAGCATTTTCAAAATCTGTTAATTGAATTTCTGTTGGTCTAAATTCAACTCTCCAACCTGGTTTTTCTGACAAATTCAAAGGTTTTCCTTGACAATCTATTGATTCATATAATGAAGGGGGTTTGAATCTTAATGTTTGCCAATTAGTTGATTGAATGTTTTCAAAATGATCATTATCCAAAGTATTGTCTTGATCAACTCTCTCGCTAAAAATCACCAAAGGATCTCTAATGAACAAATGACTGAAATGTTGAGCTAAAATGTTATCGAAACCATTCTTTTTCAATTTCTGATAGATTCCTTCGTTAATAGGTGAATAAATATCATTATACTTTTCAGTAGAATTGGATAAATAGTTATCAACAGAAGCATATCTTGATTTTGGAATTTTTTGGATATTCTTACCATCAGCTGTTTTAATAGCAGTATCGCCAAAATCATTGATAATTCTATCACCATCAATTCCTTTCGTACCACCAGATTTCTTGAAATTAAGTTTGGTTTGATCATCAACATTCAATCCCCCAAAATAGTCATAATCAGGATATGGTTCAATATTCTTCTCAATAAAAGTTCTATCGTCAACAGCTCCACTGATAACATTCCATCTAACATCTTGATCAACCAAGAATCCCTTGAAAATAGGAGCTGCTGCACTTAAACTAAGGAATAATGGAGTTATAGGTGCTAACATATCATAGACAAATCTAGCCTCATGAATATTTTTCAATTGCATGGTCATTTGTAAACATGAAGCTCCCATACCGAAACCCATGGAATCTAAGTAAACATGACCTGGTTCAGATGCATATAAATATTCCTTATCACTATCAAAGAGATCTCTTGAAGGAATTGAATCATCGAGCAACTTAGTGTTAATATCAGGATAAATAGGTAAATTCATAACAACTTTACAACCTCTTCTCTTTCTGATATTGGCAGTCAAAGTTGGGAATCTAGCATGACGATTAATGATTTCATCAGGTAAAAATAATGATTGAGATGCTGGTCCTACAGGTTTTGCTACAGGATTAGTTGAATCTTCACATCCAAGTCTTGGGAATGAAGTTATAGTTAAAGGTTTAATATTTGAAGGTAATTGATCTTGGGAGATTTGTCTTCTACTAATCATATTCTCTTCAATATAAACATATCCATAAATATCATCACCATTAAAAGGTTTTAATGGAGTTGCTTCAATCATATATCTACCATATTCAGGATGAAATGAAACATTCTTATCAACAACTTCTTTATATAAAGGTAAAGTATTATCATTTAAATCATCTAAAATATAATCCTTATCTATGGATAAAGTTGCTTTCTTAGATTCATCATCAATATGAACCAACATATATTCAACCTCATCACCCCAATAGAACTTATCGTTATCTCTTTGTCCATGTTGCTTAAATATATTGATTAATTGCTCTATACCATTATTTCTAACATGTTGATTATATTTCTTGGATTGGTGCCAATCTAAGGGAGTTCCTAATGATAATAATCCCATTACTCGGTAGTCCGACCTTTTCGTCCAAGGTTATGCAAAAAGATAAACTGAACGGTGATTCAACAGTGGGGAATTTTTAATGTGAGATGATTCCTGAATCTGATATCAGTAAAATGTCTCGGTTATTGATTATCACAAATCCGCTATGAATAGGAGTTTGGAGGATTTTAGTTACCAACTAAGAAGGAATTTACTTAGTGGACGGAATTGATGTTTGAGGTTTATGCTGACAAATTCACCAGCGATGAGATAAGTTTTTTTTGCAGGGGGATAATGTAAATCTTATAGAGGCTAATAACGGCCTAAAGGTAGAGGCGATTTCATACAGTGTAACAACCAATAACACTCCAAAGGAAAGGAATTAAATATCATATCTCCTCATCACGTGCAAGAGAAGGAATTTTGTCTCATCGCACGGGATGGCTTTACCTATTTAGGAAATGTAATTACCTATGACTTTATATATTTTATCTAATAAACACTTTCAATATTATCAACAACACATCCTTCTTCACCTTCAGGTCTATCGATTAATTTACCAATTATTACTGACTCTTCTCCGTTTTCTTTTAATGATTTAACAACTGCATCAACATTATCTTCTTCGACGATTAACACCATACCAATACCTAAATTGAAGGTCTTTAAGATATCTTTATGAGGAATGTCACCTAATTTACCGAACCATTTGAAGATTTCGGGTACTTCCCAAGCTGAAATATCTACTTTAGCTTGTAAATTCTTTGGTAAAGCTCTTGGGATATTTTCAACTAATCCACCACCAGTGATATGAGCTAAACCTAAGATTAAATCTTCTTTGATAGCTGGTAATAATTGTTTAACGTAAATTTTAGTTGGAACTAAAAGTTCTTCACCAATAGATTTACCGTTAGTCCAAGGAGCTGGTGATTTGTAATCGAATTCCTTAGAACTTTCAATTAAATGTCTGACTAAACTGAAACCATTAGAATGGACCCCATCAGATTTTAACCCGATCAAAACATTACCAGATTTCATATTTTGAACTTTAGGTAATACTTTATCTTTATGGACAGCACCAAAAGCGGTACCATTAGTATCGTAATGTCCTGGAGCATACATACCTGGCATTTCACTGGTTTCACCACCAACTAAAGCACAACCAGCTAAGATACAACCATCAGCAACACCACTAACGAAATCTTTAGCGACGTTAATGTCTAATTTGGCAGTAGCGAAATAATCTAAAAACATTAAAGGTTCAGCACCTTGAACAACTAAATCATTAACATTCATAGCAACTAAATCAATACCAACAGTATCATGGATATCCATGATTTGAGCGATTCTCAATTTAGTACCAACCCCATCAGTAGCACCAACTAATAAGGTATCACTGTTGGAGTAGCCGGCTTTGGATAAATCGAATAATCCACCAAATCCACCAATATCGGAATCAGTACCTGGTCTAGCAGTTGATTTAACTTTAGCTTTGATTTTTTCAACTAACAAGTTACCGTTATCAACTGAAACACCAGCTTCAGCATAAGTAACACCTTTTTTGGTAGTATCTCTGAAAGCTCTATGAGCAATATCTTTTCTGTTATATTTACCTTTAAATTCAACATGTTCAACTCCAACATAAGCTTTATCGACAGATTCTTTTAATGATGAAGCAATGGCAGTTGAAGCAATAACTCTTCCACCAGCAGTGACGATTTTACCATCTTTTTCGGCAGTACCAGCATGGAAAATGAAAGTGTTTTCTGGAGTTTTGGAGATTTTAATTTCATCTCCTTTTTCATAACTTTCTGGATATCCACCAGCTGACATAACAACAGTGGTTGATGACATACCAGCTTTGGTTTCAATCTTAACTGAATCTAATCTGTGTTCAGCACAAGCTAACATAACTTGAGCTAAATCAGTATCTTCGGTTAATAATGGTAATACTGTTTGAGTTTCAGGATCACCAAATCTGACATTATATTCTAAAACCTTAGGTTCTTTGTTAGGGGTCAACATAATTCCGGTGAATAAAATACCACACATTGGGTAACCATCTTTTCTCATTCCATCAATAGTTGGTTTAATGACTTGTTCATCGATTTTCTTTAAGATAGAATCAGTAGCAATTGGTGCTGGGGCATAAGCTCCCATACCACCAGTGTTTAAACCTTTATCACCATCACCAATTCTTTTATGATCTTGAGCAGCAGGTAAATTGAAAAACAGGTATCCATCAGTAATAGTCAAGATAGATAATTCATCACCTTCTAAGAATTCTTCAATAACGATTTCATCCCCAGCACTACCGAAATTCTTAGCAACCATAATTTCATTTAATCCTTCTAAAGCTTCTTCTTTAGTTTCAGGAATTAAAACACCTTTACCAGCAGCAATTCCGTCAGCTTTTAAAACAATCTTGTAATCGATTTCTTCGATGTGTTTCTTAGCATCTTCAACATTGGTGAAGTTCTTAAATCTAGCAGTTGGAATATTGTGTTTATCCATAAAGATTTTGGAGAAAGCTTTTGAACCTTCCATGGTAGCAGCCTTGGCTGAAGGACCGAAAACTGGAATACCAACTTTGGTGAAAACAGTTGAAATTCCATCAACTAAAGGTTGTTCAGGACCAGGAACAACTAAACCAATTTCATTATCAAGGGCAAATTGTTGTAATTTTTCAAAATCCTTTGGAGATCCAGATAACTCAGGAACATTGGTAACTTTATCACTAACTGAAGTACCACCATTTCCTGGAGCTACAAAGATTTTGGAAACTTGAGAAGATTGTGCCAATTTCCAGACAATGGCATGTTCTCTACCACCATTTCCAATAACAAGGATGTTTAAAGACATTATTTAAAGTGAAGACTTTGATTTAGGTATTTGAGTAATAATTAGGTGCGACTGATTTTTGACTCTGTAGCGATGAGATGGGTGGTGGGGAATTTAGTGAGAATTTGGCAGTAAATTTTACTACCATTTCTGGTAGTAAGAAATGCTCGCGAAATTGAAAAATCTATCGAAATGTTATCATTACTATGTACATATTTACACTAAATAGCTACGTCCCCTTCACCAACTATACCTTCAAACTTATAATTTTCGTCACTTGGTAATTTAATTGGGTTACCTGACTCATCAATTGGAGTATACAAATAATAACTCAACAAACTATTGACTACAGCTCTAGTTTTTGATTCATTAATTGATGATCCAACTCCTTCACCTAATTTTTGATTTCCTACAAAGACTCCGGTGACATAGATGGCATGACTGGATAATCTACCTGTTTCTGCGATTAATCTGATGGAAATTGGTTCGGTTAAGTTTAATTTTTCACAGATTCTTGTTAATTCTCTTGTTGGTTTACTGAATTGGAACATTGATTCAAATTCAACTTTACGTGATAAGACATGATCGTAGATGAATTTTTTGGCACTTTCTTCTCCACAATGAGTGTATAAACCTCCAATAATAGATCTAACACTTGAAGCATAAGCTTCAGATTCTGAAGAAATGAAATTGTTACCTTTGATGGTTTTGGATTCGTATTCATTTAATTCTACTATTCCATCTTCAGTTATTTTGGTCTTTTCATTATCTTCTAAAAATCTTAATCTACCATACTTTAATAATTCATTTTCTTGGGATAAATGTTTATCTAATTTGGAAGTAACATCAACTTCGATCCCCCAACTTTTCCCCACTTCGTATAAACTATCTACTCCCATGTATGCATTGATAGCTACATTAAATACTGGAATAGGTAATCTAGGGTATCTCATCAATAAATATTCTGAAATATAGTAGGTTAAAAGGTTCTTACCTAAAGTATTCAAACCGAAATTATTGGCTAAACCTTCGTTTTTGATTAAATTTAATGCTTGGGATAATGTTGAATGTTCATATTTATTAGGTAAATTCAAACGGGAATGTAAAGCCACTAATAATGGTGATTGTTGTGCTGTGGTTTCAGGTAACTTGTGAGTGAATCTGGTGTTTTTGTAGCTACCATAATTATCTATTTCGTCATATTCGGTTTTGAAAAAAGGATCCGCTTTAGCCACTTGGTATGAACGGGAGAATGTTCTTCCAGCACACCTCGTGGTTGGAGATGATAACTTAATGGAAGTGAAACCTTTTATCATCATTGACAATTTTTCACTTTTTTTTTCTCACGATTTTTTTTCTCATTGATCGTGCTTATGTAAGCACGGAGGATGTTGATTAAGGGGGTAGGGTTTTGAGACAATGGGTTGTTTGAGAGGATAGGATTATTTGGAAGGAGGTTTTTGATATTCTGGTGAAGTTTGGAGTCAGAAAGAAGAAAATTGAAAGAGTGAAGGAGATATTTTCTATTTCCTAGGTCACACGACCCTGTCAGTTTTTGACAACACAAAAAACCTCTCCAATAACACCAATCCTCTAATAGTTGATCCTAAGTCTCTCTAAGCACCCCAATTCGCCCATAAACAATCTCCCCCATCCCCATCACTCTACTTATCCAACCCTCCATTTTTGTACTACATAGACCTTTCCCGTACACGACCCGCGCACAAAATCTCATCCAACCAAAAAACACTTTATTCTCAACACTATGTCAGGACATCATCATGCTCCAGGTTTAAATGCATGGGCTATAGGAGCCATGTCATCAGTACTCGTCATATACGTAGCCATCAAATCCCCTTTGAAATACAAATGGTTAAAAGAAGATAGAATAAGTCCAAAAGCTGATTTGGCTTGGAGAAACGCTTCACAAACTTGGTTAGACAGTCAAAAATAATCAAAACTACAGTAGGAAATTTTGCATAAATATATATTTATTGGTTAAATTTAGTTAATTCTATAGGTTGTGGTTTCAATTTGAACCAATCAGATTCAAGTTTAAAGAAACACCACATAAATCTCCTTAAAATTTCTAAAACCTCTATCAAACAATAACCAAAAGAGAATGCATCGTACCCAAAAAGGAAAAGTCCTATTCTGTTGATTATGGGTGAGCTTTCAGCATCGTGGATTATGACGATTTTGAATACCCATAAATATCTTAAGATGAAATCTATCACTATGGCAAGGTAATAAATAAGTTTATTGGTATAGATCAATTGATGGTCTGGTCTCAAGAATAATAAAGATTTAGCGATGTTTCTGGTGGTAGGAGCAGGTGTAGTACCGTCATGATTGAATTTAGCGACGATTCCATCAAAACATGAAAATCCCCAATCCATTTTAACATCCCAAATGAATGAGTAAGTGGAGTTGACAAATGATGCTAAGTACCAAATCATATTCAAAGTCTTAATGAATTGTAAGTGTTGGTCTTTCTCTGCTCCTTCATCTTCTCCCCATTGTTCGATATTAAATTTTATAAGGAAATTAATAAATATAGGACTAAGTCCACTGACATACTTCAAAAGATTTAAGAAATGAGCTTTGTTCCCCGTTAAGGTGAACTCATTCCAACATTGTCTGATTCTGATCATACTAGGTAAACATAAGATCAAGAATTCAAGGATTTCATTATAATGCATTTCATCACTAATGAAATAATGCCATATAAAGATCCCTATATCGTTCAATACCTTAGAATATGACATTAAACTATCACTGATCAAGATATCATTGGTTCTCATAGTAGAACTGTTGATATTACCTGTTAAGATCCTTTTCATAGTGGTAAAAATTCTTAATTTCCCTATAGACTTTCTGTCATTATTATGGAAGATCTTATAACATATCACCATCATGGTGATAAGGGGAATTAAGTGGTATAATAACTTCAAGGTATCATGATCATTTTCATTAACAAAGATGATTTGGATAGATTTGTAGATTATGTAGGAAATAATGGTGTTCACCGATATTATTCTGAAATTTATCCATATACCTTTCAAAAGAAGGTCATTTTCTTGAATATCTGCTTCATTTACAGTAGCTTCCTCCCCTACTTCAAGGTTATCACCTAATTGAGGGTAGTTATGACTTGAATATGATAAGTTAATTAGCTGTAAAACATTAAGATTATTGATTTTGTAACATCCGTACACTATTAGATACCAAAGAAGATGACCCAATTGAATGAGGAATAGAATTCGGTAAGGTAAAGGGATAATAGTATCAAATATTATCTGATCTAGTTGCTCTGATTCATCCATATTTGTTTTTGTCGCGGTTGGTGAGTTTTGGTGGTAGCGATGCTGATCGCGGGCTTTAATTTAGCGGGCGTTGCACTGGGGGGTTAGAGGTTTGTAGGAATTGGTGTTGTTCATGGGCTGAGAGATTTGAAAGACTTCTACAGAGTCGTTGAATAAAAGTTGGTTCACTGATGTATCTACAACAACAAATTGTCCTCGTAGACCTAAAAATCCCTTCCTCAGTTCAACAATAGAGTATCACACTTCAGTATAAAAAATTTAATCATTGGTTATCATGATTAGCATAGAATAAACATCATCAGTGAACTCCTTTGGCAATATCCTTAGTCACCAATAATTGAATCTCCTGATTCAAATATCCATCACTTAATCATCTCCAAAGCTAAAATGTTAATATATGTTCTTAATAAAAATGAATAACTCAGAATTTTCAGTGTTTGGCTATAATCGAATCGGTCATAGTCCTGAAGAGGATCCTCCGTTTGGGGCGACAACTTGTCATCATATTATTCTTATTTTTACATACTTTTATGTTAACCTCATTGGAAAATTTTTCATCTCTTTAAATAGTGCGCTAGAAATTTGGTGTACGGATGTTTATTGTATATGAGATGGAACTACTTCCTCTTTTTATCGGTTTTTTTGTCAGATTTTTTATCTTTCTTAGGTCTATTCTTTGATCTTTCCTTTCTGACTTTATCTCGTCTTTCAGTTTTAGTTAAATATCTGAATTTCTTCTTTCTTCTGTCTTTATCTTTATCTTTACCATTAACTGTTATAGCATAATTTTGAGCTCTCTTTATTGATTGTTGTAAGACTTCTTGTGCTCTACTTAAATCGACATTATTAGCTTTGGCTTTTTCTTGAAGATCTTGAATGTCTGTCATGAGTGGATTATCTACAGCTTCAATGGTTACAGTGGTATCATCATCTATTATAGCTTGAGATTCTTCAACTAATTCTGGACTTACATGATATACTTCATTGACAACTTGATTTTCTGGTTCTTTTTCATCTTCTTCTTCTTCGCTGTCTTCATCCTTACCAAAACCATCCCAATCTTCATCATCATCACTGGATACTTGAAGAACATTACTATTGAATTGTTTCAATTGAGTTTCCAAATCTTTCTTTCTTTCATCTCTTAAACGTTTTCTTTCTTCAACTCTGGCTATTCTTTCTTGTTCCTTAATATACTCTTGAGCTTTCTTTTGTCTTTGAACTTTACGTTTATGAAATCCTGTTAAATACTCTTGACGTGAATCTTTATCGAAAACAACTTCATCGACCCCAAACTTCTTTTGTTGTCTTTGGATATATTTCTTCCCACCGGTTAAGATCTCCCTGTTGGTTCTAACCATTACTTTTATATTAAAATTTACCCCCAAATGAAAAATTCAACGCTCAACCCACTGATCGCAAACACCTGACTTGAGAAATTCGATGAGCATCTCAAAAAAAATTAATATTATGGAAAGCATAGAAAAGGTTCAACAGTTCCTTCAATCATTAGATGGATCGATAGATGAGTTAGAAAACAAGCTACAACCTATAATAACTCAATCTTTACAAGAAGTCATAGCTCCTATTGAAGATCCAATTGAACGTATAGAAGTTTATAACAATTATTCATATGTATTGGTGAGTATAATATATGCTTATTTAAAGAGTACAGGTACAGATTTAACTAATCATCCTATTATGAAAGAATTAGAAAGAGTTAAAACTTATAATAAAAGACATAAGGATTTGATAACTGAAATGGCTAATAAAGAATCTAAAGATGAAGAGATGAAGAAATCAACTAGAGATTTCTTAACTAAGACATTGGGGGTTAAAGATGATGAGACTGCTATTAGTAAATCCAACTTCCAGGGGGTTCATAAGAAATTTGATAGTTAACGGGTAAATAGAGAATAAAAGGTATATGCATATTCATTAATCATTAATCGTTAATAGTACTCTTGAAAGATGTGTTCAGTCTTTAACTCTTCTACAACATAATACACTTCCATCAAGAGATTTGGGAACTTGTGGTTGAAATAATCATAGAATCCATTAGGTAACGGACTCATCTTTGATTGTAGTTCACTAGGCATATCATTGAAATGGTGATATTTATTCCTTAAGGCACGAAGTAAATCCATTAACTTATCCGATTGATATTTCCTATATTTCCCAAGATTTGATAAGAATTCTTCATCAAATTTATCATGCCAGTTCTTACTGACATTTTTAGCTACAGCTTCTAATCTCAATAAGAGATCACTAGGAGGATCTCTTCTTTCAACTTCAAATCTATCACTAACTTTCAATAAGAATTCAAGTTTCTTACCCTTTGACCAGAATAATGGATGTTTCAAAATGGCAAAAGTGTTAGGTCTTAAAGTTGGATTGAAATTTATCATTTGGCTAATCAAATCTTTCAGTTCATATTTATCTGGGAGTTTATTCAAAAGACTTAAATCGAAATTTCCTTTGATAATATGTCCTTCTCTCAAATATCTATCACCAAATGGATGGTATCCACCAGTTAAAATATAGAAAAATATACATCCCAAAGAGAAAATATCAATGGCTTTAGTTAATCGTTTACTTGAAGCAATAGCTGAAGGAGATATCTCGGAAATATCATTATTCAATAATAACTCAGGTGCTCTCCAACCACTTGTACCACTAGCTTCATTTTGATGAGTAGCTCGGAATGAACTTTGATCATTATCTAATTTCTTACATAATCCAAAATCACTTATCAATAATCTGATTTCTTTCAAATTATCTCCAATAAGGATATTCTGAGGTTTCAAATCTCTATGAACGATTTTAAGATTATGTAAGTAATGTAAACCATTGGTTAATTGGTAAAGTAAATCATTGGCCAGGACTTTCTGGGAGATTTTCAATTGTTTCTCTATTAAATCCTCAAGTGATCCTTGACATAATTCTAAGGCAATGTAGAGAAATTTCTCTGACATTGAAGTTTGTGAACAGAAGTATCTGATAACATTTGGGTGATCATCTGATTGTTGTAATAAGGAAACTTCATGGTTGGCAACGTCATAAAAATCAAGTAACATTCTTTTAACAGCCACTGGACGGTTTTCAAATGTTCCTTGATAAACTACTGTTCCATGAGATCCGTAACCCAAAATTTTATTGGAGATCACAAGATTATTCTCTATTTGAAGTTTCTTGATTTGTTGTTTTCCTACAATCTGTTTAACTAATGAGGTCGTAGGAATAATAGTTTCTTCTTCTTCGTCACTTGAAGGTGTTTGTTTCTTCTTTGCTCTTTTACCTCCTCTAGCACCCCTCTTTCTCTTTTTCTTCTCCTTTTCTTCTTCGGTGTCTTCCTTTTCTTCATTTTCAGCAACTTTAACATCGAAAGATACTTTCTTTTTCTCTTCTTCTTCGATTCTTTCTTCTTTTCTTCGGAATTGTCTGGTAAATGCTCCGAATTTGGAAATTGAAACAAATAATGCCAATAAGAATAATAACACAATCATATCTTCACATATCCTTTTAACTACAGAGAAGGTGGTGATTTCTCTCTTGGGATAAATATCAGGCAAATAGGTTTCGAACATTCTATCGGCTTCTTGAGGAGATGTAGGTATCAATTGATTTTCAGTACCGAACTTGATACCTTGAATAATATTCGGTACGGTTTGATCAGGGATAATAAGCTCATAAACAGCTGTATGTTCATCAACTTCTTCGCCTATTTCTTGAGGTTTGAACCGTGATACTGGATGATAGTTTGTTTCAGGTCCAAGACTGTGAAATTTATGAAGTCCACTAATATAATCAATACCCTTATGTTCCAAATCATTCAATACCGAAGGGTTTTGAGTGAATTCAAAATCAAACACAGCTTTCTGATATTCCGACATAGGAGCGGATTTAATTAAAGTGGGATAATTATTAAAACTCATGGCATACCATTGGTTATTGGTATGATTGATAAAACAAAGATCTTGACTATCTTCAGTCATTTGAAGGTCATTTAATACCTTTAAAGGATGGGGAATCAAGTGTTGGGATGTTCTTTGAGAATCACTAAACACATCAAATACATTAATGGCCAAAGAAGGTAATTTGGTGATCCAGACTGGAGTTCCTAGATGCTGATTAATACCCAAAAGTGATTTATCATGGAATGGAGTGAAATACAATTCATCTACTGATTTTTTATTCTGAAGGATCAAATCGTTATCTATGTTATTGGGTCCCCATTGACTATAGGTGACATACCATATGATATCGGAGTTATCTTTAGAATGAATGGTTAATTCATACGTAGTCTTACCAATCATAATTTGATCTTTCTTTTCTCCATTATTATCAAAGTTTATACATTTATCACCTCCAAAAGACTTTAAAATCTCTCCAGTATTCACATCAATGGTGAAAAGTTGGGTCTTTCTTGTCCCAGTATAAATATTGTTATCTCCATCCAAGGAGAATGGACTTTGTAGTACTAACTCTTTGATAGAAGTGGGTAACTTATTTAACCCATATTCATTGGTAAAATAATATAATGAACCATCTTCGTAAGGTTCAACAAACCATACAACGTTGGAATTTTCACTGGAATTATTCACTATATTTACTAATGGATCACCATTTAGCGTCCAGATCAAATTTCCTGAATGTCTATCTATACTATGCAAATTTCCATCTATATCACTTATAAGAAGATTATCCGATAATGAATAATCACTTATAGATCGCAAATTCAAAGGACTTAAATAATCTTCATGAATTGGATCTTTCTGGTACTGATCCAAATCTTTATTTAAATCTCCTGCCAAAACCCCTATCAATAATAAGAAATATAAAAACAACTTCATGGTGTTTGGCCAATTGGTAAAAAAATCGAAAAAATGGTTAAATTAAATAAAAAAGAAGAAATAAATGAAAATGATTGAACCCTTGTGTAAAAATTTTCGCAGTGATTTCTTCCGCGAACTATTCGGTGATACTTTAAGGTTTAGGTGAAGTTAGAAGAGGAGAAGTTAACATATTCACAGTGCCAAATTGATGTTATGGATATCAAGAAGAAGTTTTTTAGTTCAAAATTTGACGAACTCCCTTTTCATGTAGAACAGAATCGAACATAATAGGGTTTTGGACCATGGATTATAACCAGTCTATATAACCACGCTTTTCTCACATAAAGACTGTATAGGAGATCTGTAAATGCAAAACCGCCTGCAGGTATCTCTTGCTCGTGAGTTGAGCTCAAAGTGATTACTGATGATTTGCGCATTAGAGACCAATCAACAGAGCAATCCTATATTATCACATATTTACAAGTGCCAGCACTAATCCTCACCCAACTCTACCTTCATTTCTTCTAAAATATCAGTAGTTCGTAATTTTCTTTGATCAGCTATCATGGTCACTAAACCTAATGCAATATCTCTAAGTTCATTATACTTCTTTAATTTTCCGATATGTTTTTTAACTATGGCTTCGGGGTTTTCATCACTATCTAATTCACTTATCAATTCTGAACATTGATTTTTGATGTCTTCTAAACTTTTCTCTTTGATACTTTGATTGGAGAGACTGGTCGGTTCTATGGGTAATGGTTGTGGTTGAATTGGTTCTATAGACATGGGTTCCATGGAAATTGGCTCTATTGCCATAGACTCTATGGGAATCGGCTCCAAAATCGGCTCCATCGTAACTGCTTCTACTGACCTTGGTTCCATAGCAAGTCCTACGCGTTCCATCGAATCCATATGCTCCCTATTCTTTACTTTAATATCTCTAATCTCTGGTGATATCGACTTAAACATCTATCTCTTTAAATACGTGTTCTTACCTAATCTGATCTATTTCTCTGCTTTTCTATATTTTTTCCTGTTTATTTCCCAAACGATTATCTTATGTTATCTATCCTTTTGGCCTTTCCGTTCTATATTCTTACCTATCCTTAAAAATGATTTTTTTTTGGAAAAAACTCATTTCTTCATTATTCATCAGGTCGTGTCTCGGTCCATTTAGTGTCTTTACGTCATCGACCATCTGCCTTACAACATAAAAGACGAGGTCTTGGTATGCGCACTATGTTTTAGGACTATTTATAGGTAAATCATAACCAATGCATTTTTTGTGTATTAACTATACGTTAGAAGGGTTATCTTCCAGATAAGCTTATCATTGAAGCTTATCGGATAATTGGTTCATTTTCAATTTTGTCAACTTTATGGCTTCTTTCAATTCCTGATGGTTATAGGTCTTAAGGATATCTTCATTGGTGACGGATAATTTATGATCGGATTTATCTTTTATCCATTCCCATAAATTGATTTCACTATTCATAAGATTCTCTGAATTGAAGTTGTTTTCAATGCTAGGAACCAATAAGAATCTGTTGTTATCGATACTGATTGAATTGTTGGACACTTTGAAGGTAGGTTGTTTCCCACGATGGAAGATCATATTATAACAACTGCAGAAAAGTAACAACCCTATGAAACTGACTACGTATCCGAGGATGATATCCGACACAGGAAGAGGAACATTTGAACCAATAGAACTCATTAAATCATTCAATTTCTCATTGAAGCTCAAAGGTTTAGGAGGTTCAGGTTCAGGTTCAGGTTTGACTTCATCATCTGATTTCTTAATAGTAGGACTTCTCTTTTTCTTTTTCTTATTGTCTGATTTAAGGAAATCATTTATGGAATCAACCAAAATCTTCATGGATTCTTTCTGTCCTTCAATACTACCCTTTTCAATTGGTCCCTTAATCCAAGACTTACCAGTCCATTCGATTTGAGTTATAACGTAGAACTTAGTAGAATTATTAGCTCCCCAATAAAAGAACATCTTGGTTCGGATTTTGAATGCGTTCCCACTAGGCACGTCAGGAGTACCTGTGGTTTGTTCTACAAGAATCTTCTTATTGAAATCGAGTTCAATCACTTTATCATTGATAACACATGATGTTTGTTTGGGTCCAATTGATCCTGTTAAAGGTTTCACATATTTATAGTTTCGTTCCTTAACACTATTAGAAATACCTGTGATATTATTCTCTTCAATTTGAATATTTTTCTGGTTCTTTAAAACTTTTATATAGTAAGAGCTATCCTTACCAAACAAAAGATTGAACACCACACCAATGGGTGCTTTAAATTCGTCCTCAATGATAAAAACTTCATTACTAGACTTTTCGTAATCCAAACTTGTTGGTTCGTGAGTAGTTGGTCCAAGTAATGGTAACCCATTGAAAGTCTTACTTTCAGTGGTTGATCTGGATCGTTTGCCATTATTGGAATCTACTTTAGATGGACCAGCATCATCAGATTCTATCAGTTCGATCTCCCCTACTTGGTCATCATCAAATGCATTCACTTCCTCATTTAAATCAGCTCCCGTTTCTGAATCTATTTCAGAATAATCCTTGACGTCCTCGTCTTCCTCTTCATCATCATCCTCTTCAAAGGCTATACTTTGGTCATTATCCATCAAAACCTTATGCCAAACCTTTGTCAACAACTTAAACGTGGTATCACGAGAAATGAAAGTAGCAAAAGTATACTTTTGGTATAATGTTCTTATGATCATCCCATTTGGGAATAACACCGCTGTAGACCGTTTTTCAATTTGAACAACTTCCTGTAAAGGAATCAATAAATTGGTTACCCAACCTAAAATATTGGATTTGAAGCAAATGAAATTTTGGGAAAGGTACATCCTCCCTTGAACTAAAATATCTTTTGATAAGGCACAAGAGAAATCTTCAATCAAATATTCATCCTTTGGAATCTTCTTAAAGATTTGATGGAATTCTTTATTTCTTTTCTTCGATGCAAACTTAATAGATTTACTTGAAGTTGTACTTTCTTGATCACTAGCAACAGTGCTTCTCTTAGGATACATATCTTCATGATGTTCTTGGAAATTGGAGAAATCATCAAGACTTAAATCTCCTTGTCCCATTGTATTCACAGGACTTTCTCTAACACTTTCGAAATGAATTGATTTGGTTAAAGAATTTAAATCATTATTAGACGAGGTAGACTTTTTAGGAGATAACTCTTGAGTTGGTGACACGGCATCATTCTTGATCAATTCGTCCAAATTCTTACTGAAAGTAGAATTATCAGTTTCAGATCTAGCAGACGTTGAAACGTCTGACTTTTCAGGTTTATCACTCTTAATGATGGAATTATGGGCTATATTCAATAAAGAGGATAAAATTCCAGGTTCTTCTTTGGACTTAACGGATTTGATCTCCACGTCGAGTTTCTCTTGTGATGTGTTAAGATTCTTCTTATCAACGATATTGTGAGGATGAAGATGGTGCTTTTCGTTATTGATTTTATCCTTGACTTTATCAAAAGTATGAATTACGGACTTCAAGCCTTTGTCGTGGCTCTTACCGTGATCGCCTATGCTTCCATTACTGATATCGGGATGACCGGTTGGTCTGCCGGACTCATCATATTTCATCATTGAGTTAGATCGAGACCTTGTTCGATTTACTAACGAAGTCGAAGACCCGTTTCTTTCAACATCAAGATTCATTGGTTTCGCACTAGCAATTGCTGGAACTTTAGGATCTTAACGGGCAAGGAAGGGTGAGAGATAATGTTGGAGGGGTGTAAACTGCTAAATTTGAAGTTTGCTTAAGAATGCTGGGCAATGGTTGATAAAGTTAGTTATTAACATTTGAACGTTAAAAGGTTTCAGATAGAAGGTTTTCTCCAGGTTTCAATTTCCGTCCAATGGAACTTCCTGTCCGGGTAATCCTTTGATAAGATGAAACATTCGTGCCAGAGAATTTAAATGTCTTCACGACACAAACAGTACACCCAATCGTTCTTCTTGACCTATCAGACTCTCGAGATCATATCTTTCACCTCCTCTCATATTTACCCCATAATGAGCCATAATTCCTTTCATGGTAAATCCCCGACTTAGCGGAATAATAAAATGACCAAGAGCACGCCTCCTGAGCGGATCGGTGTTACGATACGATAACAACCTTCTAGGTATATTCCTCTAGGTTAAAGGCCCCCAATATACTCTACCTAACCCCAAGTATCCCGAAGTACAGTTCCCTAAAGACCTGTCAACGATTCCGAACGTCCGTATTCCAAGGCGATTCTATCAAATAAGACGATCATCTGTCAAAGTCCGGTGCGATGGGTTTTCGGTATTTTTGTGGAAAACTCCTGTGAACAATTCCATTTATAAGCATAACAATAACACAGTCAAAAACATCTTCTAAACCTTATCACAATCATATCCATAATCTACCCCCAATCTCTCCTCAACCTCTCATCATTTTAGCCTTTTTCAGCAATCCGGTAACATCTCCCCACCTCATATCAAGGAGTTATCATTGGACTCCACAAGAAAATCAGCGGAGCGGACTTTTTTTGTGCGATTCAGGAATGAGTCAATATAAAATATTTAAATTCCCATTATTGTTCAAATTTGTTAACTAAAAGATCTTTTTATAAACTTTTAAAGTCATAATGAGTAAAGAGAATTCTCCAAGTATAAATGAATCTCAACAAGATTCAGAAAATCAAGTTGAAAAAGGTTCCATTGTTGAATTAACAGAAGCTGAAAAAGATGCTAAATGTAGTCAACTTGCACAAGAATTAAATATAAATGAAAGAAAATTGCAATGGAAGATTGATCTTTGTGTTGTTCCACCATTCTGTTTATTATATTTCTTATCATTTTTAGATAGAGTTAATATTGGTAATGCTAAGGTTTATAGTCTTGTAACTGACCTTGGATTAACTGGTGATCAATATAATGTTGCTTTAACTATTTTTTATGTTCCATATATCTTTTTTGAATTATTTGCCAATTATTTAATCAAAATCGTTGGTCCTCATGTTTTATTATCAATTTGTATTGTTTCATTTGGTGCTATTTCAATTGGTATGGGTTTTGTTAATACTTATGGTCAATTATTAGCTTGTAGATTCTTGATTGGTATGACTGAAGCTGGTACTTTCCCTGCTATCTTTTATATCTTATCTACTTATTATACTGGTAGACAAGCTCAAAAAAGATTTTCAATTTTCTTTTCTTCAACTTGTTTAGCTGGTGGTGCTTCTGGTGCTATTGCTTACAAGATTGCTGATTTAGATGGTGTTCATGGTTTAGCTTCTTGGAGATATATTTTTATTATTGAAGGTGCTGCTACTGTTGGTTTAGGTTTTATCCTTTTCTTCATTATTCCAAATTTCCCTGAAAAATCTAAATTTTTAAGTATTGCTGAAAGACAATATTTGAAATTTAAATTGGAAACTTACTCTGGTGCTAAATCCGGTTACGAACAAAAAGTTCCTGTTAAAACTTTCTTGAAAGGTTTAAAAGATTATCTTATTTGGTTACCTGCATTAACTTATTTTGGTTTCATTATTCCAAGTTATGGTTATGCTTATTTTGCTCCTACTATTATTCAAACTATGGGTTATACTGGTGAAAGAGCTAATCAACTTTCTGTTGCTCCTTGGTGTGCAGCTTTCGTTGTTTCAGTATGTTTAGCTGTTTTATCTGATCATTATAGAAGAAGATTCCCATTTGTTATTTTCTGTTTAGTTTTAGCTATTGTTGGATTAGCTATGATTTTAGGATCTTCAAATTCAAGTGTTAGATTTGGTGGTTGTTTCTTAACTGCTTCAGGTTTATATTCTGGTATGCCATTATTAGTTTGTTGGAATTCCATAAATTTTGCTGGTCATGCTAGAAAATCTTTAGGTACTTCAGTACAAATTGGTTTTGGTAATATCGGTGGTATTATTTCAACTTTCATTTTCCTTGCAAAAGATGCTCCAGTTTTCAGACCTGGTTTATCTGTTTGTATTGCATCATGTTGTTTTGCAATCCTCATGGCATTTACTTACTTATATGCTATTGTGAGATTAAATAAGATTAAAAAGACCGATAAATTCATAAATGAATTCAATCAATTATCCGAAATAGAACAATTATTCGAAGGTGATTTGAATCCAAAATTCAAATATTTGTATTAAGGTAATGACGGTTTAATGTATATATGTTTAATAAAAGTAATAGAGATTTTGATCTTTGGCTCTCTTTAGTTTGGTGTTGTCTGGCTTTGCCTAACTTTCGATGGCTGCGAAAAGTGCGAGAGATAAGATAAGAAACAAAATCTATTCGAAATACGGAAACTTTTCAAGAAGTAAAAAGGTATCTAAAGGTTGAAAACACCACCAATTAAAGTATCAACTTCAGCTTGTAATTGAGTATTAGCATCATAATCAATTGAGAAAGTTGAAATGGCAGTTTTACAGTGACCAACAATTCCACCAACAACATCAGTTTCTGATGGGTAGTTACATGGACCATTGTAACAGACAGTTAAAGCTTTGTCTAAATCATTTGGACCATCTTGTAATAAACCAGTGGTTTCGTTTAAGTAAATAGTGTAAGCACCAGAATCGGCACCAGCAATTCTAGATTTGGTGTAAACTGGGTTGGTACAAGTTTCATCATCATAACCAGCTTTAGGGAAGTTAACATTCAAACCAACACCTAATGGTAAAGCTCTTTCATTATCACCTTGTTTATCGAAGATTTCATTAATCAATTGAACAGATTTTTTAGCATAAATGTTGAATGGATTCATTGGATCATCGTTTAAACCATCTTTGAAGAAAGAGTTGTTAGTGTTTGAACCTGAGAAAGCAATGGCTGGGAGACCTCTGTAAACAGCTTCATAAGTAGCACCAATAGTACCTGAAACAGTGAAAGTTTGAGGAGAAATGTTGACACCTTCATTTGGACCACCAACAACTAAATCAATTGAATTGTTTAATTCTGGGAAGTATTTTGGAATAACAACATCTAAAGCGAAACCAACACATCCAGCTGGAGTACCGTTCATGTACCAGATCTTGTTATCATCTTCTTCATAACCCCAAGCTGGGTCACCTTTGTTTCTGTAGTTGAATTCACCATCTTCTAATAATTCTTTAGAATAAGAGTATTGGAATCTACCTGACCAACCGGATCTTTGTTGAACTGGAGCAACCATTAAGACATTGTGACCAGCATCAGTTAAGTCTCTGTATAAAGCTCTGATTGGAGTAGCAGCCCAACCATCATCATTGGTTAAGATAATATTTTTTGATAAAACAGTAGTAGCTAAAGTTAATAAAGAAAGAATTTGCATCTTCGGTTGTTTGACTTTATGTTAAACTTTTGTGGATTCTACATCTTTTATATTCATTGTAGAGTTCGTAATCTGAGTTTAGTGGTTAGGAAGCATTCAAATAAACGTGGTTGAAATTTTTGACATATTTGACTTTGACATCTTGAATTGCCCGATGCACTACTTCCATGTGTGAGACATAACTTTAAATAGATAGGGGTGTCAGGGGTTATTAAGGGCTTAAAGATAAGGTCAGTAAGGTGATATATGAATATGTGGTTCTAATCATTGGCTATGGATGGTGTAATGTGTCAATTGTGGTTGAATCATCTTGTGCTTCAATTTGACATGAACTTTTCTTGACAATGAAAAATAAGATAACAGACATACGACATAACCGTTTTATTATTAGTTAAGCCATTTATTGGAACGGTAATAACATATCCTGATACAATAAGCAAATCTTATTTACGATTGGCTAGGAGATTATGGAATTGGATGGACATGGCCGAGATGAAATAAGAGAATGAGATTACAGACCGTTCTGTCAACTTGAGAAGCAATGAATTTGAAGGTTGATGGTGTAATAGATGAAAGAATTCTAAGGAAATAGGGGTGGTAGTCAGGGAATGGTAAAGGAATTGCTATGAATAACGGGAATTAGTTGTGAGCAGGTGGTTTCGTAAAGCCCCGATTGGGAGTTAATTATAACCAATTAGGAGATATACACATGGTCGAGGAATTGGCTTATTTACGGAATAGGAGGATATAGGAGATTGTGAATGGACTTTAGTTGAAGTTCTAGGGTTCAATTTTTATGGTTCACCTTCTAGGGTTTGAAAAAGTCATTTTTGAAGCACCCCATATAAGGTTTAGAAGACCCTCAAAATATTGAAATCAAACTTTGAAGGTTCACTTTAAAAAATGGAGGTCAATGTAAGATTTGAGTACCAAAGGACCATAGGCCAGGGTCTTACCAAGTTCTAATCATCAACCTAACATCTCATCACATCAGAACAATCTCCACTCTATCTTATCTCAATCTCACATTCATATGACAGCGCGCAGTCATCAATCAACCATGGCCATATTTTCATCCTTAAGTTCGTTCTTTAACAAACATAAAAGGAAAATCTTCATCACATCGACTGTAGGTGTTTCCATCTATTACCTTGTCAATTACTTCATCATTAGGAAATTCCGCAATTTCCAAAACTCCTTAACTCAAGATTTATTTATCAAAGAACAAATAAAGAGAAGATTCATTCAAACTCAAAATGATTGTTACTATACATTATTATCATTATTACCAGTTTTGATTGATCCTATTATAAGTAATTCACCCATTGAATTGATTACTAAAGCTTTAAAGTTAAAAAAATCAAATCAAAATAATAAAGAAATCAGTGATTCAATGTTAACCACTGATAACTTAATATTACATTCAACTAATGATAATGAGTTAAACTTATATTTAAATAAATCCAAATCAGAATTATGGAAGTTGTTAAAAGTTAAAACTTTAACTCGTTTCTTAACATTGAATTATTGTATAAGTTCATTACTTTTATTAACAAGATTACAATTAAATATCTTAGCCCGAAAATCATATTTACAAAGTGCTATACAGATGACCAATAATAGTGCTAGTCAACATGAATTAACAGAAGAAGAATATTTCATTGAACAAAGTTATCTTAGTCTTTCATGGTGGTTATTAAATAAAGGATGGGAATCTATTAATTTAAGAATTGAAGCTATAGTTGATGATAAATTCAAATCCCTTAATGCCAGAAATGAATTAACTATTGATGAATTTAAATATCTTTTAACTGATTGTATTGCAGAAATCAATGATGATAAATTATTACTTATAAATGCCATTTTCCCCAATAATGATAATTTGAATTTAACCTTATTAAACATTCAACCTAACTTAATCAATAACTTCAATCAATCATTCGTTAAATTGATTAATGAAACCACCATGATCTTAAATAATGATTATTTCTTAGAAAATTTGAATATTTTGATTTTAACTAATGTTGATACTTTAGTTACCAATTTATTCAATAATTTAAACGATTCTAATACTAAGTTAGCTAATTTATTGGCTCAATTATCAGTTCAATGTGAACTTCTTTCCAATAATAATTTTGAAAATTTCGAAGAATTATCAGGAAATCAATATATTAATGAGTTGAATAATTTAGATAGTTTAGATGACTTCAGTGCCAGTATTTATTCTAATATTGAATAGAGGAATAGATTTTTTACTTAGTTCTCTAGCATTTGAACTCAATTCTCTAACATAGAAGTACCTGAATTGGACCATTTCCCTTTTTCGCACTGTTCTCACATCTTCCTTTTTGCAACATGACATTTAAAGTCGACCAACTAAAGAGTTTAACAGGTTCTGACCCTGAACAACTAAGGGAATTGGAAGTCCAGATTCAACAAGAGTTCAGAGACTTAGTTAGAAATTATCTTGAGAATAGAGTTGTTAAAGTGAATTCTATGTTGAAAAATATCGATAGTTCCATCAAAGAGTTACAGCAAAATGATAATCAATGGGAGAAAGTTTTTAATTTCGAAAATGGTGCTATTGACTCCATGAAATCTAATCTGGAACATCTTCTTAATGGTACTGGAATCAAAGATTATTTACAATATGAACAAGAAATTAATGAAATTATCACAAACATATCAAATCCAAAGACTTTTGATAATATCTTGAATGAATCTAAAAAGTTAGAATTTGATCATTTCTTCAAACCTTCTTTGACCACATCAAATAAAGAACTCGAAATGGTATTTAATGAAAGTCAATATCAAAAAAAACTCATCAATCAAAACTTAGAAAAGAATAAGAATATTATATGGTTACAATATAGAGAGAAGTTACTAGCAGAGAAAGATAGGTTGATAAAAGAAAGTTTGAATAATTTAAATGATTTAAATAAAAGTTTCCATCGTGAAGATGTAGCTAAAGATTATCAACAAGATTGGGATCATTATCATAAATCATTAATGTCAATCTCTGATTTGAAGAATGATAATCCTAATTATAACATTTACGAGTTAACTAACATTAAGAAAGGTATACTTGCAAAGTTAGCTGATGATAAACTTTCCCAGCTTGAAGGTTTAAATGAAATGGAAATGAATAATGATTTACAAATGATGAGAGGAGAGATTAAACCAGTTGATGATATCGATACAGATTTCCAAAATCAATATAACGAATTACTAACAAGTGAAGTAATGGAATTACCTTCGATACCGCCAATAGAAAGCTTTACTAAAAGTTAACAGTTTTAAAACTTAATGAGAAATGTATTATTAATTACTCACTCTCTAATAATATTGAAGCATTCTTCAATTTACTCTCTTCTAAAGTCATTTGTAATGAATCAATCATTTTAAATGACTTATCACTTGCATTGGATAAATTAAATCTGGGGTAATCCTCTTGAGCGAATTTAAGCCAGCTATAAATAGTTCCTATTGTATCTGATAATTTGAATTTATGGACTAATCTCTTACCATTAGGGAATCTAATTTGTAGTCTTGTAGTTGGTTCAGAATCATCGACTTCATGATCTTGAGCTTTAATTTTATCAAATACATCACCTTGTTCTTCTGGTTGTTCTTCTGGTTGTTCTTCAATTTCTTGAGGTTGTGGAGCATTACCCATAGATTGTTTCATGGCATATTCGATTTGTTGTTCTTCGGTCAATTCTTCAGGATTAAATTTCTTTTCGTGATGGATAGTTGGATTATTAGTACCGAAGATAGAAAATTTATCGAGGAATTCATCTACCTCTTCTAACCATTCTTCAACATTAGGCACTTCTCCTTCAGTGAATTTATAAACTCTTTCTGCGGTTAAAGGATCTAAAATCAGAATATGGGGGTATTTCTCTAAAGTATAGAAATTCAGATACCTTTCACCATTAGGAGAATCATGTTGATATTGTAAGAAAATGAAATTGTCTCTTACTTTACGTTTAACATCTTCGTTACTCCAGAAATCTCTATTTAATACTTGACAAACAAATTCCGTGGCATCTTGAATGTTAACTAAAATCCATTTCTTCTCTGATCTCCCTAAAGTCTTTGCTCCATCGATATCAACTTTTTGCATTATATCAAAAGGTGGTCGGAATAAATTAGCTAATCTTCTTTGTGTGCTATTCAATTCATTCATTCTCTCTTGTCTTACACGTCTTCTTCTACTACCAGGTCTTCTGGGTCTTTCTATAACCTCTCCATCACTATCTAATTCTATAATTTCGTCTGATTCATCTGAATCTACTTCTTCTTCACTTCTAGTTTCAAAATATTCATTGGCTTCATCATCAAATCTTTGATTAAAGATTCCGACTCTCCCACTACCAAAAATATCCGTTGGTCTTGATGGTGGTACGAAATCATATGAATCAACTAATGTTTCATGTCTATGAATATTACTATCTGCTTCTCTAACATCATCATTACCATATGCTTCTTGTTGTAATCTTTCAGCTAGTTCTGCATCATTAGCCCCACTATCACCTCCTACTGGTCCCCCGTTCTCCATAAATAATTGAACGGCATATTCTAAGTTATTACCTGTAATATCTAAATATTGCTTAGCCACCGTTTCATCCAGAGTACCTGTGAAATCGAGAAAAGATACAATTAATTCATCCATATCTTGAGAATTGATTCTTTACTTCTTTAATCTTATTAAATCAATTGATTATTAAAAAAACTATTCTTATGTTAACAATACCACTGATCTTTAAACGCTCTTTTGATACAATGCGGAAAAGGGCAAATTGTCGCGATGTCGCGGTCATCACCAGGCGACATCCCCCAAATGTTGAGAGTCAAAATTCATCGATTAAGTGATTCCCAAAAGTCTAGGACCCTGGTTTAAATTCTAATCTTTTTACAAACATTTATCGTCAATTTATAAACTTCTTTCAATCCTAGGATTCCCTTTTAATTAAACCTGATCTTAAGATCTAACAATTGCAGGTTTTTTTATTAAATCTTTATGCTAAATATCAATCATGGATCAATATAAGAAATATAGTAATGGACAATTACTTAAAGATAGATATTTAAAGGTTGCAGATTTAAGTGAAGGTTCCTATGGATTAGTATCAGTTGCAAAAGATACTAAATTAAATACTTTAGTAGCAGTTAAGTATATTTATCCCTTGGATTATAAAAAAGATAGTTCAAGACCTTCTTCATCACCAGCTAAAATGCGTCATGATGAAAAGAAAGATGGTAAAGAAAGACAAAATACTCATGATATCTTAAAATCTTTATATGAAGAAGCTGCTAAAGAGATTTCCATCCATAAAATCTTGGGATCTCATCAAAATGTAAGTGCTTTACATGATCATTTTGATTCTTATTTAATCTTACAATATTGTAGTAGGGGTGATCTCTATGAAGCTATTCAAAATGGTCAAGGTCCTACAACTCCTAAAGATATTAAAGATGTTTTTTATCAAATTTTAGATGCTATAGAATATTGTCATTCTAAAGGTGTTTATCATCGAGATTTGAAACCAGAGAATATTTTGATTGGTGATGACTGGTCAATTAAATTATGTGATTGGGGTTTAGCTACTACCAATTTGATAATTACTGATCGAAGTGAATTTGATGTTGGTTCGGAAAGATATATGGCTCCTGAATTATTTGATACCAATTTGAAACAATATGATGCTTCAAGAATTGATATTTGGTCAATTGGTATCATTTTATTAACAATTGTCTTCCATAAGAATCCTTTTGAAGTTGCCAATTATTCCGATAAACGTTTTGTTCAATTTGCAAGTAATAGAGAATCATTATTTGATATTTTCTCTACTATGACAGGGGATTTATTTTCAGTTTTAAGATATTGTCTTAACATTGATCCTAATAATAGAGAATTAAGTTTCGTTAGGAATGAATTAGATATTTTGAATTATTTCACTATCGATGATGAAGATTGGTTAAGTGATGATTATTATGATACTGATGATGATCTTTATGAACATCATAATGATGAACTTCATACACCAATTGTTGAAATTGAAGATGTAGATAATGATGCAGATAATGAAAATAGTGAAAGTCCAGATAATGAAAATACTGATGAAGTTGATGATGATGAAGGAGATTCAACATTTTATATGGATGAAGATGCTGATAGATCTAATTCTACTTTGAATAAAGATAAAATTCTTGAACCTCCTAAAGAATTAACCTCACCTATTTTCAATGAAAGAGCTGAAGCTTTATTATCAAATTCCACCACTTTGAAACCTATTCCTATTAGTAATGGAGCTAATAATTATAGATCTAAATTCTTCAGAAATAGTAGGAAACCAATTAGTGTGGCATCTTATAATAGTTATCAGAAACCTACACAAAATCATTCTCATCAAAATCATAAAAATAAGTTCAATAGAGAAGATTTCTTTACACCCAAATCAGTTTTCAATCATTATATGACCAAATATAGTGATAAAAATGAAAGACCAAGAAAGAATAATAATAAAACAACCAATGATTGGAAAAAAAATAATAATCAGCCAAAGACATGGAAAAAAAATTATAGAAACACTCGTCATAAGAAGAAGAATGGGAATCAAAGTAATGGGAATCAAAGTAATAGAAATTTCCATAAGAAGAATGAATTTTCAAATTTTAACACCCCAATTCAACCAAGAAGGAAACTGAATTCATTTTCAATGTCGAAATCTAAGAATAAAAATCAATTAGGTACATCATATCAATCAAATAATTCAGTTTCTAATTCTTTAGGTCATAGTGTTTCAAGTAATGGGAAATATATCCCACCATTTATGAGATCACCCAATTATAATAAATCGCCAAATGTAACACCTTTACATGAAGCTATGGATAATTTAAACCTTAATGATTATGAAGTATTTCAATTAGAGGATGATGATTTTTCTTTAGATAATCCTTTACCTCATAATCATCACGATAATAATGACTTACATAAGACTTTTGATAAGTCTAAGCATATGCATGAAATGACAACAAGACCGATGTCATTAAATAATGAAATTTCAGCATCCAATACTAATGGGAAATATGTACCACCTTTTAGAAGAGGTTCTCATAGTGGACATTCTCAACCCATTAATTCCCTTAATATTAACCATAATAATCCTATACCTAACAATAAAAGAAGATCAAAACACTATATGGATACTTTTAATCAATTGAATGGAGCTTCATCAGTTCCAAATTCTTCAACTGATTGGTTCTCTTATAGGAAAGATTGGACAGTTTATGATTAATATATACACTTTTTTTTTGTAAATGCTCTAGACCCTTGAAAATTTTGAAAAATTACGACAAGAATTTTCAAATGCCCTTTTCATTATTTACACGAGAGTTTGCTGGTACCTGAATAACCGTTAGATAAAGAATTTTTAACAAATGAAAAAAATATTTAAACAATGGAATACCGTTCAATTGTAGTCGCACTACCCTGAAAAATGTTTTTTAACAAAGGGTCTATCACCACCTGGGATAAAATGCCTTGGATATAGTTAAGATAAGAACACCTCAGATGAAAATTTTAAACATTTTAATGTTAATGAACAAGAATTAAATAAACTATTACATTGCAGGAGATTAGAAAAGTCTAGACCCTTTGAAAAATTGACGATTTGTTTACTCCGCGTCAATTTTGGGCATTCGTAAAAGACTCATGTTTCAGAATGAAATCTGAAACTCCAAATCTGAAACGCTCATCTAAGAAAATTGCCTTACCATATTTACATCGAGTTATTATAATAGGAAAGAACAATTACAAAGATTGGCCCACATATCTTAGAACAATTGACCGTCCCTGAATAATATTTCTGACGTGGTTTTATTACAATAAACTAAACTTTTCACTCTATGTTACTTATTTAAGCATAGTTGAGCTATCCGTTTTAAGTAATTCGTCTAAATGTTAATTAAATTTTTTAATAATTTTTGTAAATTATGTCCCACTATAAATACTGATGATTTACCCCTTAGTTTCAAGGGTGAATTTTTTAAAATATCTGAAACTTTCAAAATCGTAAAAGTAGTGAAGTTTAATTTCTGTACCTTAGAGGAAAAAGTTTTTTTCGTTTAAATTTCGTTTACAGCTAAATTCCATCATCAATTATCCGTTAACACATCGTTTGATTTTGAGATTTTTCTCCGTTAATTGGTGGCTCATTCAATCTTTTCCATTATCTTTCACTTACAGAGTTTCAGATTTATTTTCTGAATTATTTTTTGAGACAATTTTTTCTTTCCAACAAAAGTCTCAAATAGTTGAAACCTCCAGCTTTGAAACATTACATTGATATCATTACCCCATTGATTGTTTAATTGAAATTCCATTTGTGGAATATTTTGTTCTTTTTCTATCACAAATCCTCCATCACTTCCATTTGTTTTTTTTCCACCCATAAAAAAATAAATCAGTTACAAATTATCTTCATTGTTTGAATAGTTCAAAACCATAGAATCACATTCATTTAAATCAATTGACTTTTAAGAACTGTACAATCCTTTCAATTCAAAAAAAAGTCTTCATTTACGTTTCAATTGTTAAACGTAGTATTTTGTAACATATCATAATTTCTCAGTCAATCTGAAACAACTGTTTTATAATTAAATTCCTATGATTATATAATGTCTGATGAACAAGTTGAACTTATAAAATCAAAATTAGCATCCATAGAAATCACTGATGAGATCAAAGAAAGTTTACGACTAATTGAAGATCTTAAATTCTTTCTAGACACTGCCCCAGCAAATTGGCAAAAGAATCAAGTTATAAGAAGATATTATTTAAATCATGATGAAGGTTTTGTTAGTTGTATATTCTGGAATAATCTTTATTTTATCACTGGTACTGATATTGTTAGGTGTATCGTTTATAAATTCCAACATTTCGGTAGAAAAATCATAGATCGTAAAAAATTTGAAGAAGGTATATTCTCCGATTTAAGAAATTTAAAATGTGGTACTGATGCTATATTAGAACCTCCTAAATCGGAATTTTTGAACTTTTTATATAAGAATAGTTGTTTAAGAACTCAAAAGAAACAAAAGGTCTTCTTTTGGTTTAATGTTCCTCATGATAAATTAATGGCTGATGCTCTTGAAAGAGATATTAAAAAGGCTAAATCTGGTCAACAACCAACAACTATTCCTGATAGAGAACCTTCTGTTAGTTTTGAATTTGCTGAAGAACCATTGTTATATCATGAAATTGTAGGTCAAGGTTTACTTAAATCAGGTAATGATACTACTGACGATGCCAATACTACCACATCAACTACTTTAAGTAGTAACAATGCTGATGATCAAACCAATGCCGATACTATTGATGCCAGTGAACAAACTATTAATACTGATGATAAGACTGATAAAACTGAAAAACTGGATAAGAAGGAAAAGAAGAAGAAAAAAGATAAAGTTAAGTTTGAAAAACCTGCATCATCACCAGAATACACTACCACTAATTTGAATAAACTTGATGATAATTTTGCATTCTTGAACCAGGAAACTCCTGATAAGTTCAAAAACGATTCTGATGAAGATGAAGATGATTTTCCTTTAGATTATTTTGAAGAAAATTCAAATGATTATATTACCATTGATCCTTCAATTTCAACTCATCCATTTTTCGAAGAATATCCCCCTTATTCTACTAATCAAGTGGTAGTTAATGATGAATTCTTGATTGAACAAACTTTACCTATTAAAACTCCTTTACCTGTACCATTTTCAGCTAAATATCCAACATCTTCAAATCCTGATGAATATTATAATTTCCCACCTTTGTCCGGTCGTTATCAAACTTTCCCTAGAATGGATCAAGCATTATCTACTCAACCTTTCCCAATTTTACAACCATTATCAGCTAATCAACCATTTTATCCTTTCACTCCAAGTCAATTCCAACACTTTCCTTCATCAACTCCAACTCAGCCTTTTCATCCACCTCAAGGACAAGCACAACCTACTGGTTCCCAACCATCTGCTCAAGGACAAAATCCCCTGACTTCATCTCAAGTAGGTTCATCATCTGAAGAAACTTCATCTCAACAAACTGCAACTCAACCCAGTTCAGCTCAGTCAGGTCAATCATCTCAACCACCTCAGGGCCAAAGTCAAGGTCAAGGCCAAGGTCAACTTCCTCCTGTTCAAGAATATTGGCCATATGATCCTTCAATGGTGAATCAACCCGTCATGGTAATGAATGAGAACTACGAACCAGTTTATCAAGTGATGAATCCTCACCCATTCTATCCACCTTACCCACAAGCACCACAAATATCTGCTCCTCCTCCACAACATCAATCTAGTCAACAATCATCATCTGTATCAAACATTCCCTCAGTTACTGGTCCACCTACTACAACTCAAACTATCACCATTCCTTCTCATGGTCCAATGGCTGCCACTTCATCACCTTATGCTACCAATTTCGGTGGTTATCCTTACATCATGAGTCCCAACTTTCAAGGTCCTTCCCCACGTCAACAAGCTATTAGTGCCACCATGATGATGAAAAAACGTCAAATGTTCAAACCTCCTCCTTTAGCATCTCCATCAGGTGCTATTGCTAGTTCTTCAACTAATCCTTCTGTTGGTCCCTCCACTTCATCAAGTTCAGATCCTTCCCAAATCTCAGGTAAACGTGTAACTAAACCAAAGACAAAGAAAGCCCGTGATTTGAAAGATTCTGTTACAAAAGTCCTTGAATCATCTCCAAAGAAAGATTAATCGTCATTTCTTATTTTTGCATGTACAAATTTTGTATTTTATTTTATTTCTCCTGTCTGTTTTATTTATAAGAGTTTAATATATTTAGAAAATTACTTTTACTGTTTAAAAACTATGCATTATAATTCACTATAATAATCTACTAACTTCCTTTGAGAAGTTGTTAATTTCAAAGTGATTTTTCCTATATCCTGTTTACAGAATTTAGTCAACTTCCCATATATGAGGATAACTAATCTTCTGACTTCTATTTTATCATTATTAATATATTTAAAAATTTCATCATCAATTTTATTCATAACTTCATCATTAACAAGTTCTTTTGTCATGATCTTTTCCAAACAATCAAGGTTGAAAGATAATCTTTCCCATTTGAAATCATCCATATCTTCTGCATTTCTTATTTGTTGTAATATTACACTCAATAATTTGGTATCTGTATCCATGCTGTTATTGTTGAACTTCCCAATACTTATCATTTCTTCAAATATCTCTTTAAGAGCATGATCCAATTCACTAACTATGGTATGGGTTCTGAATTCACATAAATGGTTCAATAAGTGGAAGATCTTTTCATGATCTATTTGAACTTTGTTGATTAGGAGTTGCTTCAATATAATTAACCCTCTCAATACGTTTGGCATGTCATGACTGTTGGATAAGTTCTTATCGAAGAAACTCCATAATCCAGTTTCAATCTTTTTCAACCCTTCTCCATAAAAGTAGTTGGTAAAATCCATATCAAATTGCAGACTACTTTGTAAAACATTCAATAGTTTATAGTAATCCTCGCTTGCAATGGTATTTTCACTCAAGATCTTACAATAATGATCAAAATCTCTCTTAGAAAATTCACTATCATCAATCTTCAAATTAACTAATTGGAAGTTAAACCAGTTCAATTCAGTATGATCATATTTGGTATCGTATTTCTTTGGTGATCCTCTGTAATTAGTATCATCTTCATAAATATCAATTGGCTTGTTCTTGTCTGAGATTGATTTCAAAGGATCTACTTTATCAACCATCAATTGCAAAGGGTCTTTTACGAAGTTGATTTTATCAGTTATTGTGACTTGTCTGAAATCATCAATCAATTCAGATTTGTTAGATGATTGAGAATCATTAAATACTGATCTTTCAATAAGTTCTGGTGATGGTTTCAATTCATTGACATCTTGGGAGCTGGATTCTAACATCTTACCGAAACTTTTACTCGAATCAACCTCCATATCATCTTCTTTAATACTATTTATTTTAACGGATTTGAATGATTCTCCTCCATTCACAGGTATGATCATTGTTAAATCATTCAAGCCTCCTTTAACAGGTGAATTGTTTATTTGAGATGAATTTGGTATCATCACTCTTGTCAAGTCGAGATTACCATTCAAATCTCTGGTCAAAGTATTATTGAAATCTGTCAATCCATCAAAATCTACTATTATACCTATCTCTTGTCTGACCACTGAACTCATGATACTCAATTCCTTAGAGAACAATCCTGGATTCATGTTGTATAATTCAACCAATAGATTGGAGTATTGTTCATAAAGTGGAGTTGATTTGATCAATTCTACCAAACTAAATAAATTGATAATGATCAATGAATAGTCATTGTCTCTCATTGGAATTTTGTTGATACTTGAATTGATGAACTCAATGATCAGTGAAATGATAGTTGACTTATACTTGATCAACTGATTAGTGATTAATGGATCTGATTTGCTTGGACTATTTATATCAACACATTTTTTTAACAACTTATTTAAAGGTTTGAACATATCGTGAATTCCAGTTATATTACTAAATTCTTGTACAATTTCCGTGGTAATAGGTTTGATCAGTATGGCAAGTATCCTGAAAAAATCGTTAATACTAAAGAACTGTGAAAGTTTACTCAATTTGATCTCTTTGAATAATGGTTTCAATAATTCAACATTACTATAAGATATGTCACTTAATGAGGTATTGATTTCGACCTTGAAAACTTCATTGGCCTGTATTGCGTAAATCAATAAACTGATTCCTTCTTGTATAAGATCAGGTTTATTGGAGGATAAGCAATGATAAATAGGATCTGATTGAGAATCAAAATCTTCTGGAATTTCTTCTGACAGTTTAATCGGAAAACTTTCCCTTGCTTTTATATCTGAGTCTCTATCACTGATTACAGACGATGTTCTTTGGAATGGAGCAACAGGAATAGTTGGTTTCCATGATTCTCTACCAACTTTTGGTTTCTCTTGAATGGATTTCTTTTCAATTGAAACCTTTCTGATATGCGAATTACCTCTTGATAATCTTCCGGGTGATCTTTCTCTCTCTTTGAGTGAAGAAGATCTAGAAAAAGGTCTTGCTTCTCGTTGTCTTTCTCTCAAATCTTTGTTTTGAGCCATTATACCATCCATCACTGAAACCCTTGATCTCACTACTGGAGCTGTATGTGTATTGGAGGTTTGGTTTGCATTAACATTCTCATGGTGGGCAGTTTTTTTGTGAACATATGAGTCGTTTGAATATGATGCTGATTTTCTGTGTGTTACTGGTTCACTTGAATACGATGCTGATTTCCTATGCGTGGATACAGAAGGTTTTGGTTGAAATCTTTGGATGGCTTTCACAACATTGGGTTCAAGCTTCGATAAGAGTTGTTCCTTTTCTTGAGGGAAATATTTTCCTAAAGTCCAAAAGGCATCTTTAGACCCTTGTCTAACTCCAGGATTAGGATCTGATAATAACCTCATTAACATTTTAACTGAAATCTCAATATGTGATTGATCAGGTTGTTGTTGAGAATGTGATGGGGAATGGAACATATTGTGATGTTTTATCAACATAATCTGTAACCAGGTTGCACTATAAGACCTCAATTTGATATTCTTGTCACTTGAAGAATTATATATCCTGTTCATATACCTTGATGTAAATGGACAATTTATGAAAATAGCACAAATAGCTGTATGAGCATTTAATGATGCAAGATTTTTGGTGGCATTACAAAGTTTTAATAAAGCAGGGAAGAATAACTCTGCTAATGAATCGAAAGAACTCTTCAATATAAGTGCCAATTCTTTAACAAATTGACAACCATGAGCTGACAAGGTGGTTCTCAAGGATAAGATAGATTTATTTATACCTTCACTCATCTCTCTGATACATTCTTTGAAATCATCCAAATATTCATCAATTACATTACCTCTAATGAGTTCACGGAGTGTTATCATTGCTTTCTCTCTTAAAACCCAATTCTGTTCCGTCTCTTTATTGTTGAATGCTGGTAATAATTTATTTATTCTGTGATGTAAATCCTCTTGACTAATGATATTTCTGGCTGGATATAAAGAGGGACTGAATTCATATTTGGCGAGATTACTTGTTATCGATTTCAATTCATCTTCAGGTTCATCATGCATAGAAATTTCAGGGTCACTCATGGTATTATTTACAGGGACTTTAATCTCAACTTTTTCAGGTTTATTTATGATATCAACAATAGGTGGAGTAGTAACGGGAGTTTGAGAACGACTAATGAATCTTGATGCTGGAGGATTTGTCTTGATATTTTCCATGTTGGTCGAGCTTATGGATGACATAACTTTTTCCTTGAGGTATCCATCAATTGATTGTTTTGACATTTCTTTAGTTAACTCGTTTTTATCAAATCTGTGAATCTGTAATCCATAATAAATAGACAAGAAAGAAATTATGCTGTCAACCACTTCAGTTTTGGATTCCCTATTGTTACTATCCAAAGCACTGACTATTGATGGTATAAAAGGACCTATAGTAAATTGCTTTTTAATGGTACAAAGATACTCTAAGAAATCAATAGCTTCTATAACAATCTTTGGGTTATTATGAGATAATGCAAGTTTATTGAAGTTTTCTTCAAAATGACAATCATTGACCAAGTAGAAGGTTTCCAATGCAGATTTGGTCTCTTGAGTATGGGTACTTAATCTTTCAATTAAATAAGGAATGATTAAAGGACCATACTTTCTCAAGATATCATCACCTCTTTGAGTAGCTATCCTCTTTAACAACGGATGAAACATACTGTAACTCTCATCTTTGATATCATCCATGTCAAGGGCAATTAGTAATGAATCTAAATATCTGGAGACTTGTTTGAGATCTATAGAACCCCGTTTGAATTGAGATCTTAAAAACCTTATGAACTGTATTTTATCTTCCGTGGATATGTTTGATGATGTTATGGTGGTGAAAACCTCCTCACCAGGGGTTTGGAGGGGACTATGTCTTGATTGCATGTCCATGTTAGGTGAAGCGTTGTTTTTTGTGTACCGCGAAGAATCAAAACAAATCAGATCGTACAGGCTCGCAACCTCTGAATTTATAACGACTGTGTTTGGGGACTCTTGTTCTTGTTACAGCTCTAAACTCTATTAATGGCATTTTTGTGGTCATAGAGAAGAAGATATGAGTCTTTTGAATCTTTGGAAAGTTCACAATCTTTAATCACATCATGTGGAAATCATGCATCGCGAGTTAAATACTCCGAAAGACTATAACTCCCTTAACACTCCTTAGTTTCACATTGAACAACCACAGAATCGTTAAACAGCCTTTGTTGATCAAAGGTGTTAATTTTCAGAGACTTCCTTTTTTTTTTAATTTTATTTTTCTGTTTAATTCTAGGAAAATCCATGTTTTCTACGAGATCCATCAAAGTTGCAAAAAATAGAGAAAAAAAACCCTAAAAAAAATATTTATTTTGCTATAAGCCATAACCCAGTAATTGCCACAAATGATACCAAACCTATGATTTTGGTTTGTTCAGGAGTTAATTTGACTAGATTAGCTTGATTTTCCTTAGTGTAAGTTTCGAAGTCAATTTTGGAAATTTTCGCAATATTATTAGTCTTATTGTCAGATGGTTGTAAAAGTTTACCACTTTCATCATGGTTGGCAACATAAAGAATGTCTTCTTCAATTTCATCAACGATAACATCTTGAATATTACCGAAGAAATCTGTTAACTTGACTGTAGAAATATCTCTTTTGAATAAATCAGTTCTGAATCCTGGTGTAGAATGAATATTATCAAACGTGTAAACTTCAAATAACTTATCGATGGTAGTAGTTGAATTAGGTTCAATATTTTCTAAGAAATCTAAAGTATAATAGGTGAATCTATCAATCACAGCAACACCAATTTCCAAATCTGAATGATGAGAGTATGATGATTGATCAAGTTCTGATGATCCAACAGCTAAAATGTTTGGAGAATAGAATCTTTGGTACATGGTATTAGCTTGACAGGTATCAATCATGAAAAAGATTTCATTATAACGTTTCATTTCATGCATTTGAGCAAAAGCATCGGCTATATCATAAGAACCAATTTCTTCAGCATCTTGAAATTTCAAAAATTCATTTCCTCCATGACCCGTCATATAAATGAAGATATTGGAATTTTCGTCAGTTAATAATCTCTTACTTCTTGGGTGATCCTCGTCCCATCTATCAGTCAATAATCTTATGAAATTCTCAACTGTTACTTCGTATCCTCTATAATCAACTTCAATCAGATCTCCATATAAATCAATGGCTTGATTCATGTTATTAAACACAGTTCCTGGAGCAGCATTTCTAGGATTACATGCAATATCATCAGGTAACATCAATATGATTTGGGAATCAGGTATACCCATTCTTTTAACTGTTCTATAAAGACTGAGCACATTGGCAATGTGTCTATAGTTGAACCAAAATCTTGAAGTTGAAACTAAAACTGCCCAATTATTAGTATGTCCAGATTCCGATATTATTCTTTCGGCATTTTCAGTATCTACAACTTGTGATAACACCGTTAAGAGCAAAAGACTCCATGCAAAAAGTGTATTAGTAATTCTCATTAGTGTTTTTTTTTTAGGTGCGGAAATGTTACGTGTAGTGAGGGATCGAGAGATTTCTATATTTACATCTAAAAGACCACGGTGGGGCTGTGATTCAAAGAATCTTTGAGGAGATCTTTAGTACTGGTTTCTTGAGTCATGATTTTCTTAATAGCTTTTGCGGCCCTTTTGTTAGGACCTAATATTCTCTGTAGTTCCCATTTGAGGTGTAAAGAATTTACAGAATACTTCAATGCAAAAATCATAGAATTGGCTCTTATTCTTGAAAACTGTTTAAGACTTTCTAAGAATTTCTGTTCCAACTCTGGTGTCAGATCATAGTACTTTTTTATAACACCTGACATTTTACCTTGCAAGTATAGTATTTGTTTCTCTGTGATTTTCTTCTTCTCCAGATAGGTGAATCTTATGGGACCCAGGAAAAGATTCTCTGCTTTTCTAATAACTGTCGTTAAGTTGTAATCCGACATTATAAATTCTTCCTTTGTGGTTCTTGGAACTTTGAAGTTGGCCATGATTTTCACGTAACCTGGTACAAACCCACTTGATGAGAGTTCGAAACGATTACCGGAATCAGCATTCACTCTCTTCAATAAGAAAAACCTTTCATCCACTTGAGAAGCCCATAAATCATATTCGAGTCTTACCCAAATGAGTGAACTTGTGCATAGTGCCTTTTGTATTTTACTCGAGTCTTCAAATTCTTCAATGTCTTTAGCTTCGAGTGCATTAAATCCATCAACTGTGGTGAAGTTGAGAACGAGATCTTCTTCAAACTTGACCAATTTCTCATGAATCAACTCCTCCTCTAATCTTCTTTGGTATTCTTTTTTGATCAATTCTTGCTTCCTATCTTCAAGATATTTATCTTTCTCCAGTTCGATCTGTTTGAAACCTTTACCTTCAATAGGAAACTCTGATGGTAAGGAGAATAATGATGGGACTGATTGTACTCCGGTACCTCTAGTACCAGCAAGATCAGCTACATGACAAACAGTCTTACCTTCATTTAATCTTAAGCCTCTACCTATCATTTGGACCAAAAGGGGTCTAGATTTCGTGGGACGAACCAAAAATATCGAATCAATATTGGGCATATCTGTTCCTTCTGTGAATACTTGGACATTACAAAGAACATCTACTATACCATACCGAAAATCTTCTATTATTCTAGATCTTTGATGCCTGACAGTCTCTCCGGTGACATATTGAGCATTTATTCCTTCTCTTTGTAAGAGTCCACACAAGGTTTTACAATGATTAATATCAACACAAAACATCATTGTTGATTTGAAACCATACTGTTTCTTTAATTTTTTGTAAGCTGCTACCACCACCATATTTGCATTTGAATCGTTAACTGCTTTTGATAAACTCAGTACGGCATAATCGTTCTTATAATTAGTAACCTTAGATAAATCCAAATCAGCTTTTAAACTTGTAAATTTGACATCAACTAATTCCTTATTTTCTATCATGGTCAATAGATTTCGTTCAAATACTATTTCGTCAAAGACCTTCCCCAAGGATTGATTATCATTTCGTTCCATCGTGGCAGTACACCCTATAACATAGATATCCAGTTTTGAATGATCAGCATCGAAATGTTTCAAAATTTTTAACCACGAATTGGCAGTCGCATGGTGACATTCATCAAGAATTATACCTTTAAATTCACTGGGTTCATATGTCTGCAATCGTGACATTCTTACAAGTGTTTGTACCGAACCCACGATAACATCAGCATTAGGCGATGGCTTTAATGCTCTCATATCCATCTCAACTCTCAAAGTTGGATTCATTCTTTTGATAGTGAATGTAGCTTGTCTGATCAACTCTTCTGTATGAGCCAAAACAAGTACCTTGTTACCTCTTTCAGGAGAAGTTTTAGGAATTTTTGGAATTAAACTTGAAAATACTATCGTTTTACCACCCCCAGTAGCTAAAACAAAAGCTGGACGTTTTACATCTCTTTTAAAAGCATTCAACACTGAGTCTATTGCTTTTTGTTGATAATCCCTAAGAACTATCAGAGACGAAGTCATAGGAGTGACAGAAAAACTTCTGAGCCATATTCTGCTAATCATATATAGTTGATCCACCAAACCACCTAATGTAGTCTAACGCGCATTAAAATACATTACTATTAACTCTTATAAATATCAATTCTAGAACGTTTAAAAACGTTGTGGTAATACAAGTTCAGGTCATTATCTATAGCTTCAACATTATCTGAATCCTCTAAATCTGGTACTTTAGTATTCATAACTACATAAGTACCTTCTTGTCTAGAATCATCTTTGTAAGGTCTAATAAATGAACCAGGATTAATTACAATAACATTCTTCACAACCTTGGCGAAGTATTTCAATTCTGATGGTGATATGAGTACGTCAGGTAAAGAATCTCCCAATTCAGCTAATCCCATATAACTTACTTCTAAAGATGAGCCACCTATTTTGGTTTCAGAGAGTTCTTTGGCCATTGAACCATCTAATGATTCTACTATCGTTTTATCATTACATGGTTTCCTTACTACAGAACCGGGAAATGTGGGATAATATCTTCTTTGATCGAAAATATGATTTATTATTCTTTCAAATCTATTGGATAAAATTTTACTTGAAGATTCAATTTTAGAAACATCTTTTAAATCTTTGAAAACGTCTAAATTTGAACATCCGAAAACGATTTCATTGATTGAAAATCCATTTGGATTTGGGAAAACTTTGACGTTTTTTGGTAATCCAAGTGCTTTTCTGTCGAATGAATCTTGAGGATACGAACAATGACTTATAGTAGCATCTCTCAATGAAGGAATTAAGATGACTTGAATTTTGGAGTTTAATTTTTTCAATATAGGTGTAATAGTTTTCTTGAAAACTTCGTCTAAGTTTGTTGGTTGAACTTTTTCATGGGGTAATTCAATTTCTCCATCAATGACGGATTTATTATTCAAATCAACGAAAGGACCACATAAAATGACCAAATCCGGTTTGATTTCATTATTGATCCTATTGATGAATTCTTCAAATTTGGAGTAGTTCAAGTTACTTGAATTGGAGAATGGACCACAAGCAATGACAAATTTTAAACCGTCAGCACCTCTGAAACCTTCACTGATTTCTTTAAGTTCTTCAGCTGGAGTGACTGGGGCTCCGAGTTCAGGTAATTCCAATATCTTGTCCACAATGAAAGCTCTTCCAGTTGGATTCTTACCTTCCAAACAAACAATTTGACCTGGGAATAAACTGTATTCTTTCAAGTTGGATAAATCTAATGACACTCTTTGACCAATACCTGATAATCTGGAAGTTTCTAAGAATAAAGAAGTAGCATTCAAGTCTTGATTGAACAATTTGTCATATAAAGGAGAATCTGGGACAATTCTTCCACAACAAGTGATATCAAATTGAGCTGGTAAGCAAGGATTTCCAAATTGGGTATCTTTGTGTACTTCTTGGTATAAAGAAGCTACGCTATCAATCTGTTCATCTAACATGTCAGCACTTTCAAGTAATTTCATTGACATGGCACGGAACTTATATTTAGCAGCATCAAAGTTGGTAGCGATCTTAAATTTGGAATCAGTTTCGTAATCGTTAGAAATTTCATCAATATGTCCGTTCAAAGTTTCAATAATGGAGTTCGAATCTGGTTTAGTAGGAGAACTGGATAAGTGATTGACTGGAGATCTTTGGAAAGTATTATTGGCAGTATGATAGTTATCAGCAGGTGAAGAATCTAATTTTAAATGAGTACCTGGAGTTTTAAATGGAGTTTCACCTAACTTTCTATATTTATTTGGGGTTTCAATAGGACTTGATGAATTAATAGGTAAAAGTGGTTTTCTTTTGATGGAACCGAAATCTTTAGCCTTTTTGATAGATGGAGTGGCCCTGGTTTGATTGGATAAATCCTTTTGTAAATATTCTTGAAATCCTTCTAAGTTAACAGTATTTAAATCAAGATCGTTTTGAACTTCATTAACATTATAAGTTTCCCAACGAACAAAAATATCGTCTGTAGAAAGTTGAAAAATCTGTTTTAAAGTGTTAATCTTCTCAATGACCTCATCAGTTAATGATTCGGAAGGACCAAAAGCTGCAATAATCTCTTTTGAATCCATTGAGTAGGTCTAAATGTAAATGAAAAATATATCGCGTATCGCGTACAGAGGTTGCAAAATTTGATACATGCACTACTTACAAGAATGTAACTATTATACAAAAGGACCTTTATAAGAGGATTGGGAAGGTTTCAATAGTAAATAACCTTATTAAAGTCTTGAATTCACAGTTCAATGGATCATTAGTTTTCTTCAGATTTTTCTTCAGATTTTTCATCGGTTTTTTCTTGAGCTTCTGATTCTTCTTTGATTTCTTCAGATTCAGGTTCTTTCTTTGATTCATCATTCTTTTTATGATTTTTACGGAAAACTTTTACATCGTTCTTACTGTTAAAACTATTCTTTCTTTTAGTGACTTCATTGACTCCAAATCTCTTACCGTTTTCTTTCATTTCTTGGAAAGTTAAAAGTGACATTTTGTTCAAAATATCTTTCTTATCAACAGTTTCTCTGTTTTCATCATTGATTAAACCGACTGGGTATGAAACTTCTAAATCATTTAAGAAATATTCTGAATCACCAGATGATTTGAATTCAACATCAACAACTCCGAAGAATTCCTTAGTTTTTCTGTTTCTGATTCTACGTATGGAGCAGATTTCTTTGCTTTCTGGTAATGAAGGAGCAATTTTCTTATTGAAGAATTCTTCAACATCTTCTTGAGTTAAGTTCTTTGGGAATCCTTCAATATGAACAGTATTTCTCTTTCTTTGATTCTTTAATTCATTGAAATCTTTGACTGGATCATTTCTGCTGACCATTTCGTTGTTAGCAGATAATTTCAACTTATCACTTGATTTTAAAGCTTCAATAACTTTTTCTTCTGGTCTGTATTGTCTCATTCTACCAAAAGTTAAGATAGTCTTTAATTCAACCCAACCATCATTTGATTCGTAGATTTTCCATAAAAATCTATCAGTTTGTAAGTTACTATCTGAGAAATAGAATTCTACTTGTCTTTTGACTTTTTCTTCGAAGTCTTCACCTTGATAAATGTTTTCTGTCATTTTGAAGTTTTTTTTCAACAATCAACGATGAGGACAAATTCGCACTGATTCTGGTGATTTATCGTTATAAGTTAACTTATAGAGATGTCAGCTTTACCTTCAATTGCAAGACAAAAAGAACTTTTATCTAACTATGAAAGCATAGCTAAGGTAGTTTCAGAAACTGCTAAGAAGTATGTTCAACATAAAGTTAATTTGGTTGCGGTTTCTAAATTGAAACCTTCAAGTGACATTATGGGGTTATATAATGAAGGAGTCAGACATTTTGGTGAAAACTACGTTCAAGAATTAGTAACTAAGTCCCAAGAATTACCTAAAGATATTAAATGGCATTTCATTGGTACTTTACAAACTGATAAATGTAAGATTTTAGCCAAACAAATTTCCAATTTGTATGCTGTAGAAACCATTGACTCATTGAAAAAATGTAAGAAATTGAATACCTTACGTAAGGAAATTGATGGTGAAATTATAAATGTTTATTTACAAATCAATACATCTGACGAACCACAAAAATCAGGTTATTCTATTGCTGAAAGTGAAAGATCATTAATTTATGAATCAGTTGAATTTTTATTAAGTAAAGAATGTTCTCATTTGAATTTTCAAGGTTTAATGACTATTGGGTCAATTGGAGAAAGTTTTAAAGATGAAAATGAAGATTTCACCAGATTAGTGAATTTGAAAACCGAATTGAATGAAAAATATAACCTCGACCTTCAAACTAGTATGGGAATGTCAAATGATTTTGTAGATGCTATCAAAAAAGGTAGTTCAAGTGTTAGAGTTGGTAGTTCAATCTTTGGATCAAGACCACCAAAAAATTAAATAAGAGACTATGATAATGAAATAGAATGTTAACTACTTACTTCTCTTTAATAATTTCTTTAAAGGACTTCTCTTTTTAGGCTTTGAACCAGATGAAGGAGTAGAATCATTATCTTCAATATCTTCAATATCGTCTTCACCTTCATCATCATCTTCACCAGTATTTCCTTGGACTATATCTTCAGCTTGGGGTAAAGTGTTCTTAGCTTCGAAATCTTGTTGGTATCTATTTTCAACTTCATTGAAATCTTTTCTAGGATCGATATGTTCAACATTATCGATAGTTGCAAATTGAGAACCTCCATCTTGACTAGGAACTTTAATAATATCATCAGATTTATCTTTGACGTTCTTTAAATCTTGATAATCTCTAGTATCGTTACCAGTAGATTTACCAACTGGAATAGATGATGTAACAACAGGAGCTTCACCTTCAACAATAGAAGTAGCTTGTTTGATAGAATCTTTGGCTTGGAAACCTTCCCATTCACCATCACCAATAACTGGGAATGATCCTTTAACTTTACCGGAGTAATAATCATGTCTTAATTTGATATCGTTATCGGAGAAATCATTTTCCCATTCAATATCTGATTTGAATAAACTGAAGATTTTGTTAAGGACAAACCAAATGATTAAGAAAACATGTTCAGAAATCAATAAGATGAAAATCAAATTAGAAGTCTTCACATTGATACTGGCTTTATCCAAAGTAAATTGACCCATTGATTTTGGAGGTAAATTACCATGTCTATAAAAGGTAGTAATTGCAGGAGCAACAATTGAACCTAACCAAGCTAAAATAAACAAACCATAATTCCATGGATAAATTGAATCGACTCTTTCAGGAACTGGAGGTTTGAAATATTTACCATTCAATAATTTGAAATAATCCAATTTAATGGTTAAAATGAAGAAGATCATAGTAACTAATGGAGCTAAAGACCAGACAGGACCAAATAATACAAGATAACCAAAGTTAACAACAATGAATCTGAAATCATCATTAACATTATAACTTGGTAAAGAAACATATTTACGAACATTATCTAACCATTTTGATTCTTCTTCATTATCTTTTGGTTTATAAGTTTTAGGAGAAATGAAAGACATTACGAAAGTAATGATATGTGGTAAAACATATTTCATAACCAATTGAATAACTTGATTAGTTACAACGAAATAATTGAATTGTAAGTTTAATCTATCTTGATTCATATTGAATTCACTTTGATTCTTTAAGTGAGTTAAATATTTGAAATAGATGGAATCAGTGTTAAGATTAGATTCAATTGATGATCTAATGGTAGTTAAATTTGGTTTAATCAAATGAGCGAATGGTAAGTAAATGAAAGAAGTAATCAATAATGGCATGTAACTGGTTAAAAAGTTCAAAATGAATTGTTTGATCAAGATGGAATTGTTTTCAGTATATGAGTTATTATGGTTTTCTAATTTGATAACCACACCTACAACTGAGTTATAGACCATTGAAAAGATAGGTACGAAAACTGAAATTAAAACAGTTGGAACTAAGGAAATGAATGATTTTCCTGGACCATCATAAATTTCATTAATGAAAATTTCCAAAACAAAACAACATAATTGATAACATACTAAAACAGCCATAAAGATTAAACTAATAGGAACAAAAATCAATTGTTTTAAGAACTTATATCCTTCATAATTGGAATTATGTTTATAAGAAGATTTCTTTTCAAAGTATTCATTGATATCAACCAATTTCAATTTATGATCTTGAATATAATGATAGTTAGCATTTCCCCAATAGTTAATCAAATACTTTTCTCTTTTCTTCCAGAAACTGATGAATAAAACCCCCCAAATCAAATTAACGAAACAATAAGTTAATGAAAATACATGTTTGGATTTAAAATAACTAATCAATCCAAAAATAGATAAGAAAAATAACCATACGAGTAAATATTTCAAGAATTCGAAATAAATAGCAATATGAATACCAAAATTCTCCTTAATGAAATTAGATGAAGGGTTTTGGAAGTTAAGTAAATGTTTAGTAACATCTTGGTAAATGGTTGAGAATTTAACAATTGGTGTAATTGGAGTTAAATCTCTAACATGTTTGAATTTATTCAAGTTTAAATCATCAATGGTTGAACCAGTTAAATATTCATTGATAATTCTCAATTTGTCTGCTTGATTATCAATTGATGATACAACTCCAAATTCATAGTTCTTAATCAAATCTTTTTCGGCCAATTCACTATATTTATAACTAGCAATTTTTAAGAATACTAATAATGATTTCTCATCATTATCTCTGATTTGAGTATAAAAACCCTTATCATGTAACAATTCGATCAATGATGACAATTCATTGGATTTTTTGTCACCATAAACAAATACATAGTCAGCTTCTAAGTGGTTAATTGACATGATGTATTCAATTTCAATTGAAACTTATAGCAAGGTTGTTAATTTCATGCGCGATGAAACTTGTTAACCTATAAAACTTCGGTACACCACCACCAAACAGCCTCCCTGCCCCAGACATTTTTTCTTTTATTTTCTGCTTACATAATCAGGACACCTTTTTCATATAAAAACCAGCGCGAAGTCATTTTTTCAAGGGTTTACACATCACAAAAGACATAAAAGATTATCAGACCAAAGTAAGTTAAAGAGAAACGATATTAGTAAATTTTGGAAAATTTACCCTTTCATCTGCTTTCGAGAATATATGAAATATCTGGTAAATTTTCTAAAATTTTTATGGTTATCTGTTTTTTTTTCGCTTCACCTTTTTTATTCGAATAAGTTCTAGTCCAACATTTCCTACTCAAGTTACTTTTGATTCCTCATTTTCATCCCCCATCCTCAACTATTGCTTCAATCACTTCCTTCCATTCCTCAAATCACTAAGTTCAACTAGAGATTCCATTATCATATTGTTTGGTCGCAATCAGAAATGAACATTATTCATGAACACAAGTCATTGATTATCCTTTTTAAACTGGTACTCTTAATGGAGTCTCTTATTTTCCATTATTTACTAGTTTGTTTCCTTATTTTGGTCTAATATACTCTTGTGTCATTTTACTAACTTTTAGAGTTCAGGGTAGATATTTACTAACTTTCAGGAGATACTTACTTTTAAATTCAGAGTTGAGTACATATTATAGATTCTCATACAGCTAAGGGTACATTACCAATCTACATAATCTCTTCCTACAACACGGAAGACTCTAATTTGTCCACTTTTCATTTCACTTGTCTTATAACTGGTTTGTTTGATAATTCCATTAACTGATTCAAACACTTTGAATTTTTCTTTCTTGGAATCAAATTCCCCAATGATAGACAGGTAAATTTCTTCATCTCCAACAATCAATGTCTTCGATCCTAAACCTTTATGAATTTGGAACTTCCCATTCTTGATACATAATATGTCTCCTGGTCTAATTTCATCAATTTTAGAAACATTATGATTATTAACATTCTTATAAATTGGAACTCCGAATGATTTGTTACCAATAGGAGGTAAGGAGTTACTTAATTTAGATGTAATTATACTCACTAACGAGTCATTATTGATATTACCTAATCCACTTACGATCTTTAAGATTTCATTACTGTAACTGTGATAGTACTTATCTAATAAATCTTTTCTAACAATAGGAACTGACTTTTGATCTAAATTGGTGAACTTGATAGTTGATCTTGGGTCTTCATGTTCATATTCCAACTCGAAAACAATTTGACTCAAATCGTAGAATAAGATGTAATAGTCTTTATAGATTTTGGTTCTGTTACCTCTTTTAACGATTTTGTTGGAATCGACTTCATAGATCAAATCACTTCCGATTTTAATGGTTAAAAATTCAGGTAATAAGTCTTTTAACCACCAACTTGAATTCTCTATATTTAATAATTCATTTTGTAAATTATCGAAATAAACGTCAGCTTGGCTTCCTCTTGAAATGTCAGTAGAAGTACGTTTAAATGAGCCCATTGATGATCCAGTATTACTATAAGTTAAACCAGAGGCATCTGTGGAAGCTCTGTTTATACCTGGAACCGGAGCTGCAGGGGCTGGTGGAACTGGAGGAGCAGAATTTGGAATTGGAGCATTTGGAGCTTGAGAAATAGGGGCTGATGGAATTGGTGGAGGCATATTTGGAGGTAAGGTTTTAGATCTTTGGGGAGCTCCAAATTCGAATTCGTCTTCTAAATCGCTCTCATTGATCATTTCAGGTTCAGAATCTTCAAAGTCTTCTACTGGTTCTGGAGCGTGTGGAACAGGAGGAGCAGTTGGAACGGGAGGCACAGCAGGAGCAGTTGGAGCAGTTGGAACAGAAGGAACAGGGGGTACGGCTGGAGCTCTTACAGGAACAGGAGGAATAGGAGCTTCTGGTACTTGAGGTACTTCCGGTACTTTAGGCATTTGACAACCCAAAGGAGGTGGAATCTCAGGCATCTCATCATTCTTAGTCGAAGTTGCAATCATTGGTTCAGGGGATGATTTTTTACTTGACACATCTTCATCAGCTTCATAACCTGTTGGTTCATTTTCTAATTTGACTGTTTTAATAGGCAATTTGTCATGTTCACTTTCAATTCCACTGTCGGTTTGAATTTCAGGCTCTTTTGAATTCAATCCTAGTGGTTTTACTTCCTTTGGTTCAGGTTCATCATCTTCACCCATTGAAGGTTCATCATCTTTTTCCTCTTCAAGAACTGGTGGTTCAATAGGATCAATGGTTTTATCTCCTACTTCTTCACTTTCGTCAATCTCGGGTTCTGGCTCGGCTTTTTTCTTCAATTTGGCTAAAGCACTAGGATCTGCAAAAGGCATGATTGGAATAGGAGCAGCCCTTTCTTCTTCCTCTTCCTCCTCTGGTTCCTCTACTTCTTCAGGCTCTGGTTCTTTAGATTTTGGTTTAGGGGCACCAAATGGTGACATTCCCATCATTCCGAACATATTTCTACCACCAGAGATTTTAGCCATTCTTTCAACCAACTTACGTCTTTTCAAATCTTCATCTTCTTCTGCTTCTTCTGCACCATCTTCATTGGTCTCATCAATTGGTTCTTCATCCTCTCCATGATCAATGGATTTTCTTGAAGCTACGGTATGACTGGATTCAAAGGATTTACCTGTATTGGTTCTGGAGAGAGATTTTCTTCTTTCAAATTCACCTTGAGGTTCGATTTGTGTATCCTCTTCCAATTCAGCTGCTTCTGGGGCAGCGGCCGCAGCTTCCTCCCTCTCCTTTCTTAATCTTTCTCTTTCTTCAGCAGCTTTTTGCTTTCTCAACTCTTGTCTCTTTATCGCAGCAGCTTCCCTTTCAGATTCTTCCTTTTGACGTTCTTGCAATAATTTGATACGTTCTTGTAAACTCATTTTCTCTTCGGGTTCTTCATTTACTTCATCAACCGTAGTAGACTTGACAATATCAGCAGGAGGAGGTTTATTGTCATGATGACCCCCAATTAAGAAGGAGTCATCCCTTGGTTTATATTGAGGAACATAAGAAGATTTGGCAGAGGCTATGAATTGCTTCTTAACAGCATAAGGGTCTTCTCTTTTTTGGTTGGGGAAAACACCCATTGGTTTAATCTTTGGTTCAATCTTTGGTTCAATTGAATCCTTAATAGGCTCAACAGTTTCTTTGTTCAATTCCGTAGATTCCTTCTTATCCTCAATTACAGGTTTCTCCAGATCAACTGGTGAAACTGGGGTTTCCTCAGCCTTGTTAGTTGGTTGATCAATTGATTGAACTTTTACATCTTCCTCTTCAGATTCAACATCAGCAGTTACAGGGGCAACTGGAGGTTGTGGAACTTCTCTCTTTGGTACAATTTGAACGAAATTCTTTGGGAACATACCTGATAATCCATCATAACTACCTGTATACCAATCATCATCTTCAATTTCCAGAACAGTTATGATCTGACCAATTGAGAATGACAAATCTTCATCGTGATCCGATTTATAGTCGTAGATGGCTTTTACTTTGAATGGAGGTTTTGGTTCCATAATTTACTTTGAATCACTTTGGTTCCCCTAACTGAGATTTTGTGTGACGATAACAGTGCGGATTAATTCTCAAGGTTTTCATCATGAGTAAAGAGTCTTCCACGGTACCGATTACCGAGAAGTTAACGAAGATAAAACCTTCCAAGACTTTTAACTATCATAAAGGAGGAAGTATAACATCATTAGACTTTGATGATTCAGGTCAATACTTAATTTCAGCAGGAATAGATAAATCAATACAGTTATACGATGTTCATAAGGGAACTCATCATAAAGATATACAATCACAAAAGTACGGAGCTCATTTGGCAAGGTTCACACATAAAGATCTCGATTGTCTTTATGTATCCACACCTACTGGAACTACCGGATCTGAGAGTGCTAATGGGAAAATTGAGGAATCTGAAAAAGATCTCAATGCTATACGGTACTTATCATTAGCAGATAAGAAGTATATACGATACTTTAGAGGTCATAGTGACCAAGTAATCTCATTAGAAGTTGATCCTGTTCATGATTCTTTTTTGACTTCGAGCGTTGATGGAACTGTTAAATTATGGGATACTAAAACCTCATCTTGTACGGGAAATATAGACATAGGTCAGAGTTCTTACGTGGCATATGATCCCCATGGCATTGTTATTGTAGTGGCTAAGATTCCAAACCTATCTCATGATAAAAACGAACAAGTAGAAGGAGAATTGGAATTCTACGATGCAAAATCATTATTGAAACCTTTCATGACAACTAAAATAACAACCAAATCATTCAATTGGAATAAAGTTGAATTTTCAAATACCGGAAAAATGATTTTGATTTCCACAGATGGTAACGAACATTATATTATAGATGCATTTTCAGGTCAACTCATAACTATCTTGACAACAGGTTCAAAAACAAACGAGATTAGATCCAATTATCCTAACTACGGGTCTTCCTGTTTCACCACTGATGGTAAATACGTTCTTGTGGGGTCTTCAAATTCATCCCTTCTGATATTTGATTTATCCAACTTGAAACTAACTAATGGCCATGAATCAGTAAAAGAGTCTGATAATCCTAAAAAATTATTACCTTTGAAGACCATACAATCAAATCAAGGAGTTCCTAGAATTGTTTCTTTCAATCCTAAACTTTTCACCCTTGCCACTGCTGATAACACTGTTAGTCTTTGGCAACCCCTGTAATATACAATCGCACTATTTTGATTTCGCAGCTACTATGAGTAAATTCTTAAAAGATGCCTCTAGGATACGGCACCCAGAGAGGATAATTTCCCAAGTCAAGGCCAAACAAGTAGATGTCACAAAAACAGAGAACAAGTTTGTACCACCAAAATACAAATCAACCAAGGATTTTTATAAGAAATACACCAAACCTCGCTTCCACGAGAACACAATACCAAAGGACCCATCAGAGATAAAAGGGATAGATTCCATGGCTTACAAATGGTTCTACAAAAACAGAATGCAATTCAATATGCCTAAACTTTATAGAGACTCATTTATTGAAGTGACTCTTTACCCGGACTATCATTTCATTTCAGGTGCCAGAAAATCTAATGTAGCTATAGCCAGTTTCAACACTGCTGTACCCATTCAAAACGACTCAGAAATAGAAAAAGGTATCTTGCAGTATAAGGGAAAGTATAGGAGTCATGGGTTCTTCCAAGAAAGACGTAATCCTTTCGATACTGCAGTAGGAAGATCTAAATTCAGGAAAATGTTCAAACAATGGCTTGTGGATTCTCTTCAGGACAAACCCATCAACAAATTCAGAGGTGTTTATTTTATTAAAGTATTTAAGATACCAGAATCCGAAAAGGATAAATCGTCTGTTGCAGAGGGATTGAAGAAGATGAAACTCCCATCAAAACTTGAAGAGATAAGTAAGAAATTCAAAGGAAAGATAGATGCAAAGCCTTATAATACATACAATGAATGGGTGTTGCCACTCAGTCAAGTGAAAACTCCGTTTAAAAAGTGATATCATATTTCACACCATGAAGGTGGAGAAGTCATGAATTCAAATTCTGGGAATTTGTAATGAAATGCATGTAGATAAATAGAAGATTTCTTGAAATCGGGTTCCATTAAAGCTCTTCCACACTCCTCACACACATTACCTTTCTTATAGCTTTCGATTCTTTTAGTTGAATCTTTCTTGAGATCTATCAATTTTTGTTTAATGGAGCTCAGAAGAAATATGGACAAATCAAGGTCCTCATCTAATTCAGTCTCTATCAGACTACTTCCTTCGTTTACTAAGTGGCCCAAATGAGGGTATTTATCGAAAATACTTCTGTAAATCTCCAACTCTATGCTATTTTTGAGGTTATCGTGGTAGAAGAGGTCATCTGATATAGGGTATCCTAAGTTACGGAGATGAACCCTTATCTGATGCATTTTCCCTGAGATCGGGGTACATTTCACAATACTTTCATCTAAATCCATATTATATTTGATCCTCTCAAATTTGGTAGTAGTATCCATTGGGACAGAATTAGGCATTAAATAACCTCCATTGGCATTGATTAAGAAGACAGGACATTTAAGTTCCATTCTACCTTCTGGAAATTCACCCTTGACCCTTGCAAAATACTGTTTTGTGGTGATATCTTTCCTGGATATTTTGCTCATTATATCAACAGCTGATTGTTTATTCTTACCGAATATCAAAACTCCTGTGGTCACCTTATCAAGCCTGTGGGTGGTCCATAAGTCTATCTTCATATCATGTTTCAAAATCTCCAACACTGAGTTGTATCGATAACTGGAAGATGGATGTGTGGGGATTCCTGGAGGTTTATTTACCACCAAGATATCATCCGATTCATAGACGATTTCTATCTTTTCAAAGCCAACTTCAGGTTCATGGATATGTTTCAAATTACAGATAACATCGTTCTTAGCAATCAACCTGCCATGCACTTCATTTCCTTTATATTCCAATTGATCTTTGAAGCCACATCTTGATATTACATACAATTTATTTTCTTCAATGTCCTTCTTAACCTGGGATTCCAGTTGACCAAACTCTTTTGTAAACACATCACTAATGGTTCTACCTTCCCATCTTGTCTTTATATGCGTCTTGTATAATTTATAGTAAGGCACAACTCTCCTAATGCCATTCTCGATAACATAAGTCATCGCGAACTTCTGGCTGCAAAATCAGAGATTCAAGAGAACTATACGTTATACATTACTTTTAAATAGACCTATTGACCTTACATGGGAATTGAATTTAGTGAAGAGTTTTATTATCTAACTGGAAACTGGTAAAACGTTAGCAGCGTTTTTACCAATAACATTACCTGGAGGATCGTATTCACAAACAATGTATAATCCCCAATTTTCGGCTCTACAATCTTTATAGGCACATCCAACACCGGTACTTCCTTTCCAAACAACTTGGGTGAAATGGTCATAAGTATTTGCTGATTGGTAGTTGTAAGTTTCTCCTTCATCGTACCAAGCTTTAACGGCTGATGGACCGTCTTTGAAACCTGCTGCCAAGTTTTCTCCATATTGACCATGAGTGTGAGTCAAAATACCTGAACAATCATAGTTGTCAGCATTATTTTGTGCATATTCATAAGCTCCTTGGTTCCAAGATAATGCTGGAGTATCATGTTGAGCACGGTATGTGTTGTGAGCTTTTAAGATAGCTGAAGCGAAAGCTGTGTCTGAACCTGAAACAGCTCCATTCCCGGAGGATGAAGAAGAAGTTGGAGCAGCAGCAGTTGATGAAGTTGAAGTGGTAGTGGCTGGGGTATATGCTGCAGTGGAAGCTGGAGTAGTTGCAACAGGAGAAGCTGATGAAGCCTTATTAGGAAAGGTGAAAGCTGGGAATGCGGTATTAGTATTGGCATCCGAAGTAGCAACTGGTGCAGCTGCAGCAGCTGCAGCGGCAGTTGAAGAAGATGAAGAATCATCTAAACCAAAAAAATCAAGCCATTTAGGTATATTTGATGACAAGAATGAATCTAAGCTGAATTTTGAACCTGAACTAGATGAAGCTGCAGCAGAAGTGGTGGCAGCGGCAGCAACAGCAGCAACAGGAGTAGCTTGAGTTGCTACAGTAGTAGTGGTATCAGGACTATCATCAAATAAAGCATTAAGGAAAGTAAAAATTGAACCATCATCATTTACAACATTGGTTGCAGTTTGCCAAACAGTTGCAACCTCAGGAGCTGGAGCTCCATTGATTTTAGTGGCTATAGACACTAAGATGATCAATGAAAGTTTCATGATTATCAGAAGGTATCAACAATGAATTATTGGGAAATTCCAATGGGAATTTCATTCTTTTATAATTTGTTTATTAATTTAATTACTATTCCTAAAAAGGAAATTTCAAAGATTTCTTCCCTGCGCGAACTTTAGGTGTCATCGAGATTTGGTGTACGGGTGCGAATTAAAGATACCTAAACAGGAAAGTGGGAAATTTATGATATACTTAAACAGGGAACAATTTAAAAGTATCTCCACAAAGAAGAAAATTTTAAATTCATGATGATGCGTTAAGAAATTTCATGATCTGTTCATATGATTTATATATTTCTTAGAATCCAGATTGGAAGATCTCATGGATGGTGGAGGCTATGATTTGTGAAACTCCTCCACCTGTGCATTTGATAATGATTTCAAACTCTTTACCTATATCTTGTGAACTTTTGACAGAAACTAAACATCCGTATTTAGAGTTCTGACATTGTATGATCCCTGCACCTAAAATCAAGATACCTTCTGGATTCTCATACACGATGGAAAACCCTAATCTCTGTAATAATCTAATGATATTGGAGGAGCTATATCTGATAGTGGTGGTACTGTTGATGATATATTCACCAGTGTTATTAGGTAATAATTGGTTGATTTGCATCCATCTATTTTTGAATTCATCCATAGTTAAAGCTGTTGGAGATAACGTTTTGATCAAATTGACAGGAATTTTCAAGTTCAATTGATTGAATGAACCACCTACGTTGAATGTCAATGATATGATAGTTGGCTCTTCGATCTCTACCACATTTCTGATTTTAACCGATAATTCAATAGTAGATTTATCACTAATCAATTGTTCAGGTAATGAATGAATGTTCATAAGATAACTAGGGTTAACACTATTGGTCAAAGATTTCAAATCAAGGATTTTGAAGTTTGTCAAGTTATTCTTTGACACTTTATATGAATTGTTAATGATAGTGAATTTATAAGAAATGTTGAACCCATCTCTAGTGACTTTATAAGTGATTTTAACCAATTGATTTTCAAAGAAGATCCCAGCATCAAAATTTAACATTCTAACATATCCATTATACCAATTAGGAGATAATGGATAAGTTTCTTCGGCAACAGCCTCATCACCGAAAGGATCATCATTAGTGTCAGATTTCCTTTGTTGAATTTTCTTCTTATTAACAAATCCACTAACGATTTGATTAACATTTCCGATTCTGGCAAGTAGATGATTTTCAGTGGATTCGAATGGTGGTAAAGGTTTATGTAAATGCAAGTTATTGGTTGTGAATAATCTCAAATATTCATTGGCTCTGGTTTGAATTTCCAAATCCAAAGAGTTCAATTCAAGTTCAAATAAATCAACTATATTGGGAACAAAGTCTTCATTAGGATAATTGACTAGCATTTTCATGAAACTTGATAAGATCATTGCTCTTGAGATCAAGTTCACTTTAAGATAACAATCATAAAGAAGATTGAATTGAGATGCTGGTGAATAGTCATCCTTAACTAAAGGACCGAATTCACCAATGATGAAACTTGATAATTTGATTAAGTTATTCGATATTACTTCACCAGCTTTGGCTGATTTGGATAATTTGGATATGATTAATTTTGTAGTTGATTTGTGTAAGTCATGATTATTGATTAAAATCTGGCAGATTCTTTCCCAGATTTCATTATTCAAGATTTCATTGGTCGTGGGGACTGATATCAATTTGATCATGATATTAACATACCAATTAGAATCTTGAGCGAAGTTTTCACTTAAAACAGCTATTTTGATACTTAATTCTGATTTCAATTGGATATCACATTGTGGGTAATACTCGATCAACTTATTGATGATATTCTGATAGTTTTCTTCGTTGGTGATGATATAAATCAAATCAAGTGTCTTTCTCTTGATACTGATATCCTTATCGTTCAATAATCCAAAAATTGTTTTCAAGTTGTTGTAGATCAAATTTGAGTAATTGTTATTGGAACTACTGTTGATAGATCTACCAATAAGCTTGATCAATACGTCAAGGGATAAATACCTGGTGTTTGTATCATGAGTAACTAATAAGTCTATTAAAGCATTGATAGCTCCAATTATAGCTTCATCAGAAGCTTGTAAGAACACAGCAATTGAAACTGCTTGGAATAAAATGGAATTCTGACTGTTCCTATTAGGTAAACCTTTTATGGGTTTGGATGACATTTGAATGGTCTTAGCAACAATCTGACGTAAGTTGTTCAAGTTCCCATCATCTATCATCAATTGGTTATTGGAAAGTAAGAAACAATGTTCGAGAAGTTTGAATAATTTGATTATCAACCATGGTGAAGGTATCAAATAATAATAAAACTCTTTGGGACAAGTATTTTCAATGATCAAATCATTCAAATTCTTGGTTATGGACGGAATAATGGAATAAATATAATTTGGTTTTAATGTGATTAGAATTTCTATCAATTTGACAGAGTTCAAAATTATGGAAAGGTCTTGGTTGTTATCGATCAAGTTAAGTAGTCTAGGGATCCAATTATTACCTTCAAGAATCTGTGGGTACATCAAAATCAAATTTTTCAATCCCACTATTGCTTTCTTCTTAATCAAAATGGAATTGACTGGTGAGATCACCATTGAGTAGAACATTTCGATAAGTTCAGTGAAATCATTCAAATTTGGTGATCCTTCATGAAATTTGTAATCCACAATCAAATTGTTACTGACAAACTGAATAGCTAAGGTGTTAATATCTTCATTCTTATTGTTCAAATCATTTTTCAATTGGTTGAAGATTAGTCCAAAGATCTCATTGACATATTGTTCATTATCACCTTTATTTTGGATCATCACCGATAAGTATAAGTAGCCTAGCTGTTTTTCAGGGACCTTATTGGACATGAGTAATTGTAAGCATTCTTTGGTACCGAATTCGATCAAATGATCGTATCCAAGAAGATATATATAGACGATTTTCGAGATATATTTCCTTCTTTGGTAATCATTCAACCCACTATTAAACTTCAATTGAATATTATTGACCTCAGCATTGATACGTTTCTTCTCCTCCTGTTGATCTTGGGTATTTCTGATATCTACAATGAACTGAGTTAACCCTTTCATCTGTTAGATCTGACGCGAATTTCACCCAGATGGTTACAACGGAAGTGGTTTGAATTAGGGGTTCCGATATGAGGCTGAGGACGGAGATGGGTATGGATGCCATTGATACAGTAACCTGGAACTACAGATTTTCGGTTAAGAAGATGTTAGAGAAAACTTATGTCACGTGCATGTCACGTGTATATACTTTTTTGAATAAATCCTGGTATGATCCCAATTCAACCTTCTTAATACAACTACATACTTCTTACACGTCACTCATCTCATCTTACTTCATTAATTCCTCTCTACCATCTCTACCCTCCACACAATCGCATCCACCTCTCACCGCCATTTTCATTGGTCAAATTCTCAACCAATCCGAATTTTCTGCGAACGCTTGAAAAAATTCACCTTCAACATGTCATCAGTAAGTAAAGTTATCAATACTAAATTAGATTGGGCTAAAATCATAAGCACATTAGGCTTAACTGGTCAAACTGCTTCTTCATTAACTGCATTCAAAAAAAGACACGATGAAGCTAAAAAAGAATATTTAGCATTGACTTCAAAATCAACCGAAATTGATTTCGAATTATACAGAACTAAATTATCAAACACTAAAGTCATTGATGAAATTGAAAGTAAAGTCAAAAGTTTCAAACCTGTCACTTATGATGTTTCTAAAACTTTAAAAACCATTGAAATGTTTGAATCAAAAGCCATTGAAAATGCTAAATTAACTGAAAAATCTGTTATTGATGAAATCAATCAATTACAACAATCATTAAAAGATATGGAAAGTGCCAGACCATTTAATGAATTAACTGTTGATGATGTTGTTAAAGCTAAACCAGATATCGAAGATAAAGTTGTCTACATGGTCAAGAACGGTAAATGGGAAGTTCCAACTTATAAAGAAAAATTCGGTGATTTAACCGTTATGTAGTGTAATTAACTATAGTTTAATCACTTTCATTATTAGAAATATAAAAAATTTAAAAGTTTGTAGAGAGCTCTAATTTGGGAGGTTGTTGACTGATTGAGTCTCAACCTATATGATACATTTATTTACAAGGACTCTTTCTATGCACAAGAACTGTGGAAGGTGCTGGTATGAAGATCTTGTGCTCAATTGTGGATAGCCAACGCCGTATACTGATTATCAACAAACTTGTAGATAGTGGACTGGTGAACATACAAAAAATCCAAATTTAAATTCAAATAACTTATATTCTGATCTAATTGTGATAACTCTTTGTTCGTCATATTACGGTATCCCCTATCGAACTTATAATCCCAGGATAACACCAAGATATTACACTTGAATCTATTTTTGATCTTCAACAACAATTCATTCAAGGCTTGGGGATTGATCTTGGAAAAGTAGAATCTCGATAAATCATCAATGATAAGGCTATTCAAAGTGAACGGAAATGCTTCGGAATCAGTCAACAATTGGCCAAGAAACTGTAGTAGGTCTTGGAAGCTATCTATGTATATATCATTCGACGGATCTATAGTACTTATCAAAAGGTAATCTGTTGCCATTGACAAGAACCACAGCTTATCTGATCTTGAGTCAAACACAATTTGATAAATATCATTGTCAAGGACCAATTCTCCTATCTTATTGCGTTTTGTGGGGATTTCAAAGATCTCTATTAATGGTTTATGTAACATCGGATACGCACCAATTGATAAAAAATATTCACCACCTAAAAATAGCCAAAAATAATATCTCCAACCTCTAAATTTAGAATAACGTCTTTGTGTCATTATCCCTGACGATCCAAAGATACGGAATTGAAGATATCTACTTCAAACCAAAATTGTTGGTAAACCACCAATAAGAAATGGTCTAATAGTAATAGAAAGGGTGCAGCATGTACCGCACCACTACTTAAAATCCAAATCAAAGTAGAACGTGTCTTTCTACTGGACATTTCCCTCTCCAACTTTTCACAAGCCTTGTATCATTATATTAACAGCTCTCGCCCGTCTTACGGAAATTTCCTGCATTTTTAGCCCCATATCTTATGATACCGCCCCCACCGCCCCCATATAACGTCAGAAATATTTCGCATTTGTTTGTAATGAACATACTACGGATTAGACTACTAACTATTCATATTTATAAATGTTGGAAGAATAACAGAAATGTTTCTAAGGTATTAACGGATTTCACTGTCAGTGCTATTCCCTTTTCATTGTGGTTAATTCTATTCAATTCAGTCAATTTGATTCCAAATAAATTCAAACCTAGGATTAATGTCAGGTTTCTATTGAGACTAGATGATTATGTTTTTAATAACTTTATGGGTATAATATCGTGTATTTTATTAACTAATTTGATATCCTTAGGACTTTTCAATAAGTTTTACAAACAAACTTTAAACTCAATTGATTATACGAGTTTTAACTTACCATTAGCCATCGTACCTTCAACTAAAACATCGAAAAAGTTTAAAAAATCTTCAACTAATTTTTATGGTGATTTAATCCTTCAAAATTTACCATTAATCTTCATATCATTCAGTTGGTTCATACTTAAAATAGTCTGTTCATTCAAAGAACCAATAACTAAGTTTAAAAACTTATTAGCATTAATTTTTTATATTATGGGGCATTTCCTCATCTTACCCATTACTATTTATTACTTATATTTATTCCAATATCCTGGAGTTCTTAAAAGATTTATGATCATTTTAGGTTTACAGAACCTTACCATTGTATTAATTCATATATTTTTCCCCAATGTTCCACCTATTTACATACAATATTATGGTGAGAATAAAATACCTAGTTATGAAAGTCCTGGTTATAGTGAAGGATTAACAAGAATAGAGATTAATCCTTTTGTACAATATTTCATCCTTTATGTCAAATCAATTGAATTTGGAATCTTACCTTCATTACATTCTTCGGTTTCATTATTAGTAACCTTCTTTTTGAATTATTTAATAAAATCTATACTTGTAAGAGTTTTAATAGTCATTTACTTACTTTTACAAATATGGTCGAGTCTTTATTTAGATCATCATTGGAGATTTGATATCCTTTTACTGATAATATTTTCCAGTGGATTCTTTTTATTGATTAAATCTGATCTAGATAATCTAAAACTTAATTTTTTACATAATTATAAGCTTAACTATAATGGGTCAACTATGGGGATGAGATTATTCAAAGGCACAAAATTTGAAAACCTATTCAATCCCTTATAGGGGTAACCATGTGGTGTTCCTATAATAGGGGGTACTGTTTTTGTATATTTTATATGGTTTATAGAGTCAATAGTAACTTAAAAAAAAAATTTCACTTAGTTCGATTATGTAATAAGATCTATTTCGGTAAGTAGCCGCGTGAGGGAAAATAAAGTGGAGATGGACAAAGTTCATGATTTGGTCATAAAATGTTATACAACAAGTCTATTGACGTCGTCAATTCGATAAATAACTAATTCCCTCATTGAAGATTTCCCCTATCTCAAGAAAATTTAAAGATTTTTAGGTTTTGATAAAGATAAATTCCTTCAGCCCTCTAAGCCTAGTAGTGTGATGGAAATTGTCTGTTTACTCTTGGAGATTTCGTCAAAAATCATCGAATATCTTTCAATATTCTTTGAAATCCCACCAACTTCACATAACCTCAATTGATATCTATTCCACTTCATTCCATCTTTGCAACTACCTTCATTAAGCCATATTCATCTGCCTGTATGGATTAAGGAGTATAGCGAAGGTAAATCTAACGACCGCAAGAGTTTCTTTTTCGCGCTTTACTATATGCAGGTTGTCTATTTTATATTTCATCATCAAATTTTCATTTTTGCTTTTTATCTTAACCCACCATATCACTGTCTTTTGAATGAACCAAACATTTTAAATGTTACCCAGATATTATAACAAAAAGTTAAGGTTCTATTTACCTTTGGTGGTGATAGTCATATGTGTACTTTATTCTGTTCAAAGTATTTTACTTACACAAGTAAATCAACTTGAACTAGATAAAAATAGCATCAATCTACATAAATTTAGTAGCTTCAATCCTAAATTTATTACTTCAGAATTGATAAAAATTGTCAATAATTATGAAAATGATGGTACAACCCAAGAACCATCCATCATTGGTGACGAAAATGGTATTTGGTTCCATTGGGATGATTATTTAGATACTTATCCAGGTAATTCAATCTTACAAGATGTTAAAGTTGATGACTCTCCATGTAATTGTTCATCAGAAATGATTTCCTATGGATCCGTTAATGGTTATTGGATGGAAAGTTATAATAAAAAAGTCTTAAGAGGAATGACTAACGTCTTCTGTATAAAAGATATACCCAACAAGATTTATTTAACAACAGATTATAATTTTGTCGAAATTCCTGTTAAAGGAAAGAAAAGATTTGGTTCATTATTAAATAATGATAATCTTTTAAACTTTGAAAATATTAACAAAGAATCATTAAAGTTTAAAACTTTACCAATGAAAAAATTAACAAATCATAAAAAGATCGATGTAAACGATTTTTATTTTGATCCTGATCATGAAATCATGAACTTAAAAAACAAAGAATTAACCGAAGAGGAACAAAAATACTTGGAATTCTTAAAATATGCAAATAACATCGTTGATAATTCAGATAGATATTTCAAATACCCTTGGATCATTACTGATGTAGTTCAAGGAAACTCTCATCATTTAGCATACCCATTCTTCAAAAGATTCATTAGTATTAGAGAACGTCAAAGTATTATCCAACACTTAGTTAAAAGTTGGTTCGAATTTACTGAATCAATAGATGTACCTTCATGGATAAATTATGGATCATTATTAGGTTGGGCTTATAATGGAGTTAATATGCCATGGGATACAGATGTAGATGTTCAAATGCCAATCAGATCATTAGATTATTTAGCCAAACATTTCAACAATACCTTGATTATAGAAAATCCAAAATTCGGTAATGGAAAATTCTTTTTAGATATTAGTCCTACTTACATTAAACAAGGTAATGGTAGAAATTTCATAGATGGAAGATTCATTGATATTAATTCTGGTCTTTACATTGATTTATCAGCATTAAGTCATACCAGTTTCAAACCTCCAAAAGATTTAGATGAAGAATTCGAAGATGATATTTTAGTTCATTGTAAACATTTCAATTGGCATTCATTAGCAGAAATTTTACCTATTCGTCATACATTCTTTGAAGGTTCTTCAGTTTATATCCCAAATAATATTTCATCACTTTTAGCAAGAAAGTATGGTAAAGATTCTTTCACTACAAAGTTAAATTTCAATGGATACAATTATCAAACTGATATTAACTTATGGGTTCCTGACGATGTTTGTGAAAGTTCTCCAGATACCAATAGATTCACTGATAGTTCTAAAAAGGAATTAACTAAAGAAGGATCATGTGATTCATCAATCTTAAGAGATGAATATAGAATAAATTTTGAAATCATTCAACGTCATATATTATTAGATTCAGATATTGATCATCCTATATTTAAAGATTTGGATGATTTAAAATTGTCAAGAAAAGATGCATGGGACTATTACAATGATATTAATAGAGGTGTAGGTAACGGTGACTGGTTTTACGAATATTAATGCATATTTAACATTATCATATGTCTCTTTCTCAACTCTGAGGTTTTTTTGCAGCCATTCACATGCGCACAGATTTTATGTTATAAGAGTCAACGTCTTTTTTAGCAAAATCATGAATTATTCAGTTAAATTAAGAAGTGGTGATTCATTTCATTCAACTTTGAGTAATAGACCTAGCACTAAAGGTAAATTCTCCAAAATATTCATTTTGCTTCATGGATTTCCTGATAATAATGAAAGTTTCAATGAGATAGCTAAGACCTTGGATAAACAATATCCGAAGGCTTTGATTTTAGCTCCTTTGATGAGAGGATATGAACCTTCAAGCTATCATAAATTCAGTGAATATAGGATAGCCGATTATGCCAAAGACATTCACAATTGGGTAGAATCTTTAGGAAGACCAGTCACTTTAATTGGTCATGATTGGGGTGCTATTGCAACTTTCAAAGCTGCAAGTTTATACCCTGATGATTTTGAATCAGTTATCACATTGGCTATTCCTTATTTATCTAACTTACACTTACATGACGTTCTTTTTTATGCTCCGGAACAATTTTATTATTCAACTTATTTCCTTACTATGCAATCACCATACTTATATGGAAAATTAAGACAATTGGGTTCGAATTCTTACTTGAACAAACTCTGGGAGTATTGGTCTCCAAGTTATGATTTCAAAGATGACATCGAAAGTGTTAGAAATACTCTTTTATTTGAAGATACTATAGATCATGTTACTGCTTATTATAGATGTTTATTAAATCCCTTGAATATTCGTCATGCTCGTTGGCACATCGATTTCAAAAAGGTCCCGACCTATATCATGGGTGGTAGAGAAGATCAATGTATGTCTGTGAGATTATTCGAATTAGAGGATAAAAAATTGAAAGATACTCCAAATGCAAAAGTCCTGATTGTAGATGGTGTTGGACATTTCTTACATCGTGAAGATCCTAAAAAGGTCGGAGAGTTAATTCTCGAATGGTTAAAAGATCATTGAATAGTTTTGTTTGTATTGTAATCATTAAATTTCATGGGTATTGGTCTTTTCTTAACCCAAAGTATCCCTCAGGAGCATCTTTGGCTTGTAGCCAATTGAGTCCTCCATTATCCCCCTCTATTCCCATATTGCTTAGATTATTACCCCACCAGTCTACCTTAGCTCCTTCGTTTTTGACCATGAATATTACCAAAGCACTAAATGCAACACCTGCTGAAAGAGCACTTGTCAATACATAATTATATTTCTCCCACCAAGCGGTGTAGTTTCTCTTCAAATGATACATGAAGTAGTAAGACAAATAAAGCCCCCCAGTGTAATAACTCAAATTGTACGGAGCATAGAAAAGGAACCCACCAATTATCACTGTAGGATTGAATATTCTGGTAACTTTCTTGGGGCCGTAATGTTTGAACAAAAGACAAACAGGTACCAATAAGACACCAATAAGGAAACAGTATTTCAAAATGGGGTAGACTCCATTAAATACCTTGTAGGGACCTATAACACCATATTGAACACTAGAATAGAAGTAAGTGTTGGCTCCTGGGCAAGTCAATTTGTCTTTTTGGTGATGGTCACATAAGTCCTCGACATTATTGATTTGCCAATTGGTAATAGTCAATGATATCACGACTGATAATAAGGTAGATAATATCTGTCCCTTGAAAATGGCACGGGGTGGAATTTTGGCATAATGGGCAAGTTTTTGGTCTGTTATATAGTTTGCAGCTTGATGATCGATATTTGTTCCATAAGATTTCAAAGTTATCAATGCTAACCCTGAATTTGGAATAGCATAACCTACAATCAATTCGACCAAGACATTCAATCCAAAAGAAAATCCCGTCACTGAAGTAATAGCAGTCAAAGGGATTAAGAACACAAAATTGATAGCCACAGTAAAAAAGATTCCCCAAATTGGTGTTTCGACGGGGTATAGCCAAACCCCCAAAACTCCTAGGAATGTACTTATGATCAAAATTGCTGTGAACCACCAATCTGGGACTTCCTCATATTTAGACATCATCCTACAGTGTGGATCATTAATGAACTTTCCATAAACATTAGATGACTTGAATCGCAAGGAATCGATCAACGTTTCACCTACATTCTTGAAACTTGCTTTGAAAGAATTCCATTCGTCTAAGAACTGGTATAGAATGGCGAACGGATACAATGCAAAGTAAGCTCCATAAACTATTAGGTTGGCTGCTGAGAAATAAGGAGGTCCAATCTTTTGATACTTTTCTTTATCGAATTGATTTTTGTCATTCAAAATCTCATGTACCTTATACACTTCTCCCTTGTTATTGAAAAGTTCATTGGTATTGATAGGTAAGTATCCCGTCCATCTATTATTGGTATAATAAAGAGCCAATATGATGAAAAATGCAAGTAATGAACCAAAATATTGATTCAAGTAAGTGTAAAATGGTATAGTCAAGCAGGCACCAGCATTTAATACATTCCAATCGAAAGTGGGTAAAGGATTGAGTCCCAATCCAATATTGGATCCAGAGATATTAGCTAATAATAACAGATCAGGAGAAAACCAGGTCGGCCAATTGAACGTTGACAAAGTCCTGAAGAAGAATGAAGGTAACCAATTATACAAGAAACTCCCAGCGAAAATAACAAAGAAGAAAGAATATTGTGAAATTTTCCAGCCATTCAAATCGGATTCTTTGGACGTCCTCTGAGTTAATGCCCTATTCAATGCAATCGTAGGTAAAATAGTTGGCCATAATGATTTAACTGGGTAAATACAAACCTTCCTCATGACCCCTGCAAACCCAAAACCCAAAAATTGTGTAGATAATGTCAAGATTATTTGATAAGTTAATGTCACCCACTTCAAGCCATAAAATTTATCCAACTTCATGACAATAATATTATAGACGGCATATGGCGTTCCTGAAGAACATCCATATATGATCGAACTCAACATCATCTCTTTGTAGTTCCAAGGTCCTGGGTTTAAATCGTAATCTGTACCGAAAAGTCTTATGTTGTAGTTTAATGGGACAAACCTTTCCCATAACTTACCCGAAGGTAATAGTAATAATTGGATGGTATGACTTCCAAGACTTATTGAAGGCATTCTATGGATGAAAAAATTATTTATAATTGATCCAACAAATGTCCAGAATAAACCGATCACATATACTCTTAATGTATCAACTGGAATATGGGGATCATCAAAAGGATCGGTCAAAGCTCTGATCTCAGGATATGGTGAATGATAAGCAATTACGCAAGCCTCCAATCTAGCCTGAAGTGGCCAATCTATTATGTTGAGGTAGGGTTTGGTGAATAATTGTTTTTCACTTGCACTTTCTTCTTCATTATTTCTTTCCCGTAGGTCCTGCCTATTCTGAGACTGTATTAATCTTTCCAACAATTGGTAGTCTTCTTGTGGATAGTTGACATCACCATTATGTTCAGCTAATGTATTTCTAAGTATTCCTAGTGCTTCATCAATGGTGATAGTTTCAGTTTTCGATATTATAAATTGTGAACTCGGCGTTATGAAAAAGTCATGCTTCAAGTTATATTCCTCATTAGATATTTGACCTAATCGAAGAAGTATCAACCTGATTTGGTCATCATTGAACTTAGAATCGGACTCTTCAAAGTTTGATAATTCAATGTACTCTGCCATAATTCGCGTTTCCCCAGATCTTTACATATGAATCATGAGTGGAGGAGAGAAGCTATCGATCGAACGCAGAAGTGTTCGATTCATAAGTTTCGAAGGTTTTCAGTATGGCTTGAGAGTATCAGATTACAGACACTTATATTTCCTACAAAGCAGATTCTAAAATCTTAGCCAATTCCTCTGGCTCACTACCACTACTGATACCCCCATTTTCAATACCATTGATACTTACAGTAGGGGTGATGTGAACTCCTACCGTTCTTTGGAATCTTGTAAAATATTTTGTATCAACGACAACTGCATTTCCTGAGTTATCATAGTCGGATTCACTACTTACTTGTGGAATCTGGACATTCTTCAAAACTTCTTCTTTACTGAAAGGTAAATCAACATCTTTGATAACCGATTCATAAATATCCGAATAAATTTGATTTCTCCCCTTGTCAGAATTAGCATTATCAGAAAATTGCTTGATATTCTTGAAAAGTGATTCAGAAACTGACCAAAAGATCTCTGAAGTTAATTCTTTCTCCCTGATTAACTTGGCAATTGACAATGAAAATTCATGCAAATAGTTTGAATTTGAGTGCCATGGTTGAATCACATTCATGAAGTTGAATTGGAACTTACCAGGATTCTTACTCTCTAATTGGGGGATAACTGATTGCTTAAATTTGAAGAAAATTTTAGCACTGAAAGGACAATTGTAGTCTAGGTATAAATTTACTTGAGTAGGGGCTACCTTGAAGTGACTCAATGGGTAGAAGGCATGACTGTTGGCGTATTTTGGTGAAATCATTGGTTGCTTAGTGATTAGATCTAATGTGGAGGGAAATCCAAGTGCGACTATCTGTGGCTCTTGTTAATTATGAAATAACTTCAAGTCGTTTAAAATCTCGCCACATATTCAAGAGAACGGGGGTAGAGATAATGAACGGTCATATGACTTACAATTAATAATGCATTGAGATTTTCTTCTATCAAAAAGTTGTTTGCAACAGAATTGATATGATTTCACATACCATGGGATACTCTTCTACCTGCACGGAGTGTCCTAGAATTAATTCTTGTATCCTCTGATTCTGTACTACCCAAATCACTATACATGGTGTCGTCACTATCAATCATATGATCCTCTTCTACTATATTTGAATGCTCCTCGACTAAAGATTCCTCTGAGGAACTCAGGTTTACCAGAACTACACTGGTATGAGGGGATTGTTGAACTTGCAAGGTGGAGGGATTCTCCTTCATTCTCTCTTGCTCTAAATTTTCCTCAATAGATTGGATAGTCACATTTGGCGGTTGGGATGCTTCGTTCAGTATGGGCTCATCTTCAGAATCTGATTCTGTTACAAATATGCTGTTGATGGGAACTGATTTGGCAGATCTTTGGATGATGGTTCTCTCGGTGAGCTGGGGTGTCTCACGTATGCTCTCAATTAGTAAATTAATTCTTCTATTTCTTCTTTCGATCCTTCTTTGTTCCTTTAATTGACGTCTATCTGATGTCAAAGGATTTGCGGTTTCCAGGTAAGCAGAAGCTATCGAATTCACAGTTGAATCAACAGTGGAGTTTTCAATTCCACTAGCTTCTATTTCGTCATTTGATTCTTCTTCTGATGGATCGATCCTTACGATATGAGGCACATTCTCAGATGTATTAATATGGTTATTTTTCAAATTGTTTTTTAATGCATTATCCTTATGCTTGGCTCTTCCTCTCCTGGTATACCTCTTAACGTCATCCTCATTATCTGATTTACTTTCTGAGACTGTATATTTAGTTTGGACCTGAACAGGGGTGGCAAGCTGGGAATTCACCTGTTGAGGCAAGTTTATCACCTGCACAATTTCTTTATCTCCTTCGTTTGCGTCCGGATTTGTCAAATCACCAATGGTGATTCGCCCACTGTGTAGTGTCATACTTCCGTGTTTTAATAAGGAAGATGCTGGTGGTAAAACAGTTTTTGGAGGGGGGCCAACCGTTCGACCAATATTTGGACGTGGTATTGCTGGGGGTATTATTATGTTTCCGGGAACACGGTGTATGTATCTAGGTTGTGTTAAATTTATAAGATCTTGAGAAGATATAGTTTGTCCCAAGCCGATCTCGTTCATTTCTCTAATGTTGGATTTCACAGAACTACCTGAGGTTTTAGTTGGTTCTTTGGGAGGATTAGATGATTTGGATGTGTCTGGTAAACGGGCCGTCTCGAAAGACTCAGTCTGTACCACGGGAGAAGGTGTGGTTTTAGATTTCTTCGTTGAAGTGGGAGGTTGAAAACCTTTTCTCTTCCGTCCAAAGGGCGACAGTGCTTGAGGTATTTCAATGACAGATTTCGGGTCATTATCGACAATTTTTTCAACGATATTTGTTTGCGTGTCAGTATGAGGATGCCTTTGAGTGTCTGGTAACGCTATAGGAGGTGTTTCTGATTGTGGAGAGACTCTTTTCGGTGATTTTTGGGGAGTGTTCTTTGTCACTTTTTTCGAACCTTTGTTGGGTTTCTTTTTCTTACCATTGACTGATATGACCAGAGATTTACTCGGTGTCTCGTCTGTGGCTTCGAAATGTGTGGAATTGGGTCGTATCTCGGAGGATATACTTGTATCAGGCTCTGACTGCATACTCAAATCTGTTTGTGGAGGAGGAAGACTTTTTGTTTTAGTTGCCCAAGGTGATTTGGGCGATGGACGAGCAGCCTCTCTCAATAATGACTCCAAACTCATTGATGAGGACTTTGACGGGGATTCTACGGTCTTGATTATCTCTTTCTGGTGTGAACTAGTGGATTGTTTCCAGGGTGAGTTTCCTTTCGGTGTTTTCAGGAGTTTTGAGACTTCGACATTTTCAGAAGGATCGTTTGAAGATTTTGGCTTCTGCTTCCAAGGGGATTTAGATGTATTATCTTTAGAAATGGAGATCCCTTTGGTCTTCCATGGAGAATTTGTCCCTCCTGACCCTACTGTTATTTTTTCAGATTCAAGAACAACATTTGCATCGGCATCTTTACTCGGGTTTATGTCTCTTTTTTTAGACTCTGAGGATGGTTGATTTGCTTTTGGTAAGGTAGCTTGTGATGACTTATTTGGCGTGAGTGAATCCAAGTTGAGTATTCTCTTTGGTGTTTGTGATGTGGTCGGAAGTTCTTTCTCAGCAGATTTTGGTGGATAATTATCGACAGATACAGGAATGGCAGCTGGCTCTGTTTCTGGCTTTACCTCTACTACTGATCTCTTTGTGGTCTCCGTCGCCTTCTTCTTCCAAGGAGAATTGGAAACTTTTGGAGCATTTTGATGCACTGTTTGTGATACTGTTGATTCCGCCTGTGATTCTTGTGATTCTTGTGTAGAGGCTGAAACTTTGGTCCTCCAAGGTGACTTTGATGACGGTAATTGGGAATCATGTATTCTAGGACTGGTACCATGTTCTTTAGATTCCTTAGCTTTTGCTTTCCAAGGTGAATTTGAGCTCACTGTTTTCTTATCATCAAAAGGAGTTTTCACAAATGACGACGAAGGTCTCTTGAATGCAGATTTGGTGTTTTTATTCGACGGGGTTAATATTCCTAGAGTTTCTGGAATATTATCTGTCGTATTGTGTTGAATATGGGGGGTTCTTGATATGCTATTCCCAAGATCATTGGATATACTCGGTGTGTTTACATTTTTATTGGTCTGAAATTGGGAGTTTTTTAAAATCATGTTGGTTATATTGACCTTGCCTTTAGTTGTATTCTTAACTTCAGGTTCTTGCTGTCGCTGTTCCTTCTCAGGTTCCGGGGCGGAACCTAATAATAAGGATTTAAAGGTAGACAATACCTTAAACATAGTTGATGCCGCGAAGATCAAAATTCCGGAATCTATATAGAATTATTTCATTTATTAACCATAACTACATACATGATGGTCATTCCCAATTTGTTAAGCTAAGATACATAATTTACACTTATCATACAATACATTTTGAAATCTTTCATCGTCATTTATCTCGAAAGTTTTCAAACTCAATAATTGATTTTCATTGAATGAATAATCTTGAACATTATTTTCATTTTGATAATTATCTAAATCATTTTTCAAATAGATTTTAATCAACTCAGGATTAAATTCTTTAGAAGCTTCATTCAAGCTTAATCTTTTGAATAATTTAGTTTTCAAATCATTTAATTTCAAACCTACTGGTAACAATAAAACGAAAATATCATCTTGATAGTAAAATTTAACTTTAACTTTGGTGGTAGATGGCTTTTGTTGTTCGTTACTGGCAGGTAAATTGGTAGAAGCTTGGTTGTATTGGGATTGAATGGTTTGAGTTGGTTGGGATGATGTTGAGGCTTGTTGTGATGTTTCAACATTATTCAATAAATTACCTGATGATGATGATAATCTATTTAAATTTGAATCAGATGAAATTGGAGTTGACGAATGTCTGTCATTAACTTGATTGTGTAAATTGGAATATTGTGATAATCTATCTTGTTGATAGATGGATTTTTGACTGATAGGTTTCAGTTGTCTTTCTTTTGTATTATCTTCAATTTCTCTATCATAACCGTTATCCAAGATTTCAAACAATCTTAAGACTTCTTCACATCTTGAAATGTGATTTGGTAATTGAATCAATTCTCTTATGTATCTATCTAATTTTTCTCTTCTTAATCTGGAAATATTATCATTAACTGTGAATAATGGTCCTGGTATTGAAGGTATGGTTCTTTTAGAGTTTTCTATTTTTCCTGCTTCGTATGGGAATAATTCAAGTAAACTTACTTGTAATTGATAGAAATCATCATAATAACGGTATAAATATCTCATTTTACCGTTACTTAATCTTGCAACAATTAAATATTGATATTTATTAGCATCCAAATGATAAGAATCAACACTAGCTTCTAAAATCGAAATATTAGAAGATGATAAAGATGATCTGTTTGACAAAGAATATTCTCCATTTTCGTCATAATGTTTATATTGTTGAACTTGTCCTGGTCCTATAGGTCCAGAAACTCTTTGTCTTTCAAAAGTGTGTAAATCATTATCGATTGGTTCGACAGGTCTTGAAGATGCTTGGTATCTGGCAGTTTGCGCTTTCCACTGTTCAACTGTTGGGATTTTGAAAGTATTTATGATCTTAATTAAATCTTTTTCATCATTATTATTGATAGTATTATTTGGGTTGATTAAATCAACAATTTTCACATATGTTACAGGTACTAAACCAGGACCTCCGGTTCTATTGATTGGTTTAGCAATAAACCATTCATATTCGTGATGAGCACAGATGATTAAACTTTCACCTGGTGATATAGCTAATTCATCCTCTCTTTCCGATTTGAATTCATATAACACAATAGCATACAATGTGGGGCTACTATTTCTATGGGAAGATACTGATGAAGTAGATGAAACAGAAGATTTCTTTGGACTACTGAATTTACTTCCATTTGGAATATAACTAACTTGATCATTAGTTTTTGGCCTAGTTCTATCAATTTTTTCAAAATAGGTCATTGGCACCATACCTTTAGCATTTGTCATAGGATTAGTAGCCTCATACCAACCATCTTGTTCATTTTCATCAACTACATTCATAACATGAAAAAAATCCCCTTTTTGGAAACTTAACTCATCAGGACCTTGAGGCTGATAATCGTATAATGCCTTGATAACAATTTTTGGTACATTTAAAACTGATTCATTGAAGTTGGCCCCTGATGGTACTCTTGAAATTTGATGTTTAATGGAATCAGAATTACTTGACAGTCTTTTAGGTCTTCTAAATGATTTAATCATTTTATTTTATTAAATTTCAAAGATTTTATTGAAACTTTTCTACCTGATTTTCAACAATGATATAAAAATGTAAGAATATTCACACGAATTCTTTGACTCCTTATTAACAAGTCTAAAAAATTTTATAATTCCCCTAACCTGTAAAGATGAAATTTGTAAGGAGATTCTTAACTATTATAAACTTTTGGAAAGTTTTTTCGAGATTTGAGTCGTGTCAGTGAGGATTGTTTCAGATTGATTTTATGAGGATTTAATGATTTGATCTGTTACGGATTCTAGAATCTCTTGAAAAAATAGATTTAACCTGTAGGATCTGAATTTTAATGATTTGAATCAAATGTTATCCCTTTGTCAACCACTGAAGGAGTTTTATCCATGAAATTTCAGAAGTAGTGGATGATACAATTCGCTATAAATAAATCTCAATGTAACTTTACGTGGTGATTGAAGGGATAATGAATTTTACGGAGTTCTATTGTAAATTAAGAGCAATTAAGAGATCAGAGGTGATGGTAGGTGACTGCATTTGATTAATAAAAATGAAAAGGCATTTTTATAGTCGGCAACCCCCTGAGAGCCACCCACCCCCTTAATAATACACCCCCGTCAAATCAGGGGATTTTTCTACTGATTCCGCATCTCCTTAAAAAATAGGACCTTCGACTCCTGTGATACATTCCACTTGAATTTTGAGGTTATGACAACCAAATTCAAGATCTGGAATAGTCTATTCCAGTATGTTTAGATGAGCCATTCATTAGCAACTTTTTTTTTTTTTGCAAATCTTTTTCTCTTATTTTTTGTGGATTTCACAACTTTCTAAGAAGACAGATAGATTCGAATTCATTAAAGAAAAATCAAAGTAAAAAAAATTTGCAAGTCCAGTTAATTATACGGTTCGTAAGAGCTTCCGAAACAATATACTTGCTGTAAGTATCCGGTGCTGAATGGTTAAATGTAAAGCAAAATTCCACTTCTAATTCTCACACTTTTTGCAGCCATTATTGGAGACGTCTTGGCGAATGTCAATTGGAACAAGCTCGACATAACTCTTATCCAAAGACATAATATCTTGTTCACGTTCTAGTGTCATGGGAATTAATGGATACAAACTATGATAAACGTCTCTAGAAACACATTTTCAAAACAAAATAGCTGTTCAACAGTAAACCACTTATTCGAATACCACCAGAATCATATTCGAGATCTTCTTGTTCGACATACTTAGCTAGCATATATTTTTACGAAATTAATCCGCTTAGAGTCGTATTTACTACGATGCCGTGGAAGATAATGCGAGATATGTTCTAGTGCACCAGGGTCGCAACATTTTATTATCTCAAAATACTATCTCATCAGAATGAGCAAGATAAAGAAAAGAAAATACAGTAGAGAAGGGTGTGAAGAATGTAAAAGGAGAAAGATGAAATGTGATGAAGGAAAACCCTATTGTTACAACTGTTCCAGGTTGAATAAAGTTTGTAATTATAAATCGAAGAATAGGAAAATTGACTTCTCCCTTGAATCTCACTTGAGTAACACTTTGAACAACGAACAAGACTCAACCTTTCACAATAAACCAAACGATAAATTGGAAGATATAATACAAAACAAGGTCCAAATACCACAGATTAAAACTGAGTTTCCAGTGAAACATTACATTCATAATGGTTCCTATATCAACAACTTTGTAGGAGAGGAAAACTTCTATAACAAAGGTAGTCTGCCTCAAAGTCCTTCAATAGCGAATCTTACTAATGGTAGTGGTATGAATCCAGTTTTGTCTTCGAAGTTTACAAATTCGATTGCTGACATTCTTAGTCCAAATGATAATGATTTGTTAACAGGAGATATCAATGAATTGAGAAGTTTGTTTGATGAGGCATCAGGTTTAGTTCATGACATGAATGACTTGAACAACTTTGATATACTTAGCTTTCCTACCAGAACATTCCCTGCTAACGATGTCAATCATATGAATGAAATGAATTTACACTCAATATCTGAAGATATATCAAATAACATTTCCGGGAATGTCGATCATTTATCAACACCATTGAGTAGTCACAATGGCCATCTGGTGATAATTGGAAACGAAACCGTTCGTCCTAAGTCTGTTGATAATGTGAGTGATCATAAGCCATTACTGATAGCGTCGAGTGAAGCTGTTTCCGAAAGTTACGAAAAACATAATTTCCAATTCGACGAGTTTAGTGAAAAGATTATCAACAATGAAAATAATGGTAACTTCAATCTTTATGATTTGAACTCCCCTGGAATTATCAATATCAATCATATGAAAAATACCATGGCTTCACTGAATAATCAATTAATTGAACAACTAATAAAACTGCATAAGTTGACTCCTCCTCACATTTCATACTTGAAGTATTTAAATGATCCTATAATATCATTCACTTTGTTTCCTTTTGCATCCAATATCGATAATAATGAAGTAGTGAATATTCTTTTGAAGTATGCAAATAATTGTCCTTATTTGTTGAGTGCAATCTTGGCTGTCACTTCACTGGTTAAATTCAATATAACAGGTAAAACCGTTCATGAATCAAGCGGGCAGAAGTATGTTTCTGTTTGTTTGAAAAGTTTGAGTGAAGCGTTCGTTAATAGTTCAGCAGACAAAGTTAATCAGTTTTTGAACGATATAGAAAGATTATTGTTAACCGTTATTCTTTTGACTTCATTTTTTTCTTCTAAAACTTACAAAAACAATACAACTATTCTTAACAGTTGGAAAACTCACTTAAGGGGAACTAAAGATTTATTAGTGAATTATAGTAGAGCCACTAGAAATCAAACAAGATTAAAAGTATCCAGTGGTTTAGCATTAGCGAGAACATGGTTCTTCGCTATCGAAGCATTGGCCAGTATTGCAACACCTTTAGGAGGTTCTTTGACAAAAGCAAAACAACCTCATGATCAAAAAGATGACAAACATGATGGTAAAGAAAGTAACAGAATTTATATCGAAACAGGTTATTTCGATTATGAAACAAATCCTGAATATCATGATGCCTTAGTGAATGCCGGATTATTATTGACTAAACAACCAAACACTACAGAATTTAACATTTTCCTCGGATTTACCATGAATGTTGTTTATCTTATGCAAGAGTTTACCCATTGTTTGGAACATTTAAGAAACAGTCAGAATCTTCAAATTGAAAAGATCCAGTACATATATTTCTTGATACATAGATCGAAAGAGGGTGTGATAGTTCCTCAATTTCAACATGATTTCTCCATTCCAGAATCAAGTCCAGGTCATCCTAATTACCCTGCCACAAAAGCTGACAAGATTTCATTACCTGAAGCTGCATATGGGAAATTTAAAACCGAAAGTAGTACAGTTTATTATTCATGGTTTGATATAAGTGAACAAATTCATATTGAAAGTATTCATCTTCGTATGTTGATCACTAAAGGCTTCTATCAATTATCTAGGAACCATCCTTTCGTACAACAAAGCGTATCCAAATTATTTGATTGTTTGTATTTCATAAGAAAAAAGGAGTTACTCGAATCAGACCAGGACACCAAAGAACCTTTAGCACAAACAGAAAATTTCTACTTGACGTCAGATTTCGACGCCAGAGCCTACATGATTCAAAGCCCTTATAGACTTTGCATAAACTTGGTATACGACGAAAAATTGGAAATGTTGAAGCTTTTCTTCATGGGATTGGTCAAATGGGGAAATGGTAGTGCTTTAGGTGCTTTAGAAGAAGTTAATAAGAGAATCGAAAATATCAAGTTGGGTATTGATGAAGAATTTGTTGAAGTCGGCCAAACTGACGTTGTCCCGTTCTCCTAATCTACAGGATTCACTCATTTCTCATGCATACAGATCGTTTAGGATCGGTCAAATCTTCAGATCTAAAACCTTAATGACGGAATCACGTGTTCATCGCATAGTAAGATTTTTCTCTCGTTTAACACGAGCCCTGGATAAACAACTATTTAATGCGAAATATTTCCAACGATCAAGCTGATTTCAAAACATCACTAAAAATGGTCAATGAGGTTAAAAAGGGGTATTTAGACCCCAAACATATCGAATGGGAATTCGGTGGACCAATTGGTGTCACCATTATGATGGGTTTTTTCCCATTGTTAATGTGGTACATGTGGATCAGTTTACAATTTTATGAAGGGTTTGCTTTTCCTCATGATGATCAAGATTGGTACCAATTTTTAAGGGAATTTGGAAGTTACTTCGTTGAATATGGTATTCCATCCTTTAAGAGTTGGTTTGTATTCACTGCCTTTGTTGTTGTTCAAGGTATTTTCTACGTTACTTTACCTGGTTTCTGGTCAAAAGGTTTACCTTTGGCTCATTTAAATAACGAACAATTACCATACTTCTGTAACTCCTTAGCTACAGTTTATGTTAACACTGGTTTAATTTTTGTTTTCAATTACTTTGGTATCTTCAAAATTAGTTACTTAATTGACAACTTTGGTGAAATCATGACTTGTGCTATCATTTATGGTTTATTATTTTCTTTTGGTTTATACTTCTACACCATGTACGTTTCCCTTGACTACCATGATTTAACTGGTAACATGATGTATGATGTATGGATGGGAGCTTCATTGAATCCAAGAATTGGTAAATACTTAGATTTAAAGATGTTCTTCGAAGTCAGAATCCCATGGTACATTTTATACTTCCTTGCCATTTCACTTGTTTTCAAACAACAAGAAGAATATGGTTACGTAACTCCACAAGCCTTATTTGTTCTTTTCGCTCATTGGCTTTATGCTCATGCTTGTTCCAAAGGTGAAGAATTAATCACTGCTAGTTGGGATATGGCCTATGAAAAATTCGGTTTCATGTTAATCTTTTGGAACATTGCTGGTGTTCCTTTCACTTACAGTTTATGTACTTTATACTTAGCTTACAATGATCCTGAAGAATATAATTGGTCCACTGGTTATATGATCTTATTATATACCATCGTTTTCGTTGGTTATTATTTCTTTGACACTGGTAACCGTCAAAAATACGAATTCAGAAGAACCATTGCAAATGTCCCACCAGCAAGAAAAACTTTCCCATACTTACCATATTCAAAAGTTGAAAATCCTAAATACTTAAAAACTAAACAAGGATCTTATTTAATGATTGATGGTTGGTACACTTGGGCACGTAAAATCAACTATACAGCTGATTATTTTATGTGTTTGACTTGGGCTTTAGTTTGTGGTGTTAACTCTCCATGGCCATGGTTCCACCCTGTTTTCTTTGCTGTTGCTTTATTACAAAGAAACTATAGAGATCAAAGAAAATGTCAAAGAAAATATGGTGATGATTGGGATGAATATTTAAAACATTGTCCATGGACATTCATTCCTTATGTTTATTAGTTCTACGTCTGGGGAATTTTACCAGAGTATAAAAGAAAAGTTAAATTGTTTTTTTATTCAAAAATATATATTTCTCCATTAATCTTGTTCAGCAATTGCTACTAATCTTTCATCAATTTCATCTACCGTTAAAACTTTAAATCCTTTTTCAGTTGCAATACCAATTTCAATATCATTTTTCCTGAATTCGGTACCTAAGATAGTACTCAAACTATTGATAGCAAATTCAACAGTCTCTTTCCAGTCTCCGTTAACATTACTAATTTTTTTGAATTTCTTTTCTAAATGAGTAATAGCTTCTTGTTGTTTTGGACCTGTTGCAACTGCTTTACCATTGAAATAATAACCTGCTGGATCACATTTAAAAATTTGTGGACCTTTTTCTTCATCAATTTGAATGAAAGTTAAAGCTACACCCAATGGTCTCATATAAGCTCTTTGTGTATATAATTGGGCTAAATTAGCCATTCTTTTGGATAAACTTTCAACTGGCATTTCGTAACCATATTTATATCTGAATTCTGCAGCTTCGGAACGTGCTCTTAAAGCTTGAGATCTGGCATCAGCTATGGAACCATTTGCAACCATACCAATGGATGGAGTGATTTTGAAAATATATGAAACGGTTGATTCATCTAATAACTTATCAGGAATCTTCTTTTGGGAAATAATAACAGCTGAATCTTTACCAGTAACAGCTAAAGAAGTTAAATTGGAAGAGTTGATAGCTTTGAATGCATATTCAACTTGATATAACCTCCCTTCAGGAGAGAAAATGGTAATATGTCTATCGAAACCGGAATCTAGATTGTTAGTTCAACATTCTACTAAAGCTTGTCCATGGGGAAAAGAAGGAATGAATCCATATAATGAAGGATTTTCTTCCACCCATCACTAAAATTGGGTTTCACTTGGTCATTGGTATAGTCAAAAGAACTATCAATAGACAGAAAACACCCTAATTGGACACATATATAATCTGATAATACATACTTGACATTGGTGGCGATCAGAAATTCGCAGCGGTGCGAAAAAATTATTAGAGATGTCAACCTTCACTAATGATGAGACGACCACAAAGCACACACCAGTGTATCTAGGTCAATCTAATTCATCTAAAGTATCCTATCATTATAATCCAGAGGTCACAGAGTTTCATTATGGACCTCATCATCCCATGAAACCTTTCAGACTCATGTTAACAGACCAATTGGTTATAAGTTATAAGTTGTATGAAGTGATGGATTTATATACACCAACAAGAGCCACAGAAACACAGATGTTAAAGTTCCATGATGAATCGTATATAGAGTTCTTGAAGCGTACGACGCCGCAAATGATGGCCAAAATGGATAATAAAATCTTACAACAATTTAATATTGGAGATGATTGTCCTATATTCGATGGAATTTACGATTATAGTTCAATTTATACAGGAGCTTCATTGGATGCTACGAGGAAACTTATATCAGGACAAAGCGATATTGCCATTAATTGGTCAGGTGGATTACATCATGCGAAAAAAATTGAACCATCAGGGTTTTGCTATATAAATGATATTGTATTGAGTATAATAGACTTGTTGACAGTTCACCCCAGGGTTATGTATATAGATATTGATTTGCATCATGGAGATGGAGTACAGGAAGCATTTTACACCAGTGACCGAGTGATGACTGTATCGTTTCATAAATTCAATGGAGAATTTTTCCCTGGAACAGGAAATATTGACGAAATTGGTATTGGTAAAGGTAAAAATTATGCTATAAATGTACCATTAAAAGATGGAATTGATGATGAAAGTTATGTAAGATTATTCAAACTGATTATGGAACCTTTAATAAGTAAGTTTCAACCAACAGTAATTGTTCAACAATGTGGAGCTGATTCTTTGGGATTTGATAGATTAGGATGTTTCAATTTGAATATTAAAGCCCATGGAGAATGTGTCAAATATATTAAAAGTTTTGGACTTCCTATGTTGGTGTTAGGAGGTGGTGGTTATACACCTAGAAATGTTAGTAGATTGTGGTGTTATGAAACGAGTATTTGTAATGATTTGATGTTAGATGATAAAATTCCTAATAATATTCCAGGATATGAATGGTTTTATCCCGATTATAACCTTCATCCTCAATTAGAAGGTAGGATAGATAACAAGAATACCAAGAAGTATCTTGAAAATCTTAAGCTGGAAATACTAGAACAAATCAGATTCTTAGACTATGCACCTTCAGTTCAAATGGAGAAAATCCCCGATATGTCATTGAATGAAGAGGAAGAAAAAATCATTAAAGAATTAAACGAAGACAATGAAACCGAAGATATTTTCACTAACGATAGGTTAATGCAACAAACCAAAGATAATGCTAGACTGGGTGAATTGTTCACTTAGATGTGTATATTAAAATGTATAATAGATTTCGCGACCGTTTTTATACGATATGAGTTTGATTTACTACTATTATCTTATACATATTCCCATTACATTATTGATCGATTCCACAGTATTGGTACCGCCTATTTTTGAATTTCAGAAAGCAATTGTAAGTTTCCATATCGAATTCAATAATGATTTCTTGTTGAAGATGCCACCATTATGGTTCAAAATTTTCATATTCTTTGAGTTAGCATTTCAATTACCATATTTCTTTGTATACTGTTTCCACTTGAAGGATAAGCCTTCCAGATACATTGGGGATATTATTTATGGATTAAATGCCAGTTTGACTACATTCGTATGTTTGATCTATGCTTTAAATGAGAAGAATTATCCATTGATGGGAGTTTATGGACCTTATTGTTTGATACCTTTATTGATCATGATCAATGGTGTTCAGAACTTGTCCTCCTTACTTCCAAAGGAATCCACCCAAAAATCAAATTGAAATTGAATGAACAATCCCCAGATCAGAGATTTAAGAAGAGAAATCAATAATATATATTTCTATTAATTGTATTTTTCAATTAATTCATCAGCTAAAGCAATATATTTTTCTTCAGCTTCTTCTTGGGAAGTACCTTTTAATTCAGTCCAAGCTTCCCATTTATATTTACCTTTTAAATCTAAGAAACCTGGTTTTGGGGTGGTATTATCACCAACAGTAGCTTGTTTGAATAAACCATATAAGTTTAATAATTCATCATCAGTTGGTTTTTTAGTTAAGTTTTTAACTTTTTCAGCCTGAAGTTAGTATCATTGAATTGACTAGTTTATAGCAATATACATACTTTTTCGTTGAATAATTGGGAGACCATTGTGGATAATTTGTGTGATCGATCGCGAAAATTATTTATAGTTGGGCCATCGGCCAAATGGTTCTAGGCAGATTTAGCGAGACTTCGTCCCGTAAGCCCAACAAAAAAAGTGAGACACTTAGAGAGATCTTAGATCTAAACTCATCATCTATTAATCATTATATACAAGTATTTACAAGTCATTATTCATCTATTCTAATTCTTTTAAGAATTGTAATCTCAATTCAATTCTTTCCTTCTCTTTATCGAAAGTATAAAGATCTTCAGGTTCATTATCTTCTAAGTAGAATGAAACTATTGAATGAGAATCATCATCTTCAGAATCGAGTGATAAAGAAGTTCCAGCAAAGTTTTTGAAGTTATTAAAGTTTAAAAGATATTCATCATCGAAATCTTCTTTCTTATTACTTACATAATGATGTGGTTTGATTGATTTTACCTTATTAGTTAATGAAAAATTTGAAATTTCAGAAGATTCTGAATTTTGTGAACTTTGGGAATCTCTTGAACTTTGTGAACTGTTAGACATTTGTGATTGACAACTATTAGATCTATTTAAATGTTGTCTCTTAAATAATTTCTTTATAAATGGTTTGTTATGTTTAATCTCACTAGGTGAATCAAATGAAACTAATCCATTTTTAAATTTATAGTAATATTGGTTTAAGTTCTTATCGAATAGTAATTCAAAGTCTTTCATGTTTTAGGGATAATTTTCAGCCCTTCCTGAGAGGCAGTTATATATAAATTTTTGGTTTTGTAATCATTTGTCAGACGGACATAACGATTTCCCGCATTGCTTATAAACGATTTGTAATAAAAAATTCATTAGAAGAGATTTCGACTCCGGAACTTCGGTATTATAACGGCATGGCCAGGGGATTAGACTCCATAATGTTCCGTTGGTAAAAGATCTGATAAAAGATAGTTATTAACAAGAACTAATTGAATATATTTAAATTTGCCATCACTCATTTTCGTTCCGTATTGTTGCCGTGAACCGTAAATTTGAGGGTTTCGTTAATAATCATTATTACCGAAGTTTCTTTTACGGAAGAAAAATACAAAAATTAGTCTCCGAATCCGCGAAAATGGATCACGCGAAGGTCACATGAATACACACGTGATTGAGTTTGACTTCTTGCGACTCTGTGAGACTCTGTACAGGGCGCACTAGACTCTGCTTCCTAGGAGTCAAACTATTGATCGTTTGATAAATTTATAATTATCCATATGTTTAAATTAATCAATCCTTTAAGAACTATCAGACCAACTAACTTAGTTAGTAAAGTCAAACCAATCAGTGCCTTAAGATTTAACTCTGATTTCAATTTCAAACCTTTAGGTTCAATCCCAAAACAAATCAAATTTACTCAAGATCATGAATGGTTAACTGTTCATGAAAATGGTTCATGTTTCTTAGGTATTACTAAATATGCCGCTGATGCTTTAGGAGATGCTACTTTTATTGAATTACCTGAAGTCAATGAAGTATTTGAATCTGGTGATACTATTGGTTCAGTTGAAAGTGTTAAATCTGCATCTGAAATCTATACCCCAGTTGGTGGTAAAGTTAGAGCTGTTAATGAAGTTTTAAGTGGAAACCCAGGTTTAATTAATCAAGATCCAATGGGTGAAGGTTGGTTAATCGAATTAGAAGTTGATACTGAAAACTTTGATGAATTAATGGATGAAGAAGGTTATAAAGAATTCTTAAACCAATAGATAGTTTAACATCAAATGAATAGCAAAAAATAATAAATTATTCAATAGATTTTATAGACATCTCTTTTTTGTGACACTTGAAAGTGGTTTTTACTCTTTTGGTGGGATGGGATCGGAAACTACCCGCCTAATCTCAAAAGTAACAAAAAGTTTCATTTTTAAGAAGTCAGTAAACAGAGACTAGTCCACTAACAACCCAACTGATGTTTCAGGAAAGAGACGATTACAGAGTAAGAAATCCACATTTAATATTCACTACATAAAGCATAATTTTAGTAAATTTTCAAATTTTGATCTGAATTTTAATTAATCCATCACCGTCAAAGGTAAACCATCAAAACTTTGATTTTAGAAACCCAATTAACTGAAATGAACGGCAATTGGAACAATAATAACAATTAAAACGATGATAATACCTAAGATTAAACACATTCTCATTTTCATATCTTTCCACCACATATCCTTTCTAACTCTATTAGCACCTCTTCTAAAACCTTGAGCAGAGATAGCTAAGTTATCAGTTTTATTTTCAATTGAATCTAATCTTTCACCTCTTTCTGCAACTTTATTAATGTTATCTCTCATTATACCAACGGTATCATCAATTTGAGCTTGTATAGCAGCAGTTCTTGAATGCTCCGGCTCAGTTGATTGTGATGGAATATATGGATCATATGGAACTGATGAACTCATTTTTATTGATTTATTAATTTATTAACTGTTAAACCTGAATAGATCAAATTGGATGTTTCGCACTGCGTGATCTCAAGGTTGGCTTCTGTGGAAGAGTACAATTATTGTGAACAAATGCGATGATGATAGTTAGAAGGTGAGATGGGGGATGTTAGGGATTAGGACTTATACCGATAATTGAAGAGTATGTAGAGTTCTTGTGTTAGTCAATCAAGGGTCTCAATGTAAATCTTGATGAGATCAAAAGATGGCTGGCTGATTTGAGATTTTAAAATAGAACAGAAACACCCAAACAAACCAGTCATGCGGATAGTCAGGTTAATTGAACAAGAGGCTAGGGGATGTCACTCTCAACTCTCTAACACTAAAGTAACTGAAATGACATCTAATAATCCATTTCTGGAACACTATTCTCAACTAAACACCTCTTACCACCATTTCTCTATTCGCCTTAATCGTCAAATATCCCATTGACTACCCATACATTTACCCTGGGTGCTTAAACGTAGTTTTCCAATCAGAAACCGTCCCCTTTTACTTCGTCTCCTTTACGCGACTTTGAATGACAACCCTACCAAAGGTCGTGTCCAAACACCAAAAAACAATCGAGAGTTTTCGTCGAAAAATTCTCAACAAATTTCACTAATTTTTAATTTATAAAAAATGGACGGAGGTATGTAAAACATAAAATTAGAGTGAATTAATCAAATAAATCGACACAATATCATAGTTTACATTGAAATTCACCAAATTATCCAATTTTCCACGTTCAATTATCATTAGAACTCGTCTTTTTAGGTTATGTTATTTTCACCGCTTACTGAGATCTGATCCCTGTTATTTCAGGTTTTCAGATATCGGTGATTGAAATCATCTTTCAATTGAGTTAGTGCAATAGCTTGGACCTGATAGAGATCGATTGATCACAAGGATGATAATTCTCATGGTAATTTAATGGTGGCAAGTGATAAATCATGACGTGGTTATAGTTTCGACGGCCTGATAAGCTGTGCCGCGATCTCCTATTCGGTTGACCAAAGTTTTACGAAATATTCACCAAGAATTTTCTAAAGTTAACTATGACCAGGTCGATAAGTAAGAAGTTAATACTAACAATTATTTAGAAGAAGTTGCTGCTTTAGTTATTGATAATGGTTCTGGTATGTGTAAAGCTGGTTATGCCGGTGATGACGCTCCAAGAGCTGTTTTCCCATCAATTGTTGGTAGACCAAGACATCAAGGTATTATGGTCGGTTTAGGTCAAAAAGATTGTTACGTTGGTGATGAAGCTCAATCAAAAAGAGGTGTCTTAACTTTAAGATACCCAATTGAACACGGTATTGTTAACAACTGGGATGATATGGAAAAAATCTGGCACCACACTTTCTACAATGAATTAAGAGTTGCCCCAGAAGAACACCCAGTTTTATTAACTGAAGCTCCAAAAAATCCAAAATCAAACAGAGAAAAAATGACTCAAATTATGTTTGAAACTTTTAATGTTCCAGCTTTTTACGTTTCTATTCAAGCTGTTTTATCATTATATTCATCAGGTAGAACTACTGGTATTGTTTTAGATTCTGGTGATGGTGTTACTCACGTTGTTCCAATTTATGCTGGTTTCTCATTACCTCATGGTATTTTAAGAGTTGATTTAGCTGGTAGAGATTTAACTGATCACTTAATGGGTATTTTATCAGAAAGAGGTTATTCATTCTCAACTACTGCTGAAAGAGAAATTGTTAGAGATATTAAAGAAAAATTATGTTATGTCGCTTTAGATTTCGAACAAGAAATGCAAATTTCTTCTCAATCATCAGCTATTGAAAAATCTTATGAATTACCAGATGGTAGAGTTATTACTATTGGTAATGAAAGATTTAGAGCTGCTGAAGCTTTATTCAGACCAAGTGATTTAGGTTTAGAAGCTGCTGGTATTGATCAAACTACTTATAATTCTATTATGAAATGTGATGTTGATGTTAGAAAAGAATTATATGGTAATATTGTTATGTCTGGTGGTACTACTATGTTCCCAGGTATTGCTGAAAGAATGCAAAAAGAAATTACTGCTTTAGCTCCTTCTTCAATGAAAGTTAAAATTATCGCTCCTCCAGAAAGAAAATACAGTGTCTGGATTGGTGGTTCTATTTTATCTTCATTATCTACTTTCCAACAAATGTGGATCTCAAAACAAGAATATGATGAATCTGGTCCTTCAATTGTTCATCTTAAATGTTTCTAATCTTTTAAAGATTAATATTTAGATTTCTTTGTTTTTTATTTTTAAGTATAATAAATAAAGAAAAGAGGTCGTTCAGGTAATAAGTCTCTTATTCTCTACATACTAGAATTTTAATGTTGGTTTAACACCTTTTAATGTACCCTTGATACAATGAGGAGCATATCTTTTAACAACACTATCATCATGTAACATTTCAAAATTGGTGGTAGCATCTTTACCAGCAAAGTTTAAGATTGATTGTTTACCACCAGGGTGATCATCAAGGAAGGATGTTAAATCAAGAACAACTCCTTTTACTACACACCAACAGTCATCGGGTTTATTGTGTTTAGCTATATCATCCATGGTGAATTGTTTATCTGGGATAGATGATGGAGAGGGTGAAGGAGAAGATGGCGAAGCTTGTGGAGTTTCTGGGGCCCTGGAAATGTTCTGGGTCTCCAGTGACACAACCGAATCTCCATAATCAACTATAACTTTTCCTGGCTGTAAATGTAAAGATATTTGTTGTAATCTGTTGACTCCAGGAACAGCAGACTGATTGGATAACTTTTGTAACAAATAATTACAGCACTGGTCAGCACTTAATCTTCCAAATACAACACAAGCCAATAATGATGAACCACCTAATCTGTTATGACCATGAACACCTCCAGCAACTTCTCCTGCTGCATATAATCCTTCAATAACACCATCATCACTTAAAACCTCAGACTTATCGTTGATTTTGATTCCTCCCATAGTGAAGTGAAGAACCCTAGTTACAAAACTAACATGATAGATTTCATCCATAGCAAAGGTTAATGGTAAGTTAGGGAAGTATTTTTTACCAAAGGAGTCATCCTTATCGTTATATTTCCGAAACTCTTCTTCAACCACAGATTTATCAACACCCATAGATTCAATTAATTCCTTACCGTTCATTCTTTTCATTAAACCTCTTTCTTCATAATGTTTAACATGGAACTGTAAATTTGAAGCTGCCTTCTCATTCAAAATCAACCTAATAGGTCCAGTTTGTTTAGACATTTCTCCAGAAACATAATCTCTTGTACCCAATTCATTAACGAATCGTTTCCCTTGACTGTTTAACATAATACCTCCTTCTCCACGTAAAGCCTCAGCTCCTAAGAATAAAAATCTTGGGGTAGTAACTCCTTCAATAACATCTTTATCATCGAAAGGGATCAATCCCGTAGGATGGACTTGAACTTTATCCATATCAATACTACTTGCGTGATTCTTTATCATAATCTTCTGTCCATCACCAGTAGCATGAACTCCATTAGTTGAAGGAAGATTATATATATCAGGACGATACTTTCTAAGTAAAGAGTTTTTAGTGAAATCTGCTGCATAACCTCCAGTACACATAATAACCGGTCCCATTAACTTAGATTTTGACTTCAGTTTCAAATCTTTAACTTCAATTCCTTCAACCTTCCCATCTTCAATAATGAGATTAATACATTGAGTATTCTTTAAGATCTTAACTCTTTTTGGTTCAGAATCAGCTAAATCTTCTAAAGTTTCCAACAATTTATAAGTTATGGCCATTCCTGGGAACTTAGAATCCTTACCTCTATGAGTTCTTGGTTGTGAATGACCTCCTAAACGAGAAACAACAGTTAAGTCCAAATTGAAGTAATCTTGTAACCATTGAACTGAAGCTGCTGATTGGGATACTAAAACTTTGATCAACGAAGGGTTAGCCCTATCTTTAGCACTTGCCAAAGTATCATCATAGAAAGTCTTGACTGAATCTTTAATTCCTTGTTCAATTTGAGTATTAGTCAAAGCTCCATTAATACCAGAAGTTGCTTTACCTGAATTCCCAGATAAAAATGATTGTTTATCAACCAAAATGACATTGGATCCATTGATATAACATTTATGGGCTGCTGATAATCCAGCTAATCCTCCACCAACGATAATGACAGGGTTTAAGATATCCATGGTGTGATTATTTCTGGGGATGATTATTGGTTGCGAATTGTGGGGTGTGCGTAGGGTTTAGGGATTACGGGTGGCAGGGGTAGAGACAGGGGAGAGACAGGGGTAGAGACATTTTGATTGACAGTAGATCGGTTCTAACCGTCTAGTGACTGATATATTGAAACATATAACTAATATCATCGAAGTTAGCTTCATTTTTCAATAAAATATCATTGTTATCCTTTAATTTCTCTTTATTTAAATGGTTCCATGTAGTAGGATCTCCATATAACATAGCTGGAGGTTTCTTGAATTGATCTCCTTCATTACATCTTTTACAATTATAAGTATCATGAGTATCACATAAAGTATTGGGTTGGAACATGAATAATTGTTTCAAATTATCCGAACTGAATAATCTCTCTACATCTTCCATTTCATCAACAACACATGAACTTAGAGATAATTTCATAGATTGTCTTTGGAAGATTTTCTCTTCAATTGAACCTGTTGAAATGAATCTATAAATAAAACAATTCTTCTTTTGACCATCTCTCCAAACTCTAGCTAATGCTTGTTGATCACTAGCAGGATTCCAATCAGGATCTATCAATATCAATCTATTTGCACCTATTAAATTAATCCCACAACCTCCAGCTTTTGATGATAATAAGAAAATAAACTCTGAACCATCGGGGTCATTAAATTTATCCACTAATTTCTGCCTTTTGTTAATATTTAGCGTTCCATCTAATCGAAGACATCCATATTTCTTTGTACGACACATCTTTTCAATCAAATCCAAAGTTTGAGTATAATTGGAGATTAAAACAATCTTATCATTAGTTTCGTGATGTAATTTATATAAGAATCTTTCTAACATGGAGAATTTCCCACTTAGCCAAGTTTGGATTTCTCTATTTCTTCCTTGTCCTTCATAATCATCGGGTAGTAAATGATCACATCCCTCTAAATCTTCAGGTAAGTTAAGTAAATTTGGATGATTACAAAGTTTTTTCAACATTCCAATTGCTTTCAACGGTTGGGACCCTATACCTCTCAATAACTTTTTGATTTCTGGTGATGTGATGAAATGATTATACAATTTGGTTTGTAATGGTGATAAGTTAACGAATATAACATGTTCATACTTGATAGGTAAATATTTCGATAAGATATCGTTGGTTCTACGGATAATGAATTTAGAGACCAATTCTGATAATTGAGTTAATTTTTCATCACCCTTCTTCTTTTCCTCATCAGTTGAATCTGCATCTCTACCTCTTAAGATGGCATTTTCAAAATTCTTCTTGAACTCATTTCTATTACCTAAATATCCAGGGTTAGCAAAATTAAGCAAAGAGAAATATTCTGATAAATCGTTTTGGATTGGAGTTCCTGATAAAATGATTCTTCTTTCACATTTTAATTCATTCAATGAAGTGAAAGTTAAAGAATCACCATTTTTCAATCTATGACCTTCATCCGCTAACATTAATCCTACTTCAGTACCTCTAAGTCTATCTATGTGTCTTCTTAAAGTTTCATAACTGATAATTAATACTGGTCTTACTATATTTCTACCATTAGCAACTGACCATTGAGTTAATTTCTCTCCGATTTCATTATTTTTAACTGACTTCCCATCAATAGCTAATGGTGTTAAAACCCCTTCTCCTAACCATTTAACGATTTCATTAGCCCAATTTCTAACTAACGATGATGGACAAACAATTATACATTTACTTATAGTCTTCTTACCTTTTGGACCTTGTTTTAATAAAGTCCACATCAATGTAAGACATTGTAAAGTTTTACCCAAACCCATTTCATCTGCCATAATACATCCTTTGGCTTTAGGATCTATCATTCCTGAAGTACATTTATATAAGAACTTAACACCTTCAATTTGATGAGGTCTTAAGATTTTCAGAAGTTTAGGGTCAATGACCACAGGTACGTTAGGGTACTTTTTGTCAGTGTCGTACTGTTGTATACCCAAGATTTCTGCCAAAGATTTATGTACTCTTCTCTTTCTGGATGGTTCTTCAACTTCAGGACTGCTATCCTTATCTTCTTTGATCTCTGGTTCTTCTTCTTCCCCTGGTATCACATCAACAGTAGGGTCATATAATACAATAGCAAATTCACTCATAGGGTCATGCAATGGTCTGGGAGGTACTACTATCTTGGGTTTAGTACCTAAAGGTGGAGGTGGTAGATTATTCAAAGATTTATTCTTTAAGGGTATAACAAATTGTTTAGCTGGATCACCACCTTCTAGACGCCTAGGATTCAAAGCTCCTCTTCTTTTAACACCTTCATCAGGAACGTTTTCTTGACCATCTAAGTAACTTACCGCTTTAGTTCTAACATTTCTAAGTAACTTATCACCATTTCTAGCTTTAAAAGGGATTTTAAAACTCTTTTTAAGTCTTAAATCGTCATCTACAATAGGAGCAGGTCGCTGGTCCTTAGGAATCCCAGCTCCTGAACCTAATGGAGTAGTATAACCAGTCAATAACTTTCTTGCAAAGGGAGCCATGGATTTAAGTAAAGGAAGATTTCGCGTTGTTTAGATTTCAATTTTGTGTAACATGATTTTGATTTTGTGTGACATCTCTTACTTATTGAGTAAGGAGATGTACTTGGAGTAGAGAATCTGCTGTGAATGTGTAGTTGATAACGAATAGTTGGACAATGTGTAGTTGGACAACGAGTAGTTAGGATCACTAAGTTGAAGGCTTAGGGTCACATGATTCTAGCAACCTCTACTTATCTAAACCTTATGCGCATCCTCAAATCTTAATTATGGATGATATCTTATATAAAGCATCGAATCAGGCGATGTCTTTCGCCATTAAGTCGGGGATCTCCTTAGCTTCTGGGTTTGCTATCAAGACCATTACCAAACTACTTGACAAATTACCGGATGATGATACCTCTATGATATTAAAGAAACGTAAGAGGATTAGTACTAAGATCAGCATCATCTCATCATCAATTGAGTTGATCAAATTGATTAGTGCTCAAGGTAACAGTGCATTAGGTTCCACTGTAGAATTGATAGAAGAGTTGGAAGAAAGTTTTGAAACCTTTGATCAAGATATTGAATCTATGATCCAGGATTTGAATGGTAATGGTGATAAGCAACGTATCATTAAGAATGTAGAGAAGAAGATGAATGAGTTGATAGAAGAGATCGATGAAAGTGTTCCTTTGATTAATTTGAGTTTAATTACCTGTAGTGTCAATAGGAATGGTATAAGTTTAAGTAAGTTGATAAAGGCACTGAATTATTTATCCGATAAAGAGACTGAGTCAAAGGAAGCAAAGGAACCAAAGGAACCAAAAGAAGTAAAGGAAGTAACTGTTGGACCACCATTTTCATTTAAATTCTATTCAATCTTCTATAATCCTTCAAGACTTGAAAATGGTGGGTCCCAATTGGATTGTATTTCATGGAAAGAGAAATATGCTAAGGCTATTGTACAAATATCCAAAGATCCTTATAATATCACCATAACTGAAGATTTTAATGATGGAAGATATCATGATGATGAAGATAAACCCGAAAAGAAGATCATAAAGTTAGAAGATATTGATAAATTATTCTTCACCTCATCAGGAAAGATCCTTAGACTTGATAATAATCTTCCAGTACTTATTCTTAAACTTGGAGAAGATTATGTTGGATTTGGAGCTCATGATATCTCACTTGATAGTGATTCTGAAACTGAAGAAGAGCCAGAAATCAAAATAGTTGAAGGTGATAGAGATCTTTCATTATTTGAATATCTTATAAAGTTACTTAAACTTGAGAGGACTGAAAATAAATCTATTTCATCCATTAATGATGAAAAACTTAGCATATACCTTGGGATTAATAAAGAGATGGATAATAATATCATGAAACTAGATAAGCTTAGCTTGCACTGAGTGCTGAGCACTATCTGAGCACTATCTGGGTACTATCGGAGCACCAGCTCAGCACCAGCTTCGCTTGTGCAGATCTTAGCAAACTTGAATATATATTTATATCATTTAAAAAATTCATTTTTATTATTCAAATCATTTAAAAAATGTTCAATATCTTCATCAGAAACGTAAAATTCGTTAGTTTCCATGATTGGATTATTTAAACCATGTAAAGTATGAGTATTTTGAATGGAATTAGTAATTGAATTATTTCTACTTGATCTTTGATTAGAATTTACACTATTAGATCTACCTAAAGTAGAATTAACAGATTTCAAATTAGTAGTACTAGAACTTGCATGAAGTGATGGAGGAAAAGCATCAAATTTATCCACTGAATTATTTGAATTTATTGATAATACTGATGCCGGTCTTGTGGGACGATTAGATCCATTTATACTACCATTAATACTATGATTATGAGACATATTTATAGCATTAGGAATATGTGAAGGAGCAGGAGAATTATTATCTAAAGATTTTTTAATATCATCAGGAATTGAAGTCATTGGCATTGATTCACTAGTTTCAAAAGATCCTCCTCCGACTAATGGGAATAATGGGAAATATGTTGGTGATACAGTATTTAATTTAATATCACTTGAAACATCATCACTTTCTTCACTTTTAACAAAATCACTATCTTTATTAGGATCAAAAATATTTGAACTTTCATATTTTGATGTATCTAATTCATCAAAATTAATGTTTCCTAAATCATCATCAGTTAAAGGTTTATCAAAAATTTTTTGAAAATTAAGTAAAGAATTATCCATTAGATAATCATCAACTGAAGTATTTAAAGATTCAAATATCATTCCATTTGTTTCACCACTACCTATTTTTTCATCATTTGAACTTCCACTATCAATGGCAGTATTAATAATCTTCTTTTGTCTATTTTTATGATTTTGATAACAAGTACAACCATTGGGATTTTTAAAACAATTTGATGAATGTCCTTTAGTTTTACAATTACAATTTATATGTAAATTCTTTAACTTTCTTTGTTCTCTACAATGTAAACATTGAGAAGCTGGTCTTCCTTTAGGTTTAATCATAGTTAAAGGTTGATCAGTATGAGTACAAGTTGTAACTCTATGACCACGGATACATCTTTCACAAGCATATTTTACACCATTAATTAATACCATATTTCACACGTTTGGGGGGGGCAGATTAGCCAGACCTTTATCACCACTACACCCCAGATATCTTCACTTCTATAAAAGAATCACAAAAAAAATATTATACTTGACTATATGTCACAGGAGCTTCTATTGAAACCTTCAGGATAATTCCACCAAATTTTGGCCCTTTGAATCCTGGAAACTTTCACCAACAATTTAACGTTGACTTTGAAAGGTTAAAACAATCAGTGATTCTGATAATCGAAAAATTCCTTAGAAATTTGACCCAAATTTAAAATGATATCTATTCAGTCTGTTAGGATATTTTTGCGAAACCTTGGATTTGAGGAAAAAATTTTCATCTTGAGAATTTGATGGTTTTAGGCCGTTAACAAGGTTTCGGCAATGATAAAGAGGAAGTAGAAGGTTAAATAGTAAGGATACGATCATTAGAAGAATTAAAAAAAAAACGTTAAATAGAAGAAGGATCTCAATCTCATTCTCAAAAACCTCTGTTTTAAACTATGCATTTAATGACGTATGATTCGGACTTGGAATCTGACGATAATGAACTGTAAGAGAATGATTCGATAAATAAAGTTTTCAAACAAAAAGATCAATGACAATAACATTCGTCAAATCACCCAATGAAAAGATGTGGCTGAGAAATGAAATTACTTTTGGGTGATTCGAACTCATGCACAAAAGTTGTCGCAGTGGTAGGCGTTGGCGGAGTAAAGTATGGGGTAAAAACCCTGCGAATGATATTGCTCTCTTTGGTAATCACATTTTTTAACCATGGTAGATATTAATGAAGTAAAGAAACATAATAATGATAAAGATTGTTGGGTAATCATTCATAAGAAAGTTTATGATGTTACTGACTTTTTAGCTGAACATCCAGGAGGTTCAGGTATTATTTTAAAGTATGCTGGTAAAGATGCTACTAAAGCATTCGATCCAATTCATCCCAGTGATGTTTTAACTAAATATTTACCTTCTGAATGTTGTTTAGGAGAAGTTGAAGGTGAATTGGAAGTTAAGAAGGTGAAGAAGGACCCCAAGCCAGTTGAAAAATCTGGAGTGCAAGATGAAAGTTCCGGAGTCACACAAGCTAGTTCCGGAATCACTGTGGATGAATTTGATGTGGAATATGATGAACAAGAAGATAAACAAGCTATTAATTTCCCTATTCCTGCTCAATTGTCAAGCGAAGAGGAAGAAGATGATGACGAAGTTGATGATTATGAAATTCAAAGAAGGAAGTATGAAAAAGGTAAACCTGATATTGGACAAATCTATAATCTTACAGATTTTGAATTTGTTGCTAGATATACTATGGATAAAATAGCTTGGGGATACTACTCCTCAGGATGTGATGATGAAATTACCATGAGATTTAACCATATAGCTTACCATAGATATTTCTTTAAACCTAGAGTATTAGTTGATGTAACCAATATTGATTTATCTACTACAATGTTAGGAACTAAATGTGATTCACCATTTTATGTTACAGCTACAGCTTTAGGGAAATTAGGACATCCTGAAGGAGAAATAGTTTTAACTAGAAATGCAGCCAAACATAATATTATTCAAATGATTCCAACATTAGCATCATGTTCATTTGATGAGATTGTTGATGCAGCTATTGATGAACAAACTCAATGGTTACAATTGTATGTTAATTCTGATAGAGATATTGTAGAGAAGATGTTAAAACATGCTATGAATAGAGGTATTAAAGCTATAATGATTACAGTAGATGCTCCACAATTAGGTAGAAGAGAGAAAGATATGAGAAGTAAAGATTTTGAAGATACTTCATATGTTCAAAATGATGATAGTTCTGTTGATAGATCTCAAGGAGCTGCCAGAGCCATTAGTTCATTCATTGATACTGGATTGAAATGGGATGATCTTAAATGGTTTAAGAAGATCTTGAATATTCCTATTATCTTGAAAGGTATTCAAACAGTCGAAGATAGTGTTAGAGCTATTGAACATGGAGTTGATGGGATTATTTTATCTAATCATGGAGGTAGACAATTAGAATTTTCCAAACCACCAATTGATGTTTTATTTGAATTGAATGAATATTTCAAGAAGAATGGTAAACCTTCAAATTTTGAGATCTTTATTGATGGAGGTGTTAGAAGAGCTAGTGATATTTTGAAAGCTATTTGTTTAGGAGCTAAGGGGGTTGGAATTGGAAGACCTTTCTTATATGCTATGTCAACATACGGAGATGATGGAGTTTATAAAGCTATGCAGATATTAAAGGATGAGATGATTATGAATATGAGATTATTGGGAGTTACTAAGATTGAAGAATTGAATGATAGTTTTATTGAGAAGGGGGATTTGAAGGTTGACGATAAGTTGTTTAATGGAGTATATCAACCATTAGAGCATCCTAAATTTAAGTTGTAGTCTGTGTCTCTGTCTCTGTCTCTGTTTTTGAGTGTGAGACCTCTTGAGTGTGAGACGAATTGAGTGTGAGTCTCTGACCATGATATTGACTCTACTGATTTGCCAATATCTCAATACACTGATCTAGTCTCTAGGTACCACGATACTAGGTACAACTGGCATAGGTGCCACTTTTAGTGGCACCTATGCCTACTATCTCTCACTAGCTGCCTGGCGGCACCTAGTGAGCAGTGAGATGTCGTCGACACGACTACGCGTAAAATCAACAAGATCAAATTTTTACAGACGACACAAACACTCAACCATGTCCGTTTATGATGTTGGTACTCGTTGTTGGTACCCCGATGATAAACTAGGCTGGGTAGGCACCACCGTCAAATCGTGTAAGCTAAACAACAATCAGTATGAAATCCAATTGAAAAATGATGATGATGATTCCATATTCAATGTCACCACCAAATCAATTGAAGAAGAAGATTCAAAATTCCCTTTAAGAAATCCTCCTATTTTAGAAGCCAGTGAAGATTTAACCAGTTTATCATATCTTAATGAACCAGCAGTTTTACATGCTATTAAGTTAAGATATAGTCAATTGAATATTTATACCTATTCTGGGATCGTATTGATAGCTACGAATCCATTTCAAAAGATTGATCAATTATATTCTCAAGATATCATTCAAGCTTATAGTGGTAAGAGAAGAGGTGAATTAGATCCTCATTTATTTGCTATAGCTGAAGAATCTTATAGATGTATGAAATTAGATGGTAATAATCAAACTATTGTTGTTTCAGGAGAATCAGGTGCTGGTAAAACTGTATCTGCTAAGTATATTATGAGATATTTTGCTAGTGTTGAAAATGATAAATCTGATGGTGATATGAGTGATGTTGAAAAGCAAATTTTAGCTACTAATCCAATTATGGAAGCTTTTGGTAATGCTAAAACCACCAGGAACGATAACTCTTCAAGATTTGGGAAATATTTAGAAATCTTATTTGATGATAAAACTTCAATTATTGGTGCTAGAATTAGAACTTATCTTTTAGAAAGATCAAGATTAGTCTTTCAACCAAAAAATGAAAGAAATTATCATATTTTCTATCAATTACTTTCAGGATTGAATAACGATGATAAACTAAAACTTAACCTTTCAAATCCTGATGATTATAATTATACATCCCAGGGAGATGCTTCAATTATTGAAGGTACTGATGATGTTAAAGAATTTCAAATCACTCAAGATGCTTTATCCTTGATTGGTATTGATCAAGATAAACAATTTGAAATCTATAAGATCTTAGCAGCTCTTTTACATATTGGGAATATTGAAATTGCTCCTTCAAGAAATGATGCCCATTTATCATCAGATGAACCAAATTTAATTAAAGCTTGTGATTTATTAGGAATTGATGCTATGAATTTTAGTAAATGGTGTGTTAAGAAACAAATCACCACCAGATCAGAAAAGATTATATCAAATTTGAACTACAAACAAGCTTTAGTTGCAAGAGATTCATTTGCTAAATATATTTATTCTGCATTATTTGATTGGTTAGTTGATTATATAAATGCTGATTTATGTCCACCAGAAGTTGCCGATAAAGTTAATTCATTCATTGGAGTGTTAGATATCTATGGATTTGAACATTTCGAAAAGAATAGTTTCGAACAATTCTGTATTAACTATGCTAATGAAAAGTTACAACAAGAATTTAATCAACATGTTTTCAAGTTAGAACAAGAAGAATATGTTAAAGAAGAGATTGAATGGAGTTTCATTGATTTCAGTGATAACCAACCATGTATTAACTTGATTGAAAACAAATTAGGGATCTTATCACTTTTAGATGAAGAATCAAGATTACCTTCAGGTTCAGATCAAAGTTTAATTGAAAAAATGTACCAAACCTTGAATAAAGAACCAACCAATAAGGTGTTTAAGAAACCAAGATTCGGACAATCTAAATTCATCGTTGCTCATTATGCTTTAGATGTTAGTTATGATATTGACGGATTTATTGAAAAGAATAGAGATACTGTTGGAGAAGGACATTTAGAAGTTTTAAAGAACTCTTCTAATGATTTATTGAAGGAAGTTTTAGAGATCATTGATAAGAATGCCAATGCCTTACAATTGACAGGAGCCAAAAAATCTATTGCCAGTAAGAAACCAACTTTAGGATCAATCTTTAAGAATTCATTGATTGAATTAATGAAAACTATCAATTCTACCAACGTCCATTACATTAGATGTATCAAACCTAATGAATTAAAGAAAGCTTGGGAATTCGATAGTTTAATGGTTCTTTCACAATTAAGAGCTTGTGGGGTCTTAGAAACCATCAGAATCTCCTGTGCTGGATTCCCAACAAGATGGACATATTTGGAATTTGCTGATAGATATCATATTCTTGTTAAATCTGATGATTGGATTGAAGTTATGAAGAATTCTCTTAATGTTGATGCCAATGGTAAGAATAAAGAATTATCCCATTTATGTAATCAAATCTTAGAATCTAACCAAACTGATAAGATGAAATATCAATTAGGTAATACTAAAATCTTCTTTAAAGCTGGGATGTTGGCTCATTTTGAAAAATTAAGAAGTGATAAGTTATTCAATTCTGCCACTATGATTCAAAAGAATATCCGTAGATTTTTGGTTCAAAAGAAGTATCACCAAATCTTGGATAGTCATAAGAATCTTCAAAGTTTAATAAGAGGTAGATTAGCTCGTTTAAGAGTTAAACATGAAAGAGAAACTACAGCAGCTATTCTAATTCAAACTATCATTAGAGGTTATCAAGCAAGAAAGACCTTGAGACAATCTCTTGATTCAATTATAACTTTACAAAAATCTATCAGAGGTTATCAAGCAAGACAATCAATGTTAACTTTGAAAACAGAGAAATCCGCCATTGTGTTACAAAAATCTTGGAGAGGTTTACAAAATAGAAGAAGTTTCATTAAACAGAAGAAATCTGCAGTTTTGATTCAAAGTTTAATACGTAGAAAGTTAGCAGTTGGAGAATTAAAACAATTGAAAGTTGAAGCCAAATCAGTTAATCACTTTAAAGAAGTTAGTTATAAGTTAGAGAATAAAGTTATTGAATTAACTCAATCCTTAACCTCCAAGATCCAAGATAATAAGAAACTTATTAGTGAAATCACCAGTTTAAAGAGTCAATTAGAACAATCCAATAACCATCATGATATCTTAAAGACCAAAGAATTGGAATTCAAAGAGAAATTCAATGTTCAAAATGATGAACATCAAGTAGAAATCAATAACCTCAACAAGGAATTACTTACCATTAAGAATGAATATCAATCAGCAGAATTAAGAATTGAAGAGTTAACTAAAGAACAAAATTCTCTTAAACAACAAGTTCAAGAGAACTTAGAAGATTTAAAGAATGCTAAAGATGAATTACTTAAACGTGATACCATTGAAATCGACTTAAAAGCTAATATCGACCAATTAAAGAATGAATTATCAACCTTAAAGAATCAACCAATAGCTATACCTAAATTAAATGCTGCTAAGAATAGAAGTATCAATACTAAACGTCATTCATCCATAAACTCTTCTAACAACAACCACATGGGAGATAATCGTCCAGTATCAGTGATAGCTATTTCTAATGATGAAGAAACTAATATTGATGATATTAATGATGAATTATTTAGATTATTAAGAAATTCTCGTCAATTACATCGTGAAGTTGTTGAAGGATTATTGAAAAACCTTAAAATCCCACCAGCTGGGGTTGCTTCCGATTTTACTCGTAAAGAAATCTTATTCCCATCAAGAATCATTATTATCATTTTAAGTGATATGTGGAGATTAGGATTAACTAAAGAATCAGAAGAATTCTTAGGTGAAGTGTTAGCAACTATTCAAGTAATTGTTTCTAACTTAAAAGGTGATGATGTTATACCTCATGGAGCTTTTTGGTTATCTAATACCCATGAATTATATTCATTTGTTAGTTATGCTCAACAAACTATCTTATCTAATGATACTTTATCTTATGAAATGAGTGAAGAAGAATTTGATGAATATCTTAAATTGATAGCTGTGGTCAAGGAAGATTTCGAATCTTTATCTTATAATATTTATAATATGTGGATGAAGAAGATGGAAAAAGAATTAGAAAGAAAAGCTGTTTCTGCTGTGGTTTTATCTCAATCATTACCTGGTTATATGGCTCCAGAAAATTCTCCTTTCTTAGCAAAAGTATTTTCTCCTGCTAATCAATATAAAATGGATGATATCTTATCATTCTTTAATTCAGTTTATTGGTCAATGAAATCTTATTTTATTGAACATGAAGTTATGAATGAAGTTATTATTGAACTCTTGAGATTCATTGATGCTTTATGTTTTAATGATTTAATCATGAGAAGAAACTTTTTAAGTTGGAAGAGAGGTTTACAATTGAATTATAATGTTACAAGATTAGAAGAATGGTGTAAAGGTCATGAAATTCAAGAAGCTAGTGGTTATTTATGTCATTTATTCCAAGCTGCTAAATTATTACAAATTAAGAAGAATACTCCTGAAGATATTGAAATCATTTACGAAATTTGTTATGCTTTAAAACCTTCTCAGATTCAGAAGTTAATAAGTCAATATTATGTAGCTGATTATGAAACTCCTATTTCACCAGAAGTTTTACAAGCGGTGGCTGATAGAGTTAAGTTATCTAATGATTCAACTAATCAAGATTTGTTTGAATTGGTATCAACTGATGGGTACTTTAATGATCCATTTAGAACGGTTAATTTGAGACCTTTCTCCAGGGTTGAAGCTTATGTTCCAGCGTGGTTGACATTGCCTATAATTAGAAGAATTGTAGAGTTGGTAGCTAAGAATGCTAGTGTTCAGGAATCTGAATAAATGTTTATTACTTAAGGGAGAACTCAAGGAAGAAGGTTTACCTTCTGACTTCAGTCGTCTTTTCTATTTTCTTTTCTCTTCCTACTCGTCCTACTTGTCTCTTCTGTCTACCGTTTCTTCTGTCTACCGTTTCTTCTGTCTACTGTCTCTTCTGTCTCCTGTCTGCTCTCTCGCCTCTGTTCTCTTACTTGTTTCTACTCTAGTCTCTCTCCAGTCTCTCTCTTCTCTTGTCTATACTCTTCAGTCTCTCCTAAAAGGTAGTACCTGTCAGTCCTTCGTCCCGACAGCACTAACTTCAGTCCTCAGTTTCTCGTCCTGACAAGTACTTTCAGTCTCTCCGGTTAGTAATTGTCAGTCCTTCTTCCTGACAATTACTTCATCTCTTCCGGAGTCTTCGTCTTAAGCACCAACGAATGAAGTCCACTCTTAAACTCCTCATCCAATAACTTAAAAACCGACCTATGTCTGGAAGGCATATTCAACCCCTTGAATACATCACTAATGATCTCTATACGAAAATGACTCTCCACCTTATTTTCAGCATTTTCCATTCCTTTATGATGAGAATGCTTATGGGAATCATTATGCACGGTAATGGAAGTAGGCTTGAGTGCAGCAAGTTTATCTACAATGACCTTTTCCATAGGTCCATTGACAGTTGAGTTTATAACCTTCATTGAATAGAATCGTATCATCGCGATTTTTCCCAAAATGGAAGTCACTCAAAGAAGTATCTGAACTGAACGTTAGAGGACAGGTATTTGAGAGGACAAGCGTTTTGAGAGTATAAGTACTGCTTGGGTAACTACCTGCCATAATATGTGAATCTTGAAAATATGGAAAACTCTCGATTTTAATGTAGACCCTTAGATCGACCAAACCTAAATACAGTCGTAAATAGACCTAATCAGTATCTTCACATAACATTTACATATTGCATCTACATCTTCGTCTCTACACATGAACACCACCAAATAACACCTCCACCGAATGCCAGACCCTTCACCCACCTCACCACACACACCACACGTACACCCACCACACATCTCACCTTCGGCCTTCACCCGTTAAAGTGCGAAAAAGGGTTAATGAAGTTCTCCCATTCTTTACAATTTAATGCTGTACCTGAATGGTCTTCAAAGTATATAGCTTACACTACTTTGAAGAAACTCATCTACTCATTACAAAGAGATCAGGTAAGATTCGAAGAAAACGATGAAGAAAATCGTTTACTCAATAATGAACATCGTAATATTAAGGATCCATCAACAGTATTTATAGCTGCTTTAGATGCTGAACTTTTGAAAATAGATGATTTCTATGAATTTCAACAACATAGAATTTATAAAAACATCGAAGAATTAGTTGAAGAAATCGAAACCTTTGAAAATGATTTAAACAGAAGAAGTCAAGACCTCAATGAATTTACCTTGAATGAGGGTCCAAGTAAACACCATACCAAACCTTTGCTTGATGATGGAATTACTGATCCCGATACAGAATTTACTCAAGAAGAGGATGAAGAGTTTAACTTAAGAAAATCTAAATCTATTGAAGATTACTTAAAATCTTCCAGATCTTTAAAATCACCATTTTTAATGAATGAAGATGATGAAATTCCTGCCCAATTAATGTTCCTTAATGAAAATAGAATCATTTTAAGAAAGAAAATCATTGAAATGTTCACCATTGTTTCAGAATTAAAATCTTTCATTGAATTAAATCAAACAGGGTTTAAGAAAGCCTTGAAGAAGTTCGACAAGTCTTTGAATACTTCTATAAAAGATGAATATCTTGAAAGTTTATCAACTAAAAGTTTTATCTTTAAAGAATCAACCATGATAGAGTTAAATAATAAAATCGATTCTTTGATTAAACTTTACCAATTGATCTGTAATCATCCAAGTTTTGAAATAGCTAAATCGGAATTATCCGTTCATTTAAGAGAACATATAGTTTGGGAAAGAAACACTGTTTGGAGAGATATGATAGGTATGGAAAGAAAAACTTATGCTGCTAAAGATGATGAGATTAAGGAAAGTAAAGAAGAAGTTAATGCTGGATTAAGTAGAATAAACTTATCTTTTACTAATCCTGTGATCTTAAAGTTATTAGCCATTGCTTTAGTAACCATTATTTTAATCAATGTTAGAATCTTTAAAGATCCAGTCCAAGAAAGATGTTTTGCTATTTTAATCTGTGCATCTTTATTATGGGCTACTGAAACTATTCCATTATTTGTTACTTCCTTATTGATTCCTTTGATGATTATAACTTTAAGAGTTTTGAAAAATGATGATGGTTCAACTAAAGATTCTTTATTATCTTCACAATATATCTTATCAACTATGTGGAATTCAGTTATTCTTCTTTTATTAGGAGGTTTTACTTTAGCTGCGGCATTATCCAAATATAATATTGCTAAACTTCTTTCAATAACCATCTTATCAAAAGTTGGTACTAACCCCAGTACAGTTTTATTAACTATTATGGGGATTGCATTATTCTCATCAATGTGGATTTCTAATGTTGCAGCTCCTGTATTATGTTTTTCACTTATCCAACCTTTATTAAGAACTTTACCTAAAGATTCAAGATTTAAAAATGCTCTTATTTTAGGTATTGCATTATCTTCAAATGTTGGTGGGATGGCTTCTCCTATAGCTTCACCTCAAAATATGATTGCTATTGAAAGTATGGATCCTCAACCTTCTTGGGGTCAATGGTTTGTTATTTCTTTACCTGTTTGTTTTGTATCATTAATATTGATTTGGATCTTTTTGTTGATTACTTTCAATTGTAATTCTAAGAATACCAAATTAGTTTCAATTAGAACTTCTAATGAGAAATTCTCATTTATTCAATGGTATATCATCTTTATCTCAATGATGACTATTGTTTTATGGTGTTTAGCTTCAAAAATGAAATGGTTATTTGGAGAAATGGGTATTATATCTTTAATCCCAATAATTCTTTTCTTTGGTGGTGGTTTATTAACAACTGAAGATTTTAATAATTATCCTTGGAATATCGTCATTTTAGCTATGGGTGGTACTGCTTTAGGTAAAGCTGTTTCTTCATCAGGATTATTATCAACTATTGCTGTACAAATTCAAGTTCAAGTTGAAGATTTCTCCTTATTTGGGATTGTTATCACTTTTGGGTTATTAATCTTAATTATGGCTACTTTTGTTTCTCATACCGTTGCAGCTTTAATTACTATCCCATTGATTTCCGAAATAGGTAATAAGTTACCTGAACCTCATCCAAGATTATTAATCATGATAACTGCTTTATTATGTTCATCAGCTATGGGATTACCAACATCTGGATTCCCTAATGTTACAGCCATTTGTATGACTGATGATTTCGGTAAACCTTATTTAACCGTTAGTACTTTTATTACTAGAGGTGTACCAGCATCTTTGATAGCTTATTTGATTATTATAACTATTGGTTTTGCAATCATGAAGTTGATTAATTTTTAGAAATACACATTAGAAACATACATTTTTATTTAGAAACATAATTACTCATTAGCGATGCCTGAGAAGGCAGTAGAGCCATTAAAGGCTGAACAAGAAAGCAGGTGATATCAGACGACAGTAGAAAGCAGGCAGAAAGCAGGCTAGAGCCGTTGGACGGTGAACAGATTGAAAGCAGGCTAAAGCCCTTGGACAGTCGAACAGCTAAAGGGCCAAAGATGGCTAAACAGCAGTTTCACCAGAAACTCTTGGAGTCTCAGTAGTCTTTTCATGAACAGCTTCATCCTTACCTGAGAACACCAAGAACAATAAAGGTAAGAATCCAAAGTTAATCAAATCTAAGATACCATAGAATACAGCTTCAGAATCTGGTTGAATAACATTACCACCTTCACTTAAACCCCAAGCAATTGGGTACAAAACCCAAATTAAGATTTGGAATCCAGTCAATCCCAGAATGATCAAAGTCTTCTTTTCTGATCTAATAAGACTATGAATAACAAATGTAATACCTAATAATAAACCAAAAGTTCCAAATACCCAATAACCCCATTTATAAGTTGATTTGATCAAGGAACCGATCAAATAATTAACCACAAAGATATTCATAACCAAAAATTTGGTTAACAAAGAGAATAATGAAGCAACACTAATCTCTCCTACAGAATATTCTAACATAGTTAATACCAATGGGAAAGCACAGAACCAAGCAACGAATTTAACATAAAAGATTTGTCTTAAACCTTCCATTTCATCAGTAGTCACATGATTGAATTCAACAGGAGTTGAAGTCCAACCTAAATTAGCTGCATAAGTAAAGTAACTGATGGAAAAGATAATTGATGCAAGTAATGGTAAGGCCACGACGAGTTTCTTATTTCCCTTTTGGAACAGGTATCCAACATAGGCAGTGTGACCAACAGTCAACAAAGCAAATACTGAAAACACAGCCCATAACCAATCAGATCCATGAGTTGTCAAATGGATATCGATATCGGAGGAGATTGGATTTAAGTCAAGTGCACTATTTTCACGAATAAACATTTTTTAATACTAATCAATTGATATTGTAAGTAATGAAATAGGGGTTAGCTTACCCCTATTTATATGCAATCGTTGATAGTTTGTGGGTTTTACGGGTTAGTTAATGACCATAGTTTGTGGGAAGTATGACCTGGTAACGTTATTGGAATTAACGGTTATACGTGTACTGCATACAGGGTACGAGAAGGTTCTAGAGGTACTTTCACTTAAACTTGCAGCCTGTTTTGGGGGTACAAATGGTGGCTAGTAAATTTGGATCTTTAGAGAAGATGTTATAAAGAGCTAAAGGAATAAGATGCTCAATCGTTGAGTAGTTAGTATCATTATTACAGCTCTCCAATTATCACGAGATAATAGATATATCTTACACACGGGTAGGGCAAATCGGAAAAAAACTATCCCTGTGTGTTAAACATAACCTAATAATTACATAGTTACCCTTTCAACCATAATTAGCTCAATTTTTACATTGTTTAAAAATGGTCAGACTATTAGATTATGTAAGTGCTTACGTAATTTGGTCTCAAATCATGACTTTTAGTAATTTGAAGGGATCGGCTGGTGACGGGTTGTAGAGGTAAGGTTATTAGTGGTAAGTTTGAAGTTTGGCTAATACGGATAAGATTAGGTCTTAGACTTTAAGCTTTAACTTTAGGTGTTTAAATTGTGGGTGTTTAAACTGTAGTCTACCGGGGAGAATACATTTTAGTGAATTAGAGCATACAATTGTAGTGAACTCTTAAGCATATATCTCTGGTTTTTAAGCATATATTTCTAGTAAATTCTTTGATTAGCTCCTGTATATCTCTTCTGTCCTTAATAAATCCGATACTGCTAATGACTCCACCTCAGCCGTGATATCTATCCAATAGCCACGGGTTGTCCTTGCTTCAATCGGTTTATAATATCATCATTAATATCTCCTGAAGCTCCACAGATAGAACATTTCAATCTCTTGGAGAAGTAGAATGGAATTAATGGAATGAAGAAAAGTGTGAACCAATTGATAGTTCTAATGGGGTGAGCTGCTTGATTATGACAATTATTACAGTAACATGTGATATTACCCACGTCACTCAATGGCTTGTTGGTCTCTTTAACTATTCCGTTAGTAAATCATTTCCATATGTCAATAAGTGAACTCTTCACCTTAAAAATCATTATACTTACAACCAAATAAGAAAAACATAAAGTCCATTTGAGCAATGTTGCGAAATCTCCAAATATGGAGATGTATGAGCACAGAGAGGCTGAGAGATGCCGAGAAACACTTGACATGACTCCAAGTGATTTGTACTAAATGGTGGGTATTTTTGGTTGTGGATTATTTGAAGACATTGTGAAATGGTAAATGGGGCTTAAACATGCATGAACCCCTGATTTATGACATGGCCCATTTTTTTTCAATTCACTGGTGTTTTATTGGAACGGAGACTTCTTTCGACTGTAGACCACTTCATAAAAGCAACACCTGCAATTGGAAGATGCAGAACACCTTAGTTGCAAAAACATAAATCCGATCAATGGAATATTCTAGATCTACCCCTATAGATCCTTAACTATGCGCGAGGATTCCCGAATCTAAACGATCAGCCATGGTAACTCTTTCCCATCAATTGAAGAACCTAGCAAGAACTGAACAATTTTACTGGTTCATATGTCATTGTTTAAGTTTCATATGTTTTGTTTTATCATTAGCTGAAACGATTTTTGGTTCAACTTTGTTTTACAAGCAATGTCTTTTTTTCATCATTATAACTTATGTGATAGTTCTCAAACAAATATTCAAACAAAGAAAGGAAAAATCCAAAGGGAAGATCCTTAATGATGAAAATCTTCAATATTTCCTTATTTCAATATGGTTCTATTTTTCCAAAGGTAAATATCTTGAAATTTTAGTAAGTTTTAACATTTTCCTGATGTTCCACATAATGAATTATTTCCAGAATAACCTCCTTCCTCATTTACCTGTGGGTATTCAATATCAAAATGTTATCAATGTGAATATCAAGAAACTTCAAACAAATTACGTTTATTTATTACAGATCTCCTTAGTTTCAGAGATCTTTTTAGTGGTTAGTTTATTCTCAACCCTTGTAATTAGTTTATTACTGATGAATATGTTCAGGATTTTATGGTGTATCGTAACCATGACCCTCATGATCATATTCTTGAACTTAAAAGTTAAGAATAACAGCTTATCCAAACAAGTAGTCACTCAATTAGATCAAGTGATGATGCAATCGTTAGCTTCCAATTATTGGCTTAATATGTTATCTATCAGTAGTCAATGTTTAAGTTTATATGCTTATGTTAAGAGAATAGTAAGTTTGAACTTATGAAACAGTCATTCATTATTTACAGTTCTTCGTATTTATAGTCGTATTTTAGCATGTAATATAGAAAGTAAAGTTCGCGATATTCCTATGGCATCATCCAGTTTAAAGAAGACCACTAAGGAGAATATAAAGATTCTTACCAACCTTAGAATAGCAAATGGAGCTATTCTAGCTACTACTTTGTTACTTAATTGGCTTTTTAGGGGATCATTGTTTTGGTTTGTGTTTTTTAACATACCTAACATCACCTGTCATTATTTACTTGAAAAATTCGGATCTCCAAAATTCAAAGTTGACCCTATTGATGGATATAAGAAGATTGTTAATTCTGGTGAAAACTTGAACCAATCAGGGTTAATTGAATATTTATTTGATGTTATCTATTTCAATTTATTTTTAGATGTGTTACTGGTAGTAACCAGTAAAGCTTGGTATGGTTGGATCATTATTCCATTATTTGTAGGATACAAATTATCAGGATCCATTCTTCCATTCTTACCTAAATTCTCAGGTAATAAACAACCCAAAGAGCCTGCTCCACCAGTCAAAGAGCAAAAAAAGAAGGAAAAGAGAAAGATTATAAGATAATACATACTGAACGATCTCATAACTTCCCTAATCAACAATTGACCTCTCTAACATACCAATCTCACTCCTGTCACTCCCTGTCGCCCCTTCTCCATCCCTCTCCCTCATTGCTACCCATCTTATCCTAAGCCATAACCTTAATCGATTGTAATCTGGTGCACCGCTGTGCCCCTCCTTAAAGATAAGAATCGCGGGAGAACTGACATGGAAGTTTCCAAATCTACCGTAGTTAAAGTATTCATTGGTGCATCCCTTTTATATTATATTTTAGCTCCAACAGTCAAAGAATATTTTAACTTATCCCCAAAACCTATGTTTACTAAAAGACCCGATAAATTTACAACGGGTTTAATCAATCTAAGAAATGATTGTTTTGCTAACAGTTCTATTCAAGCTTATAGTTCATTACCAGGATTAACTGAATATTTAAATGAATTCATTACTGCTTTCAAGAAGATCGAAACCTTCCTTATTAACAATGGCATTGATAGAGATTTTGAAGATTTCGAAACTTTAAGTGGTAGTTCCAAAGTTACCGATGATAGTGATAGTCCACCACCATCTACTTCTACTAATCCTAAATTCAAGAAGATGGAAATGGAATTCAATATCCCTTTACATATATCATTAGCTAAGATTATCAAAAAGTTACAAAGTACACAAATGACATCAAGAACTATTTCAGTATGGACATTTTTACATGATTTAGAGAAGATTTTTAATGCTAAGATATCTAGATCTCAACATGATGCCCAAGAATTGACTCAATTGATCAATGAAACCCTTGAACATGAGAATTTAAAGATCATAAGGAAGTTTAATTTCTTAAAGAAGATCAACAAGAAAGTGATCCATGAAGGTATTGAGATACCTGAATTCCCATTGAATGGATTGATATTGAACCAAATGAAATGTATTAACTGTAGAGGATTATCCAAACCTAACTTTTCCCCTTTCTTAATGTTAACTTTACATACACCTGAATCGGTATCAACAGATCTAGAGACATTATTGAATGAGAATGAAAGTGAACAAATAGATGATTATCAATGTTTAAGATGTAAGATTAAGAAACTTATCAACCATGAGAAATCTTTGAATGGGTTAGATCGTCAACGTCAACTCGATAGTAAATATTCACCTGAAGAAATCGATTATTTAGCTCAATTGAATGATTTCAATGATAATGAGAATTCTTTTATAAATGAAGATTTACCAAAGGATTTAGAGAATTATATCAAAGATTACAAAAAGATTGATATAAGTGTTAAATCTACTGTATTACGTAAGAATCAAATCTTAAAACCACCAAAGATTTTTGGTTTACATTTATCACGATCAAGTTTTAATGGATTTAATGTAGTAAGAAATTCATGTAGAGTATCATTCAGAGATCATTTGAATTTATCAATTGGAAAAGAATACCTTGAAGAATTGAAAAACTTTAAACAAATGGCTTTTAAAGATATTGATGATAGTAAAGTCTTAACCAATGATGTTAATGATATGGAAGATGATGATGTTCAAGATGAGAAACTTGAAGTTCAAGGAGATATCAATCAAGTTGAAGATGTTGAAGATGTTGAGGATGAAGAATTAGATGAAGAAGATGACGATGATTCAAGTGTTGATACAGTGAAGAAACAAGAGACATTAAATAAATCCCCTATTACTACTGATCAAACCGATGACCTTGTGAACCATTTCAAGAGTTTCAATTTCAATGAGAATGACAATTATAAATATAGACTTAAAGCCATGATTAGACATCAAGGATCTCATACTCAAGGACATTATGAATGTTATAAAAGGAAACCTTTATTTGTTAAAGATAGTGAAGGAATGATCATTAAATTATCACCTGAGATCTCTGATGATGTCATTGAAGATAGTGTTTTTGATAAATCTCGTTCATTATCATCATCTTCTGAAAGATCAACTGATGAAGAAATTGAATCAGGTTCTTTCAGAAGAAGATTTTCTAATATGGTTAATAGAAAACCATCTGTTTTCCAAGCTGATCCTGAAATTATCACCAATGAGATTATTCCTGATGGTTTAAATACTCCAGCAGAATTTCAAATTGATAAAGAGAATGATTATTTCAATTTAGATCAAGTTAATAAGAAAATTAACAAATTCAAGAAGATTTCAAGTGTTTTGAAACATCCTTATTGGAGAATAAGTGATTCTATGATCACAGAAGTTACTAAAGCTGCTGTTTTAGTAGAAACTACTAGTGTTTATATGTTATATTATGAAAGAGAAGAATCAAAAGTTTCAACTGCTTAATGTCGTATTGCGACATAACTAAATATACATAAATGTCACCCTACCGCGATAACTTCCTTATGTTCCCATCACCAAATTCTAATCAAAGAGCTAGTAATTCACTATCTTTACCACAATCTTCAGCTTCTAGAGCTCGACAGAAAGTCGTACTTCAACCTGGTCATTCTCCATTAGATTGGGCTAATCTTAAATCCAAAAATCTTCGTGGTTTACCTCCTGGTGCTCCTCCCCCTCAATTTATAAAGGTTACTCCTAATGAGTTAAAGTTACATAATAAAGTAGATGACTGTTGGACTTCAATCAACGGGAAAGTATATAATATCACACCGTATGTGAATTTCCATCCTGGAGGTGTTAAAGAAATCATGAAAAGTGCCGGTAGAGATGGTACTATGTTATTTAATAAATATCATAGTTGGGTTAGTGTTGATAGAATGTTAAGTAATTGTTTAATAGGTCGTTATGAACCTTAATGTATTTATGTCATGTATATATCTTTATCAATAATCACTCCATCTAATTGTTTATCATGAGTTTCTGTTGGAATTTGATCTATCAATTGGTGAGTTAAACCTATTCCTATAATCTTTGGTGGGGCATAGGTTTTAGTATATGTTTGTATGAACTCATCATAGAATCCTCCTCCATGACCTAATCTTCTAAGATCTCGTGTAAAAGCTACTCCTGGTACTATGAGTAAATCTAAACCTCCAGATTTAAGTAAATCATCACCAGTTGTAGGTTCTAACAATTGAAATCTACCATGAGGTTTCAATTCTTTAACTTGTTGGAAAGTATCAACCTTTAAGAACTGAAGATGGTTCTTCTTACGATCGTAGGTTTGTTCAAATATACATCTTGGAAGATAAACTTGCTTACCCAAGTTAAAACATGTCTGTATTATATCTAGGGTTCTGATCTCCAGATGAGGCATATGCATATAAATTCCTACTTTTCCAGCATTTTGAAAAGCTGACAAGTTAATCAATGCATCATGAACATTCTTAGATTGTGTTTCTATTGTCTTTTGGGAGATTTTCTGAAGTTCAGCCTTAATATGAGACCTTAGTTTCTGTTTAGCTGTCTTGAGTACTGACATGTCGCACACCTAAAAAAACTGTAAGACTTAAGAGAGAGTTCACGTGACATCGTTTATTCACTAACAGCTATGACTTTTTCATCAAATCTAACTGATTTTCTTCTTTCTCCAGTTGGTTCAGGAACTGATAATTCGAATTCTTCGGTGTTATCATTCAACATTTTTCTTATATCTGATTTATTCATAGTTTCGGACTTCTTTCTTTCCTTGACAGGGGGTTGTTTAGCTCCAGACTGTTGTTTCAAATCATCTTTACACTTTTGACATCCACAGGTGAATCCCCAATTACATCTTAATTCTCTTTGTCTTTGTTGAACAGTATGACTTGGGTTAACATATGTGGTAACCAATTCTTCATTAGGACTCAAATCCTTTAATGCATAAACTTTGATCCCTTCAACTCTATTGGTTGCAAAGGTTACATCTACAGTTGGGTTACAATTATGATTCAAATGGGAATGGATTTCAAAGATACAACTATCCAAATTATTGATATTATATGAACCTAACATCACAAGGAATTCTTGATAATCAATATCACCATTCTTGATAGCACTAGGGAATACTTTAGAGAATTTTTCGAACCCTTCTTTCCACAAATTCTCTTGTTGTTCTTGAACGAATAATGCTCCCCCAGAAAGACTATCAAACGATCCAGCTGATGAATCTAATGCTTTATATCTGATTTCTTGACTAACTCTAGCCATTGCTTTGAAATATTGTAAGCTTTGACCGGTCTTATCTTGAAGGATCTCTGCATAGATCAAGGTAATAGCAAATAATGCATTCCAATTCTCCTTGATTACGTAATCCTCCAATTCAAGATAATATTCAGCATTAACAAGATCTCGATGTCCTTTTCTGATGTGTTTAAGTACACAATGTAAAGGATAGTTCTTGTTTTTACATAATGGTGAACACCACATTTCAAGGCATCCATTACAATCGAGACCTCTTTTATTTAAAAGTTTCCCACAATTACTACATGCTTTACCATGTTTGACAAGTTTAAGGTTGGCTAATGGAGGAACAAAGAACTTGGCAGGTTCTTCCCATAATAATTCACCTTTCTTGATGGCAGTTTTGGCAAATAACCCTTTACCTCTTTTGGTGGTCATTACTACTTTGATCTTATCTGGAAGTTCTAAATCAGGATTATCAATAGATGTGATTTCATTGGCATAATTAAATTGTGTTGTTTGACTCAAACCGAACTTCTTCAATAGCGTTTTCACTCTCTTTTCACTTAAAGACCAATTGGAGTGATTGGACTTAACTAATGCATGAAGTTTACCCATACCTAAAGTTTCAGTTGAAGGATCTTCTTTCCAAATTTTGATGATTTCATCAATAACTTGACGTTCATGCGGCACTACGGTTTCTGGACTTTCTTCTTTGGTATCATTAATGGAAATGACCTCTATTTTCGATTCAGTCATGGTCGTCTGAGGTTTAGTTTTCGCGATGGCATTTGGTCTAGTGCCAGATCGGGGAGAATTTGTGAGATTTGGAAAGTTTAGTGAGACCTTGGGGAGAACTCAGGGAGAGATTAAGGAGGATTTAGTGAGAGCCCCACGAAATTGTGGCAGATCTTAACATTCATAAACCTATAAACTTCTTTAGACTAGATTTCGATACTAATCCAGTATCATGTAACACAGCTTGACTCTTAACCAATACTTTACCACTTTCACTTTCAATGACGGTTTCCAATTTGATCAATTTGTCGTTTTCTCCCTCCATAGGGATCTTCTTGGTCTTTATAATGAGGAATTGATTAGCAAACAGAGGGTATTTGTAATTGATCAGAATATTCTCAACTTTGAAATCCCCTTTGTAGCTTGACTTGGTAAATGATGATAAGGCTGCATTTCTTTTATATGTCTCGTTCAACATAGTAGCTATAATACCTCCATGTACTATAAATGGGTATCCACATAATCTATACCCAGCATGAACTAAAGTCACCGTTTCATCATCTTTGGCAAATATTACTGGTTTTATGAGAAATCCTCCTGGTTTGGATAAGGTGTGTGATAAGATAGTTCCTGTGATTCCATCAACATTATCTTTCTTAGTAAAGTTCTGATGGTCTAATATATTATGGTTGAAATCTTCCCAGGTTTCGAACCGTGTCCATTCATTTTTCATCAATTTCTGATAAATTGGTAATTGACTCAACTTGTACTTCAATTTTATAGGTAAGAAGTCATTTTTCTCTTCCATTTCTGTGAATTCAGCATATTTATCCAAGATTACTTCTGAATATGATATATAAGATCCCAATCCAATAAAGAATAAGGTGGTTTTCCAATTTATGAATGGTTTCTTACGATATTTAGGTAAGTAATCGAAGGGAGAATCGTGTTCACTTCGAACTGCGTAGGATCTAACAAACCTTCTAAAAGGTATCCTTTTGAACATCGCGAGGTGAGATTGAGGAGATTTGTGAGATTGAGAGTTTTGAGATAAAGAGATAGATCGAGCTTTATGAACCACATTTATTACCAATCGTCACCATCATCTTCGTCGTCACTTCTAGAAACCTTAGCTTTTCTTTGATTCAAAGCGTTTTGTATGGCATCAGCGAAATTTACTGGTGCTCCATTGGCTGGAGGAGATGCTGATGGAATATCTACTTTCTCTCCTTTAGCTTCTTGTAAAATCACATTAGGACGTTCTAAGTTTGATTTATCGACTTTTTTCAATGATCCTATACCCGCACCTCTGATAGAAGCGAGTAATGCGTCCCTAGAGGAATCAGGGGCAGGTAATGGGGCAGTTTCACCTGAAGTTGGTGGGGGTGGTGGGGGTGGACCTCCCATCGAAGGTAATGGTGGTGCTGGAGGTGGTGATCCCATGGAAGGTAATGGTGGTGCAGGGGGTGGAGCTCCTCCCAAAGGTGGCGCTGGTGGAATATTGCTTTGCAATGGAGGGGCTGGTGGGATGTTGCTTTGCAATGGAGGGGCTGGTGGGATGTTACTCTGTAATGGAGGTGCTGGTGGGATGTTATTCTGCATTGGAGGTGCAGGTGGAATACTGTTTTGCATTGGAGGGGCCGGTGGAATACTGTTTTGCATTGGAGGGGCCGGTGGAATACTGTTTTGCATTGGAGGGGCCGGTGGAATACTGTTTTGCATTGGAGGGGCCGGTGGAATACTGTTTTGCATTGGAGGGGCCGGTGGAATACTGTTTTGCATTGGAGGGGCCGGTGGAATACTACTTTGCGTTGGAGGTGGTGGCATCTGTTGCACTGGAACTGGTTGGTTTCTCACAGGTGGTGGTGGGCCAGGTTGGTTTCTTGAAGGTGGAGGTGGTGGTGCATTACCTCTACGTGGAGGAGGTGGTGCTGGAGGTCCAGTTCTTGCAGGAGGAGCTGGACCTCTTCCTGGAGGTGGTGGAAGTGTTCTGGCACCTGTTTGAGCTCTAGGAGGTGGAGGTGGTACTGGACCTCTTGATGGTGGTGCAGGAGGTGCATTTCCTCTTGATGGTGGAGGTGGTGGTCTTGCTTGTCCATATTGTTGTGGGGCTTGTCCATACTGTTGAGGAGGTTGCCCTGGTTGTTGGTACTGTTGTTGTCCATATTGCTGAGGTGGAAGATTGGTGTGAGTGACTGGAGGAGGCACAGCACTTGAAGGAGGTAATCTGAATTGTCTCTTTGGTTGTGAAGGTTCAGGTGATTGTTCTGTGGGTGTAGCAACATCAGAAGCTACCAGAGAGATCGGCAGTTGTTCAGCAGGAGAAGGAATATCTGGAGGGGCTGGGGATGAAGTATCAGCCGCTCCTGGTGGAGGTGGTGGTGGTGGTGCCTTCTTGTTTCTGGAACTATGACCACTATGACTAGTGTTCACACTAGTAACCGTATCTACTCTAGAAATTTCCATCTTCTTCCTTCTAGGAATTGGTGGTTCTAAGCCCACTAAAGGACCCCCTTGTTTAGAAATATAATCTTTGATGAACTCCCTATTGTCTGCAATCATATCTTCCGTGATACCAGCAGCTGCTAATTCTGAGTATAAAGATCTCCATTCTGGAGGAGGAACATCATCATAGTACAACACACCTTTAGCATGACGAGATCTTTGACCTGTATTGGCATCAATAAATTCACCTCTTGGACCTGGAGCCAAAGGTTTTTTGGATGCTTCACTGGTTTTCTTTAATGCAATTGCATTCTTATTGTTAACTGTTTGTTTAGATCCATTCTTTTGACGAGTAGTTACCTTCTTAAAGAAATGTGAAGCTTCAGTAGTATCTTCAAATAATAGCCCTACCATACATTCTTCAATCTCAAAACTATGGAAGAACTTTCTATCTTGATTGTATTCGAAGTCCACATAAATCTCTTGGTCCCATATGACACCTCTATGACCAGTGATATCTACCAACTTTAAGAAGAATGTATGACCTACTAAATCATCCACTAAACATACAGCTCCATATAAATCAGTATACTTCCATTGAGTTGGATCAGGGTATGCAATGTATAGTCTAGCTACTGTAGCATCCAAGATCTTATTGTTAGCTTTGGGAATCACCCGTTTGATTTTATCCTTATCTGTGTTAGTTAAGATCCCCATAATGATTCGAAAGTGCGGAAGAAAAAAATTATCAACAGTTAGCGATGTCAGGTAGACAAGGAGGTAAAGCTAAGCCATTGAAGGCTCCAAAAAAGAAGACCCAAGATATGGACGATGAAGATATGGCTTTTAAGAATAAACAAAAAGCTGATGCTGCTGCTAAAAAAGCCATGATGGAAAAAGCCAAGAAGGGTGGTCCATTAGTTGGTGGAGGTATTAAGAAGTCAGGTAAGAAGTAAATGTTGGATTTGACGTTGTAGATGATTGAATATGAGGATGTTGTTAAATAACCGTGTTTCTTAGTTCTTCGAAGAGAGATTATGGAGTATTTGATCTCATCTGGTTATTCTTAATATATATTAATTTGAATTTCTGGCTTTAGAAGTGGTTGTTGAGCGTATTAGAGGTATGTGCGGATATTTAAGAGTCACCTTTGGGTCTAACAAAGTAGAATATGTGGATTTGGGGAGATGAGAGTGTTATTTAGAGAAAAATATGTCCTAAATTTCGCTAAACCACCTTTCAGTCCAAACTTTGAAGGACTGCAATATTCTCAAAGACATTTCACCTTTCATAGATACTTCCTCTTGCATCTCTCCATTTCCAATGGCACCAAATCACTCACATCACCCCATTCACCTACATCTCTCTCCCTAATCAGATCCTCTAAAACCAATTTTTCAGTGCGAAAATTTTTCAATGCCAGCTTTACAGAAGTTTCATGCCAATGTGGCACGTCATGTCAAACTGATGGATAAGAACATCTGTGCTAACGTCATCAGACACGAATCAATTGTTACTACCAGAGCTAAAGCTAAAAGAGTGCAACCAAAATTAGAACGATTTTTAACTAAAACTTTAAGAGAAAATGGATCCTTGGAGAATAAGTTAGATAACAAACATTTGAGGTTCTTACAACCTCCTGATATCAAAACCTTAGGTAACAAGATAGTAGACGAATTAAGTGATAGATACCAAGGTAGAAAAGCCGGGTTTACCAGATTAATAAGGTTGGAACCAAGATTAGGTGAAGATAAAGCCCCTATGGCAGTTCTTGAATTAGTGGATTCTAATTTCGATATCAAATTCTGGTATACCGCTAAGATAGTCGCCAGATTACAATTACAAGGCTTACCTTTAGATAAGTTAACCAAATACGAAGTCAGCAAATTAATCAAATTCAGAAAGAACGGTCAAGAGAAATTTGATGAAGCTGTTGAAACTGCAAAGAAAGAATTCTTCAAATATAATGCTGAAACCGGAAAAATTGAAGATGAAGCCATCAAGCAAAACTTGAAAAATAAACCAAGAGATCATGGAATCAACTTCCAAAGATCCAAGAAATTCAATACTAAAGAAAGAGTTGAAAGAGAATCTGTTGAATTACCACAATCTCCATTCTTGGCTTAAGTGCTCAACTCAACCTTCACAAATGTCGACCAAAGCATGGTTCAGTATTCGTTTATCTGAACCAAAATTCTGCGCTCCAGCGCGACTCTGTAAATACTAATACATGTTACCAGGAAAACTCTTAGTACAAGACAAGTTAGCCTTGATTACTGGGGCCTCTCAAGGTTTAGGCTTAGAATTGGCTGAAAAACTATATAAGAAAGGATGTTCGGTCATCTTAGTGGCTAGACGAGAAGCCGTTATTCAAAAAGAAGCAGAAAGAATCAAGTCAACTCATGGGAAGTTTTCAAATACTGTGGATTTCATCGCTTGTGATGTATCAGATTACCAACAATGTCAACAGATGTGGGAGAAGTTAGCCGAAGATGGCAAAGATCCTGATTTCATCTTCAATTGTGTTGGAGGAAGTGTGTGTAAGTTATTCTCTGACTTGACAGGAGACGAGCTCAGCTTAGGTATAAATACTAATTATGCTGCCACGTTATTCCCAATCCATGCCGGGATCAAGCAGGTATTTGCTGATAACCAGAACAAGCATAGGAAAGAATTTAAGCACCGTCATATCATTATTTTCCTGTCGGTTGCAGGGGTATATCCTTTAATTGGTTATTCTCAATATGCTCCCTTAAAAATGGCTTTGACAGCTTTATCATTGAATTTAAGACAAGAGTTGACTCCTTATAACTATAGAGTATCATGTATATTCCCTGGAAATTTTGATAGTGAAGGATATCAAGAGGAAGAGAGAACTAAGCCATCAATTACCAAAAAGATTGAAGGTCCTAGTGCAGCTATTTCCACCAGTAAAGCAGCAGATATTATATTAAGAGACCTTGATCATGGTTATGATGTAAGTTATACCGATACCATCGGATGGATATTGTCTTCGGCATCACTAGGTACCAATCCAAGGTATTGGAGTGTGTTACAAATTATTGTAAATTTCCTTTTCTCCATCATTGCACCATTGGCATCGATGGTAGTAGATCGAGATATCGAAGGTTACTTCAAAGAGAAGGATAAGAAGGATTAGATCTGGTACTCAGAGGTAATGGATCAAATAGCCTGAAGAGGGATTGAGCCCGCCAGAGATAAAATGTATAAAATCTGAGAACGGAGAGAGCAAATAGTCATATGTACGACATTAATGTAGTGAATCACCAATTTATTAACAGATCGATTTTCTCTATGTGCATTAACCCTACTTCTTAACTTGGTCAGCTAACTTATCAGTCAACTTCATTACTTTTTCATCAGTCTTTACTCCGAGTTCGTACCAATTTATGCTATATAACCAATTCACCATCTTGAAAATCTCTTCGTTCCATATATCCTTAGCACTTTCATAGAATCCTCCGTTATACTGGATCATTTTTGGTGGTGGTCTATTAATTGGTTCAAGTGATTTACCTGAGATGATATTGTCATTGATGACGGTATTTGAAATTTGCAATTGTCTGGAGATGAATTGTTGATCCTTCTTTATGTACTCTCCGGTATAATATACTAATGAGGCAGTGAACAACACTCCTCCTAAGAACCCATGAATTCTTCCTGGCATTGTTGACTGAGAACTAAAAAGTTGAGATTTTCGCGATATGATAGGTTTATATTTACAAGACTATACAGTAGTGCTATATCTGATGCTAGTTGGTACCTACCAGCATCAAAGGATTTGAGGTGTTGTAATTTATTCTGCTTCTTCAGAAGCTTTCAAATCTTCCAAAACATTGGTTAAATATTCAAAAATTTGAGGTTTAGCTAACATTGGAGTTTCTTGTTCCCTTAAAGCTAAAACTTCTTCAACAGCTTCACTTGGTTGTTTGAAAAGGAATGGTAATTCTTCGATTATACCTTTCAAAGGTAATTCTAATCCACAATCAGGATTTTCGGACACATATCTTTGAGATTTCAAGTTACCTACGAATTTAATTCCATTAACTAAATCTTCATTAACTTCTTGAATATCTGATAAAGTAGGTTGGATACCAAAGATGGCATATTGTAATCTGACTAATTTATCATTCATTTCTAATAATTCTTGTTCGTTAGCATTTAAATATTGTTGTTCAAAATCTTCCAAGTACTCTTTGACTTCACTATCTAAAGTTTTGACTCTTTCGTAACTTGTTTGTCTTTCCAATAAAACTTGTTTGATCCTCTTTTGATTTAACACCAATTTGGCATCTAATTCATCATATTGTCCCATATTAACTTGTTCAATAGATTTTAATAACCACATTTCTTTTGCAAGTATATTACGTTCTTTCAAGTTGATGTACCATAATCTGTGTAAATCATCAAAGGATTTGTGTCTTAATTCACTCATAGTCCAAGATCTAGATGTAGCATCTAATTCACTAGCTGGTCTATAAGCTAAAGATTCATTACCATTTGGGAAAAATTGCCAAAGGGGATGATCTGGTGACACATCGAAATTTTTATGAGTTGGTAAGATAGGTGGTCTTAATTTGATGTCCTTTAAGTTTTGAAACCTTAATTTCCTGGCTTGTGCTATCGCAGTAGTACTAGACCTCCTCATCTTTACTGTAGATACTAGCTTTGGTAGTGAAAAATTTTTCCCGCGAAATTTATCAACTTAATCATGTCGTCGGTTCAAGCAGACAAACAGCAAGAGGAACCATTGGATTTGATCAGGTATCAGCTTGACGAAACAGTTTTGGTGAAATTGAGAGGTGCTAGAGAAATGAAGGGGAAATTACAAGGTTATGATTCCCATTGTAACATGGTTTTAAGTGATGCTAAAGAATATATCTATAATGAAACAGGTGAACCTATAGTGAAGGATTGTGAAATGGTATTTATTCGTGGAGATTCAGTAATTTTGATTAGTCCTATATCATAAATGTATATTAATGTCTAGAAAGAGAGGGGTGGTACAAGATTAAATGGATTTGAAGAGAAATGAAGGACATTGGCTCCAAGAGTTGAGGTTTATCGAGAGACTTCTATTTATACTATTTGTCCTATTTCATCTTAATCATTCCTGTCTCAATATATCTCTGAACTTATCCACAATATCGGCATTCTTCATCCATTGACCACGAGATTTATTTCTCAATTCAATGGATTCTTTAATGTCATTATTCAAATTCTCTATTAATTCATCATACTCATCGATCAGTGTTTCATTAGACTCTTGAGTTTTAAAAATCTTGAAGAAAAGCTTATCTTTAACTTCGGCAAATAAGTTGTACTTGTTCATATCATACTCATATTCTACATCTAACAATTGTGAAATTTGTTCTTTGGTGAAAAGAAGATTGGTGGAATCCGTTTCTTCCTCTTTGCTTTCTTTGAAATATCGTTGACTACTTTTATGGTTTAAATTGGTATTGAAGTTGTTTTTCAAGTTATTCATCTTCTCAATCAATGGCATTTGAATGTTCTTGATGTTCTTGAGTTTATTGTTGTATGCAACTTTTTCGCCTATTATCACTTCATAGCTCTTATTGACTTCATCAAGATTCTTTGTGGTCTTTTCAACATAGGAAAGGATTTGAAGTTCGTTCAAATATGATTTATAACTTTCCCAAGCCATATCCAACTCCAATTGGAGTTTCTTCCTCTCGGTTTCAACATTGATCTGTGGTTGTTCTGTTGGTTCTGTTGGTTCTTGTTGTTGTTCTGTTTCATTATCAACATCCATATCGTCTTTCTCTTCCACTTCTTCATCTTTCACTTCATCTTCCTCCTTCACTTCCTCATCTGTTTTCCCTTCTTCTTTGCTGCAAAACTCAAGGATCCTTTGTCTAAGAGCCAAATATTCATTCACTACAGGCTCATTATACTTCATGAACGACCTGATGGAATCGTCCACCATCATCTGTTGAGTATTGGCTATCATTATGGTTCGCGTTTTTATATCTCACCAAAGATATAGAGTTATAGAGATATAGAGATACGCTTTATGAATTATGGATTTCTTACTTGTTAGCACCGATAGCCCATCCCAAACCTGAAACAAAAAGATTGGACAATTTCTCTCCTGGTTTCTCCGACATAGGGCTCAAATTTCTTGATATACTATTGGTGATACTGTTAACAGTACTGATATCTGATTCCTCCTCTTGGAGAGTATCATTATTGGTGATTTCTTCAATCTCCTTATTGATCTTGTTCCATAATTCTACTATTATTCGACTGTTATCCACAGAAGTCAATGATTTGTTGATGGCAGTTAAGTAATTAGACAAGACAAATGACTTCTTGATAAGTATAGGTAAGTTATTGGTGGGATTATCGAACCAATCGGGTGTTTGATAGTTCCCTATCTGATAAAACACCAACCACAAGTCATTCAAATCAGTATAATTGTTGAACAACTCAATGGACTTGGAATATGCAAAGTTGAAATTAAAATCAATTAATGAACTCTCAATACAAGCAGATATCAATCGTTTGAAATAATAATTGGAGTTGATTTCAACATCCAAGAATATAAGGAAATGGTTTAAGATCTTAAAGAGCTTCTCAAAAGCTCTATAACTCTTAGGATTTTGTTCTAAAATAGTGGTTATCAATCCCATAGGAGATGAACTTTCCAATTCTATTTGAAGGTCACTGTGAGGGATCTTACTAAACTTCTTGAGGATATCTGAAGGTGTTATGGGTTGCTTGTTCAATGAGATTTTAAAATTCTTTATAAGATTGAACATTTTCAATGAACTTCTAAATCGAGTAATTTCTTGTTTGTCTTCTTCGGTTTGATCTTTAGAACCCATCATATCTACACATTTTTCTGCATAAGTTAATCTTGTATCGTCCAAAGATGTACTGTAGTTGATACTATCCCAGAATTTCTTAGTTAAAAGCTTTCTTAAACTGGAATCTGATACTTGATCTTCAACTAAGTCAAATAAATTATTGAATAAGAACCTCTCCACCATTAACTCATTGATCTCGGTGTCGTCTTCAACAAAGATATCTTTGAATAATTCTAAGGAAGTTATTAAGGTGGCAGCATTGTTGGAAGTTATACCTACGAGGATTATTGAAACCTCTCTTTTGAAATCTTCTGATTGGCATTTTCCATATTTCAATTTCAAAAACTTGGGAATAGTGAGTTGATTGATAGGGTAAAGTTTTAAACAACTTTCTATCATTTCAGAAAGATTTATCAAACAATCTTTGGTAACTCCTATCAAAGGCTTAAGGCTTGTTTCTTTCATGAATTGTTCAAAATCCTGGAAATCTTCTTGTTCATCGTATTGGATTTCACCTTCTTTGACTGTGGATGATTTAGGTACTATAGGGATCAATAAAACCAAGGTATCTTTGATATAATCGAACTTCTTGATCATTTCAATAGAGTTTTCTACCTCTTTATCATAATAACAAAATGCAATAAATTTCTGAATAAACCCTTGGAAATCTTCCATAGGTACTTCTTTATCAACCAAAGATTTGATCGTAGTAAACCATACTTCATAGTTCTTCAGTTGTAGATTCTCTTCATTGAAACACCATTGTTCCAACAGTGAAAAATCATGGGTATATTTACAAATAGGAATGATAACTTTATTTAACCAATTGGGAAGAGCTAAATTATCACTTCCTAATGATCCCACTGGAGTTATTAAATGTTGGAAGTAATCCTGGCCCAAGATTTCATGATATTTAATTGACAGTGTGAGCTTACCATAATTGTCCCAATAGTACTTAAAAGGTTGGTAGAACCCTTTAAACCATTGATGGAACTCTGAAGAATTGACAATGCCAATATTCTTGAGTTCTATATCATCCAAATACTTTGAATTGATCACAAGTCTGGTCTTAAGAATAGAAAACATCAAATCATCTCCCATAGGATATTGATCACTGAACTGCGATATTGCTGTCATTATAGAATCAATACTATCACCATCATCTTCACATTTTGTTTTCACCCAATTGGCAAACTCTTCCACATCATCCAAATCTTCTCCATTGTCTACTACATCACCACTTATATTATCCTGCATTCCTTTAATTAGTATCAAAAGATCATCTATACTCAACTGTAAAGGTGAAGCAAAGATAAGTAGAACATATGAAATATTGATGATATTACTATATTTCAAATCGTGGCCACTATTAAGAGTCCCTAAAGTCTCTAAAACAGTGGACAACTCTTTGAATTGGTTATTCACTGCCATTTCTACCACACATTGTAAGATCTTAGCATCACCAACCATTGTGACTGTCGCGAAATTTCCAAACACGTACAATTGATGTTAAATAAGTCAGTGAAAAGGGTTTTTCATTGCATCACTTATTCATCAAGACCATCAGCATCTGCATCTTCGAATTACAACACATTCATTTCTCGTAACGTGTCGTTTTCTCCTGATTCGAGTATGTCATCTGATGATTTTAATGATTCTTTTGGTGCAACTTTAAAACCTGTAACTCCCATTAAAAGGATAAGTCTGAGTCCTCCTGGAACAGTAAAAGATTCTCCTGCAAAGGCAGAAAGAATACTTTCAATACTAAGATCAGATCAGTTTAGTTCGTTTACTGAAAAAGAAAATTTAGATTCGATAGACGGAGATAATAACCATCAACAAATAGAGATCATAAATTCAAGTCTGCCAGCACCAAGGAATCAACTCATAGAGAAAGACATCAATATAATAGAGAGTTCTCCAATAGAGAATCGAGTTAAAGTGCTGCCTGTTCGAACATCACCATACTTTCCCCAGTTCAAGAAAAGATTAGCTTCACCAATATCTAAAACTCCTAAAAGAGCATTTTCAACTTCAAACAATGACTATTCTTTATTCCTTGCTACACAGAAACCTACCACACCTCAACCGGAAAAAGGTTTCAAACCTATACCGAAGAGTGTCAAGGCATTAATACTATCAGCAGAACAAGAAGCAGTATTGAAAATGGTAATGGAAGGAACGTCTTTATTCTACACTGGCTCAGCAGGTACTGGGAAATCAGTGTTATTGAGAGCTATAATCAAGAGTTTAAAGAACAAATATTCTAAAGGTAAAGTTGCCGTTACAGCATCAACTGGTTTAGCTGCTTGTAACATTGGAGGTATTACTGTACATAATTTTGCCGGAGTCGGTTTAGCTCAAGGTACAATGAAAACTCTTCTAAAGAAAATAAGAAAGAATCGTAAAGCTTTAAATAGATGGAGAGATATTAAGGTTTTAGTCATTGATGAGATTTCAATGATTGATGGTAAATTTTTCAACATTTTGAATGAATTAGCTCAAACTTTACGTCGTAATAATGAACCTTTTGGTGGTATTCAATTGGTAGTTTGTGGAGATTTCTTTCAATTACCTCCTGTTTCAAAATCAGTCTCTGTAGACGGAGAAGTTGTTGAAAAGGAAGAAGCTATGTTTGCTTTTGAAAGTAAAAGTTGGGAAGATGCTATTAAAGAAACCATTATTTTAAAAGAAGTTTTCCGTCAAAAGGGTGATCAACAATTCATTGATATGTTAAATGATATGAGAACTGGTAAAGTTAGTGAAGAAACTGATAGAGAATTCAGAAAGCTTACCAGATCATTATCTAAAGTAGATGGTATAGAACCTGCTGAATTGTTCTGTACAAGATGGGAAGTTGATTATGCCAATAACAAAAGATTAAAGAAACTTACAGGTCAAACCAAGGTTTATACATCTGAAGATTCGGGGTCACTTCCGCCAGAAAATCGTCAAACCATTTTGAACAACATTTTAGCTCCTCAAAAGCTTTTTCTTAAAAAGAATGCCCAAGTTATGTGTATCAAAAATTTTGATGAAACTTTAGTTAATGGTTCATTAGGTCAAGTCATTGGTTTCATGAACAGAGATACTTATATGCATTATGAACTCAGGAAAGAACATCCTGAATTATCCCCTGAAGAGATCAAGACTTTAGCCGAGAATAAGAAGAAAGAAAAAGGAGAAGATTTAAAGATTGAAGATTCTAATGATGAGAATTTAACGGATTCTATTTTCGATTTCTTAAAAGAGGTCCCAGTCTCTGCTGATGCTCATGGAGAAAACATCCAGAGAAAGAAGGATTTACTTGAAAAATTACATAGCTCCACCAATGTTGAAAGAAACAAATATCCTTTAGTACGATTCTTATTACCTGATGGTATCAACACGAGAGAAGTTTTAGTAGAACCTGAACTGTGGAACATTGAAGATGAAAATATGAATGTCCTAGCTAAAAGAGTACAACTCCCATTAATTCTTGCTTGGTCTTTATCAATCCACAAATCTCAAGGTCAAACATTACCTAAGGTTAAAGTGGATTTAAGAAGAGTTTTTGAAAATGGTCAAGCATATGTTGCATTATCAAGAGCTACTTCTAGAGAAGGATTACAAGTTTTACATTTTGATAGATATAAGATTAAGACTCATCCGAAAGTGATACAATTTTACAAGTCTTTGAGTTCAGCAGGAGAAGTAAAGAAGAAAGGACAACAGAAATTAGGTTTTAAATATGCTGTTGCATAGAGGTTTTTATAGGTTATAGATAGGTTACATTTCGATTTACTATGTACAGCTCTATTAAGGTTTATCAAAATCTAACATATTGTCCCCAGGCATTTTTATGTCATTGGTCAATGTGCCTAGATCATTGGCCAATATTTGATTTCTTAAAGTTCTCAAATCATCTTCAAGAGGTTGATTGAACCAATCTTGAACGATCATCATATTAGCTTCTTTATTGTCATCCAATTGGAATTTGGAAAGGTAGTATTGATATAGATCATTCAAAGGATGTTTCAATCCTGGTAGAAGTTTGGAACACTTCTCAAGTTGGATTTTATCCCATTGTAAACCCGCCATTTCTACCAGATTCACTTGTCCCAATAAAATGATGTTTTTCACATTTTCAATATCCATACCAGGTAATTCGTTTGCAGGATAAACTAAATTGTAGACATTACTGTCCTCTCCGCCAAGTTTCTTGAAGTCTAAGTTGAAAAAATCCCTGATTGTAGGATAATCAGGGGCTAAGTTCAAACTGGCCGAAGTAAATAATTTAGGATTGACGATACTTTTCACTGGCTTTACACCAACGACCTGTTCAGTTAACAGCTTCAGATTGAACCCCTCCACGGCCGAATGGATCCCCGTTGACGAAGGAACAACAATTAAAATTGGTTCATTGTTTTTGAAAGTCTTCCTGAATTGGGAGATAACAACATCCAATTTATCGGCTAATCTGTGATGAGGAAGCTTGGAGGCTTTAAAAAGCGAACGATAATATTCCTTAAAGTCAACTTGTTGCATCCTGAAATGTTCTGTGAACTTTGACTTTTCAGGGTAATTCTGGAGAGATATGCCTCTAACATGAGGTTTTCCATCGATCTCTTCAATGTACTTATAAGCCACATTAACTTTTTTCTTGTGGCCATTGAAGAAGTTCTTGATACTGAAATTATTGGAGATCCCGATTTCTATCTGTTGGCCCTTATTCTTCATCAATTCATCATCATTTAATTTTATCATATCCCCAATGCGATCATTTATGTCGAATTTACCAACAGTTTGAGAGAAATTCTGAAAGTAAGGATGATGTTGGTGTAGAAGGAAACAAAATTGGATGGTGGGATAGTTTCCAGATTGAACTTTTAGTGATCTGATGGCACGAATACAATTTTCCAATACCAACTTGAATTTTCCTTTAGGTGGAGTGGTCGTAATAGCGAAAGAATTGTTACTATGCATGATACTCGAAACAAGGAAATCGGCTTCATCTATGATGATCAAGCCAGTCCTCAGAAAGATAACATTGGTGGAAAGTTTTTCCAATGCTTCTTGATGTAAAATGATGATATTACAATCTTCTCGGAAGCCATCAACGATGGGAATGGTTCCGGAGCCATTTGTCCTCGAAGACACCACAACTTTGTTCAAAGATCTATCAACCAAAGTGAAAGTTAAAGGATGGATACCCTTAACTGCTTCAATGCACCAATACTTAAATTTTAACAATAAACTATGATTCGGTACCACAATGACGGAAAGATCTTCTGGGGTTAAACGGGCCTTCTCCACTGCGTATACAAAAGCAGAAAAGGATTTTCCTGAATGGGAGTTATCCAGATAAATCAAGTTATGGCCCTTTCTAAGGGGAGATAAAATATCACTTTTAGTGATGAGCTGCCTCCTATAAATTTTGGGACCAACCAATGGAAAGCGCTGGTTACAACAAATTCCGTAGTATTTCTGTAAACTGGAGGGGTTGGCTACCATAACATGGCACCTGTTGGTGAAATTTCTGGTTCCACCTTTGAGTAAATCAATACCCAAACCCTTCAACCCCCTGATTTTCATTCGCGCTATTTCTAAACAACAGCTCTGTGACAACATGACTTTGCACAAGTTACCTAGAGCAACGTTGGAGCAGAAGATACAAATCTTGGATTATTATCATCAAAGTAATAGACCACAGCTGGAAACTGTTGATAAGTTTAAGAATGAACTCTCGATATCAACATCTTCTTTTAGCGAATGGATAAAAAATGAAGACGATTTGAGATCAAGATTAAGTAAGGCGGAATCAACATTTGCAAAGAATAGTAAGAGGAAAGTTAAGTTTAAGTATGAAAAGATTAACAAAGCAATGGACCTTTTAGTTCAACAAAGGTTAGCAAGAGGTGAAGTGATCAATGAACCGATTTTAAGAGAGCATTGGTCAATTTATGCTCATGAGTTCGGAGTTGATGATCCTAAAAGACTTGTTGGATTCAGTCATGGTTGGCTAAGTCAGTTTAAGAAACGTCATGGACTTACAAGACAAAAATTATCGAGAACCCTTCATGTAGCTGATGATTTCGATACAAGTTTCAATGAGGCGGATAATGACAATAATGATGAGACCAACGAAACTTCTACCCCTCAACCTCCTAATGAAGAACCACAATCCAACATTCCAAGTACACAAATACCCAGTGGTATGCGGATGAATTTGAAAGATGATTATAATAACAATTTCTATGAAAATGGTCTTAGATATAATAATCAATTAAACTTTGGCTATCCTATTTTGCAGCAGCAACAACAGCAGCAACAAGCTCAGGTGCAACAACAAAGTCAACAACAAGTACAGCAACAAGTTCAGCAACAAGTACAACAACAGGCTCAACAACAAGCCCAACAGCAAGCTCAAGTTCAAGCTCAACAACAAGCTCAGGTTCAAGCTCAACAGCAAGCTCAACAACAGCAAGTGCAACAACAAGTTCAACAAGTACAAACCCAATCTCAATCACGTCCTTTACCTAATCAAATGCCTCAACAAATGCAAAGACCTATGGATTATGAACCCTTCCGTCCACAGTATGCAAAACAACGACAAGATAGATTTCAAGAAAGACCAAATAGAGATAAACCTTCAATTCTGGCAATTGAAATCGAAAGATTTATCTATATGTATGCTGACAAATTCTTTAATGATAATGGATATGAGTACCCAAACACATTAAAACTTTTCCAAGAGTTCAAGAATTCTTTCTTTAGTGAACGATTAGAGAATATGAGACAACTGGGTAGAGGTATGGCCGTTGATGATTACTTCTTGAGGAATGAAAATAAAGAATAAAATATTTCAATGAGTAAAAACCAAAAATTTGGGGAAGATTTAAAGATAAAATAGATTAATCTTTTCCTAAACGACATGAACCGTGATAGTGTAGATGATTTCTATCAAGAAATTTTTTTTAATATATATTTTTGTATTTTTGTGAATTTTACTGATTCTCTGTATAATTAAGAATAATCTCTAAACAATTGAAATAATAAATGAAAAAAAAAATTAGCACTTTCAAATCCTCATGTTTAAGTGGCCATTGATAGAAATCAAAGGGGGACCATACTCCTAATCATTCATTGATAACCCTTTCTATTGTTAAGTAAACTAGCGGATAGTGATTCCCTATTTCGGCGCGCGGAATTTTCTCCATGCCCAAAGCGGAAACTTGCGACAACTAAACTCGATAAAAGATTATCAAAATCTCCCAAAAAACTTAAATCATGAGTACCTTAGTTATTGGATTAGGAGGTGTTGGTACCATTGCTGCTTATACATTACAAAAGAAAACCGAAGTCACTGCTATTGTCAGATCAGGACATGATGAAGTGAAAACCAATGGATTTACTATCAAATCTGCAGATTATGGTGAAGTTCAATATAAACCAAGTCATGTTGTCAAAGACTTGAAAGGGGCTGAAGAATTTGGACCCTTTGATAACATTGTTGTCTCCACCAAAGTTATTCCTAAAGAAAAGAATATTTGGGATGATGTTAAGGAATATCCTAAATTATTCAAAAAGGGGACCAATGTGGTTTTGATCCAAAATGGTATTGAGATCAATAAGTATTGGGATCTTCCAGATGTTAACTTGATTAGTGGTGTATCATATATTTCATCTACTAAAGTTGGAAACACTATCAATCAAGTTGCACCTGATGAAGTTTCATTCGGTTTATTTGATGGTGGTGATGAAGAAGCTTTAAAGAAATTTGCTGAATTATATACTAATGATATTAATAAGGCTAATGTTAGAATTGATGATAATGTTAGATTCACCAGATTAAAGAAATTATTATATAATGCTTCATATAATACTATTTGTTGTCTTATGAATGTTGATGTTGGTATCATATACACTTCCCCAGATTTAATTAAGAAAATCAAAGATGTTATGAAAGAAATCCAAACAGTTGCCAATAAAGATTTAGAAGCCCATAACTCCGATAAGAAGATCACAGATACTGATATTGAAAATATGATCAAATTCACTAAAGAAATCGATGTTCCTGTTAATTATGAACCTTCAATGTTAGTAGACTTTAGAAATGATAGAGAAATAGAAGTTGAAGTTATCTTAGGTAATTTGATCAGATTAAACAAAGATGATAAAATTCCTTTATTAGAATTCATCTATGATGGTTTACAAGTAATCCAATATACTTTAACTAATAAATTAAGACATAAGTCATAAATATATTCATAATATATGCTATAGAGAATCTCTTATCTAATGTACACCTCTTATTATACAGCCCAACTTGACCCCTTTATATAACCACTTGTCCCATGACAACTTCACCCATGACAACTTCACTCTATAACAACTTGAACTTTTGGCTTAACACAATCTTTACATTCAGCACAATTCTTGCAGCCAATTTCCTCAATATCTTTCTTAGTCAGTTGTTGCTGCTGTTGCTGTTGTTGTTTCACCGTATTTGCAAACGGATCATTAGCGTGTTTTGCGTATAAATAATTCCTTAAAGCCATTAAACATTTTGGGTTATTTGGCCAGGTATTTATATAACTACGAAAATGGTGTGATTTGTTAGATTTTTTTCACAACCTCCGATAATATTGGGCGCGCACGACTTTTATAATAAATAATCTATTGTACATTAAATGATCTATACTTTTTCGTGATGTCCGAATCTTATACCTATGATAAGGATACCAATGGCTATGGTTAAGAATTGATATTTCAATGAATCATCTACCGTTATATCATTTTTGGGTTTACCCATGATTAAATGTTTTAATTGACCGAAGATTCCAATTTCTTCATCATCAGTTTCCTCTAATTCTTCTAAATCATCGAGTTCGTCTATATCATCAACACAGAAATCTGAGTTATTATGGAATTCATCAACTTCGAAGTCTGAATCGTTTTCGAAATCATTATCGAAGGAGAGATCTTCAAAATCAATAGACTTATTGATATCGTTGATGAATTTGAAATTCATGGATTTGAACTTCTTTAAATCTTTCTTGATGGAGTCGTTCCAAATAGAATTAATGGAAACTGATCTTAAGATCTTTTTATTGGCTAAAAGTCTCTTCGATTTGGAAATCAATTTGTTATCATTATATTCAAAGTTTCTTGATGAAAGTTTCTTGATCTTTTTATTATGTTTTTGTAATTCGAATGAAATGAATGATAAAAGCTTTTCATTGTGAAGTTTAAGACTTTGTAATTCGAATTTCAATTTGGTTATTTCTTCATTAAATTCATTTAATTCATTCAATTCTTTAAGATTAGGTAATCCTGAATTTCTATAACTACCAGAATGTCTATAACTTCCGGAATTCCTATAACTTCTGGAATTATTACTACTGGTATAACTGTTATTATTCAATTTATCCAAAGCTTCTTGATTAAAATCATTAGAGAAGTTTCTGGTTTCCAATGGTGATTCAAACCCTGCACCTAAATGTTCAGATGTACTTTCATTAGGTAATGTGCTATTTGAAAGATTGTTAGGGTTATTCAAATTGGGCAATTTCTCAAATTCAACCTTAATCTTTAAATCACTATTATACCTACTATGTCTTTTTCTTTCACTCAATTTAAGTGGTGATAATATGAAATCATTATCTAAATTCAATGGTAATGATTGTCTTTTCTTGGAATTAGGATCAGGTGATGGAGGAAATTGGAAATTTTGTGTTGAAATGAGAGATGGAATTCTACTTTTAATAGGTGAAGATTGTGGTAATTCTTCAAGCCCTTGATCATTCATTTGATCTGGTTGTTCTTCAATTAGTTCCTCATTAGTCCCAGCTTCCATGTCACTATGGAGAGTTTCTGAGACACTTTGAATATGCTCATCTTCTGCTTCATCAGTATTAACATAGCTAGTGTAATTATATGTTATATCGTCATAATTGTCAATGAAGTTCCCATATCCTTTATCTTTATCTTCAACTTCATTTACTTCTTCTTCAGATTCACTTTCTGAACCTTCTTCAATGCCAAAATCTTCACTTTCTTCTTTCTGTTTAGTTAAAAATTCAATTTGATTGATCAATAAGATCTTATTATTCTGCTCCAAGTCAAAATTGGATTTCAAGATCTTAAACTCCTTCAAAAGCTTTTCATAATTTTGTTTGTAATGCAATAAATCCTCATCAGTATCATTTGTGGCTGTCAAATTATCTTCTAAACTCTTGAATTCTAAATTCTTGTAATGGCTTAACTCATGGTTTAACTTGTTCAATTTCTTCTTATAGTCCTCTATGATGAGCTTGTATGAATGAATGGATTTGGTGTAGTTAACACTATCTTCCTTTATTTGAAGTTTTAAATTTTCTAATATCGTCTCATAGTTGTTTATAATCTGTATTTGGTCGTTAATTGTGTTGGTTTTGATGAGGATATTTTGTTCTAAGTGATTGTAGTCGTTTTTCAAATGGTTAAACTTGATCATCAACTCGTTGTATTCATTTTTGGTGGGTACTGAATTGGTTTTGTTGGAGCTTAGGATCATGTTTGTTTATTTATTCGCGATCGAGATTTTTGATTTAACTACGTTGTTGCACGGTGAGGATGGAAATTCTCCCTAATTCGCACCATTGACTTAAATTCTCTGCTAAAATGGGCCCATGTCCTGTCAATTTGACGAGAACTTTTTCAAAACATACCAGAAAAGTTTAAACAATCACCCCATTGGCTTGATTGGAGAGGTGGATCTGGGCACAAATACAACTATATTAGTCTCTGTGTTACCAAAGGACCTCAAACATCACAACTTCTTACAGTTACCACCACCAACTTAATATATACCTTATGTTACACAAAAAGGAATATCGCCGACATTGTCTCCAAACCCCAAAATGCTTATCGTTTTTTCACTACCACAGTTTCCAACCCTGGACGCAGAATTCTCGCACTAACCCCGGCCCAGAGCTTATCTTTCGCCCAACTCCGTAACGAGAGTCAATTTTCCAGATCAATTTAATTTTCCAACAAGTACAACATGACTAAACAAGTATCTGAGGAAGAATTCCAAAAAATCGTTAACAATTATACCAATGTTACCAATGACAAGTTAGGTTCATCCATTGCATCATTCTCTGATGAATGGTTTGCAGCTGCAAGTAACTTACTTAAAGATTCAGTACCAATTAGAGACGCAACTAGATTTACTCATGCTGGTGCTTGGTATGATGGATGGGAAACCAGAAGACACAATGTTGAAGAATATGATTATGTTGTTGTGAAATTAGGTGTATCAAGTAGTAAGATCATTGGTTGTGAAGTTGATACTGCTTTCTTCAATGGTAATCATGCACCTCATATTTCTGTTGAAGGATCAACTGATCCTTTAGATGGTAAAAGTGAAGAATGGGTTCCAATAATTGATAAAATGGAATGTGGACCAAGTCAAAGACATTTCTTTGTTAATGAAACCACCTCTAAACCTTTCACTTATTTAAGATTAAGAATGTACCCTGATGGAGGTATTGCCAGATTTAGATGTTACGGGGAAGTTGAATTCCAAAAAGCTTCAATCAAAGGTGATTCAACTGATATGGCATCTGTTCTTAATGGAGGTGTTGTTGTTGCTTATAATGATCAACATTTTGGAAAAGCTTCTAACTTATTATTACCTGGAAGAGGTATTGATATGAGTGATGGATGGGAAACTAAGAGAAGTAGAACCACAAATCATCATGATTGGGCTGAAATCAAATTAGGTGCTACCACCAAAATCTCCAAAATCATCGTTGATACCGCCCATTTCAGAGGTAACTTCCCACAATCAGTCAAATTGTATGGTAAAAAAGATGGAGATTATGAATTATTATGTGAAGGTAAGACCAAAGCTGACTTCGAACATGAATTCGATGTCGAAGGTGTTGTTGATTATGTCAAGTTAGTCATTATCCCAGATGGTGGTGTTAAAAGAGTAAGAGTTTTAGGTACTCCCCAATAAATATAAGATCAGCTCTCTCCTCGTATTTTTTGTGCGCTGCACCAGAGATGAGATTTCCTATCTCATGGATATACTAAAAGATCAGATCAACCTAAGAAAACCTATACCAACCCTTGTGATTCCACAGTTGGATAGTGAACAACAACTTGATTTTCTCCAATTCTTAAAATCACTTTATAATCAGTACTATGCCAAGTTGGTGGTGAAAAAGTTCATGGTTGATAATGAAGTCATTGAAGAATTCTATGAATATTATACCGAAATCATTAGCTCCAAGCCTGTGACCGATGACATATTGACATATAACATTGGAAGACCCATTCATATCAAGGAAAACCCTAATACAATCTCAGCCCATGGAACAACAGGATTCAGAACTTGGGAAGCTTCAATATTTCTTGGAGAGTACATACAAGGAAAATTCAAAGATAAATCGATACTAGAGCTTGGATGTGGAACTGGGTTAGTGGGATTGAGTGTCTGTAACGATAATTCTGTCATATTCACCGATATGGACATAGGTCTATTAAATTCATTGAACGAGACTTTCAAATTGAATGGATTGGAACAAACAGTTGTTCTTGACTCTTCTGAATACCAGAGTATAAAAAAGGGAACTACATCTATTTGCCAGCTTGCTTTTGGTGATTGGAGTACAGAAGTAGATGTTATTTTGGGTAGTGATATTACATATTCTCCTGAAATCCACCCCGATTTGATAAAATGCATTCTGCAGTTCTTAAACAAAGGTGCTGTAGCTTATATAGGAGCCACCATACGAAATGAAGACACCATCAAGGATTGGGAAGAAAGATTGGAAATCTTTGATTGGAGTGTAGTAAAATTCAATGGTGTTATAAAAATTTATGAGATTAAGCAAAAGACTTAGCTTTTTAATCATCGAGTATCGGCCTCAACGACCCATATTCAACTCTAATAGTATGTATGTTAAAGAAATATATATGTTTCAACACCCGTACACCTGATCCTAAGTTCGCATTAATTCTCATCCAATGAAAAAATTTACTCAACGAACAAAATGAAAAGTTATCCTACTCCTATGTTAAAACATTTCTGGCCATTCGGTGTTGGTGGTATGTTATATATGACGTCTTGATAGACGAGAGAATTTGATTGACAGGTCTTTGAGAAATTTTTCCACGAAAAATGATGGATTTGAACATGTTTTGAATATGAGAAATCGACACAGAGGTGAATATTGACTGGCATCACAAGGGCCGAAGAATCGTGGTATATGCCATTCCAACAGGCAGACCCACAAGACATTGACTTATAGTGGGAACTGTAAGATCACAAACTAAAGAATTGAAACCCATCTGTTCATCCAGTGAAAAGCCTGTCACGTGCAAGATCCAAATACTAACTTTTCTAGCTTTAATCACCTACGGTTTGGTTTACAAAGCATCAGAAGCATCAATGAACTCAGCCGAATTCATCAATGACCCAAGACATCCAAGATTCAAAAACGGTGGTAAATTCATCAAATTAGATGATTAAGTTTATAGTTTATATACACTAGATTGAACAGTTAAAGCTCTTGAACTTCTCCTATGAAAGTTATCACTGTGAGATATGGAGATATCCTCTCCTTGTTCTCTTTGAAGATAACACAGACACACTTCCTCAAGGCTGGTACGATTTTCCCAAAGTTATCTTAAACAATGGAAGGGAGGATCCTAGCAATTTCCGGTTAGAGTAACAATGAAAAACTAATCCCTTTATTTTTTCTCATTTGAAGGGGTGAGACCTTTAAACTTAGGATTGAGGTCCATTCCCTATATTTTTTTGTTACCTCCTGAACAGATCGGCCATATGCATAATAGTGCCGTTAGCCATGCTAAGGTAAAACTTCAATTACTCGTCAAAGGTAATGACAGAACTATTAACTCTTCTCGCAGACCATGATGGATATTTGATACCAATCACGACAATATTTCCTTTTACAATCTCATCAATGTGTTGTAAAGGTCCCTAACAGAAATGCTTGTAACAATAGAAATAAATTTACTTAATCAGGATAAGTGAGGTACACACACGACTTTTGAAAAATTCTCATTTAAATAGAAAGTAATAACGTTCCTGAAAATTAATAGAGATTTAGGGAAATTGTTTATTACTGAAAGAAAGTTAATAATCAGAAAGGGGAACTGAAAGATCTGATAGACGATAAGATGGATAAGAATAGTCAACCGGATATTGAATTATCTCCATATAATTCCTCGTTATCACAAGTCACTAATGAAACAATTGAAAGTGAATATGAACCAAATCCAGTGAAAAGATTTGTTAATACTTTCAAACCTTACGATTACTCCAAGATAGATTTCTTGTTTTATCAAGATGACGAAGAAGCTGATATATCCCCAGAAGGAACAAATTCAATTCAAGAACATAATCTTGAACCAACAAGAACAAAGAAAAAGAAGAAGCTTCACCCTCAATTCGATTATTCTAGGTTAACTGACTTAGAAAGAGCTGCTATTGTTACTTCAACTTCTCCTTTATCAAGAACATTGAAATCGAGACATTTACAGATGATTGCATTAGGGGGTTCAATTGGTATGTATAATTATGATAAAGTGTAATTCACATATGATAAGGAATAATTTAAACTTTTCCAGACAAAGGCTGATGAGTTAGTCACATTATGAACCCAATCCACGATCTTACTTTAGTACTGGTCGTCAGATACTCAATCCTACATTCCGCTACTCGTCTAAACTTGCGGGATTAGATCGGTTTGACCGCGACCAATATTCCCTTTTGGGAAAAGTAATTACACGCGTCAAAAAATATTTTATACTAACAAACTTTAGGTACAGGTTTATTCGTTGGTTTAGGAAGTGCTTTAGCAGCAGCAGGTCCATTTGGATTATTAATTATCTGGATAATTATTGGTTCATCGATTTTTGTTACTGCTTCTGCCTTATCGGAATTGGCTGTTGCATTCCCGATCTCTGGTGCTTTCGTTACATTTAATACCTTATTCATTGATTCATCATGGGGGTTTGCTATGGCTTGGAATTATGCTTTACAATGGTTGGTGACTTTCCCATTAGAATTGGTAGCGGCTTCTATAACTATCAATTACTGGGATGCATCGGTTCCTCCTGAAGCGTTTGTGGCCATTTTTTGGTTAATCATTTGTGGTATCAATATCTTCGGGGTTAAGGGATATGGTGAAGCAGAAGTTATTTTCTCTTTAATCAAGATCGTTGCCATTTTGGGATTCTTGATCTTGAGTGTTGTCATTGTTAGTGGAGGTGCTCCACCAAAGAAAGAATTCATTGGTGGTAAATATTGGCATGCTCCTGAAGGGGGAATGTTCAATACTGTTGAACCTTTCAAAAATATGTGTTCTGTTATTTTCACTGCAGCTTTTTCTTTCGCTGGGGTTGAATTGTTTGGTTTAGCTGCTGCTGAATCTGCTAATCCTAAGAAATCCATTCCAAAAGCAAGAAAACAAGTCTTCTGGAGATTATTCTTCTTCTATATTGCTTCAGTTATCATGATTGGATTGTTAGTCAGTTATAAATCACCTGAATTATTAGGTCAAACTAATACCAACGAAGAAGTCAAAGAGAAAGGTATCGATGTTAATACATCTCCTTTTGTTATTGCTGTTAAACAAGCAGAAATCCCTGTCGTTCCATCTATTTTGAATGCTGTTATTATTATCACTGTGTTATCAGTTGGTAATTCATCAGTCTATGGGTCTTCTCGTACTTTAGCAGCCTTAGGTGCTTTAAAACAAGGTCCTTCAATTTTGAACTATATCGATAGAAACGGTAGACCAATGGTTGCTTTATGTGTTCAATTTGCTATTGGATTATTATCTTTCTTAGTTGCTTTACCTGGTGATAAAACTACTCAGGTCTTCGATTGGTTATTAGCAATTTCAGGTTTATGTTCTCTTTTCACTTGGTGGTCAATTTGTTTGTCTCATATAAGATTTAGAGCCGCTTTCAACCATCAAAATAGAGTTCCTGAAGACGAATTGGTATTCACTGCTAATATCTATGGTTCATATTATGGATGTGTCTTCTTAATCATTATCTTAGGATTACAATTCTGGGCAGCTTTATTCCCTCCTGGTGAAGGTGGTGCTGATGTGGTTGGATTCTTTAAGGTTTATTTGGGTGGTGCTATTGTTCTTGTATTTTATGTTGGTCATAAGTTTTATGCATATTTCTTTATGGGAATTCCACTCTTCAAATTCTATTTGAAAGCAAGTGAAATCGATATTGATACCGGTAGAAGACAAGTCGATATTGAAGCTTTAAAACAAGAGATTGCCGAAGAGAGATTGGCTTATAAACAAAGAAGTTGGTACTATAAAGCTTTCGATATTATGTGTTAGTTGTTTAATAAATATTAATAGGTTGTGGAACTTCTCTTTACTCTTGGTAGTGATTCGCGGGCCCCTCGGCGGAGTGCTGGTGCGGTACCATGGGTCACAATGAAGTGTTTTGAAAAATGCGAATCGTCAACGATCCCTATCATGGATTTATTGAAAGATGCAACAAAGAACTTATCACTCTATGAAGTGAAGGCTTATGTTAGAAAGGCTCAAAACGTAGCTATGAACTTAACCGAAATGGAAGCTAAAGTAAGAGAAGCTACTAATAATGAACCTTGGGGTGCATCAACAAAATTGATGTCTCAAATTTCCGGTGGTACTTACAATTATAGAGAAAGAGAAGAAATCATTAGCTTTATATTTAGAAGATTTACTGAAAAAGCTACCAATGAATGGAGACAAATTTATAAGGCTTTACAATTGTTGGATTACTTGATCAGAAATGGTTCAGAAAGAATAATTGATGACGTAAGATCAAATCTCTCATTAATTCAAATGTTGAAAAGTTTCCATTATATTGATTCAAAGGGAAGAGATCAAGGTATTAATGTTAGAAATAGAGCTAAGAACTTGATCAACTTATTAAACGACGATAATCAATTAAGAAATGAACGTAAGAAAGCTAGAACCAATCAAAAGAAATTTGGCGGTGTTTCATCCGCAGCATTTGGTGGAGCTTCATCTATTTCAACTGGTGGAGAAATTGAAGATGGTGATTTTACCAATAGAGTTTTCGGTGATGGTGGAGTTTATGGTGCTAGATATGATGATAGTGCAGAAGAATACAATAGACAAAGACAACAACAACAAGATTCAAATGATAATTTCGAAGAATATAATGTGGAGGTAGTTGATAAGAAAAAAGCTAAGCCATCAGCTCAAGTTACTCAACCTGCTGCTGAACCAGATTTATTAGGTGATTTATTAGGTGGTTCTTCAAATGGTACCACTCAAACTTCTCAAGCTCCTGTTGCTACAGCTGCTGATGATGACGATGATGATTTTGATGACTTCCAATCCGCTCCAACTTCTGCTCCTGTTGCATCTTCAAACTTATCAAACTTATCGAACTTATATTCAAATACTACCACTACCAATTCATTCCAACCAAATTTCCAACACCAACAAAGTTTCTCCACTCCTTCTTATTCCAACCAACCATCTTCACAAAGTTCAGGACCAGTTCATGTTGCCAAAAAGAAAGACGATGCTTTCTCATCATTATTCTCATCAGCTAAAACCAGAAATGTTTCAAATCACAGTACCACTTCAACTCCAGTAAGTAATAATGTGCCTGTTGCCACACCAACAAACAACAGTACTCCAGTAAACAATTCAAACACATCCAACTCCAATGGAGAAATTGATTTATTAAGTTTCTAGTCAAAAAAAAAGTATGTTTATTATATCTCGTTCTAATATCTCTAAGAGTTAAGAGGTTTGCAATGATGTAATGATCTATTAAATATTAAGAATTGGATTCTTTTCTTCTTCTTTTAAGTTAAGATTTTTCTTTAATTCAGATAATTTATCATAATCACCTGCTAAAATTCTAGCAATAACTAAATCATCTCTTTCCTTAATTTCAGCTTCTGATTTACCTTCATTACTTAAGAATTCTTTGGCTTTTTCAGTACTTCCAAAGTATTTTTCCATAGCTCTTAATCTTAATTCTTTTTCTGCCCATTCTGGACCTTCTAAATCTCTTAATTTCATTTGTTTAGTATATTTAGCATAAACGGCATAAAGGAAAATTGGTAAAACTATGTAGAAATATGGTAATTCCCATCCTTCAGCTTTTTCAGTTTCTCTGATGATTTTCCATTTTAATTCTCCGGTGGTTTCATCTTTATAAGGAACTTTATCAATTATTTTACCACTATCTTTTGTGACAAATTGGAAATGCTCTAAATCTTGGGAATTGTCTTGGTACAACTCAAGATCTTTTTTGGGGATTCCAGGGATTATATAATTCCATGAAGAATGATTTCTTTTATAATATAAGTTTTGTAAATCGGCAATGACTTTAAATTCTTCATCGCTTGGGATTCTTGGTGTACCGTCAGGGTTGGTGTAAATTTTGGTTAATGAAGGTAAGGAATCCAATTTGGTACGGATGGTATGCTCTAAGTTAACATCGAATTTTGGTAACTTTACTTTAAATAATGAATTTAATGGGGTTTTGAATGTGAACTTCATTATGATTAAATTAATTTTTATTGGACGAGTGCGAAGTTTTTTTTGATGTGAGAGCGCTGTTGAAGGTGTGCCTAGCCTGGTGCTAGTGAGTCTCACTAATTACTACCACAGTATGGTATTAGATATGTTTTGGTTTGATGAAGTAATTCTTCATATTTAACGTTATATTTTACATATTATACACTTTTATGAGTTAACACAAGTTGGATGATCTATATGAACAACCACCTAAGACTTCTTTTGCCTTTTACTCTCTATTTCCTTCCTTCTTTCAATTCTCAGTTTGAGATCCTTTTTGTCCCTATTGAGTAATCCATTCATAGTTCTTTCAACTTCTTCTACCGTAGCTCTTCTGACCCCATCTAACATTTCTGATTCTTCATCATCAAACTTGGTAAATTTCAGTAGATGTTCGATACTATTCATGTGATTTATCAATGATAATGTATCTTTAAAGGTCCAGTTACATACTGTACAACTGAAACCATCTTTACTGTGTGACTGTTTCAAAAGCTTATTCTTATAAACAATCTGACTGGATGACTTATTGGTGATTGTTTGACTTTTAGGTTGCTCCTTGTGGACTTTTTTCTTATTCTGATAATCTTCAACGTTCCAAGTTCTTCTTCCGTACTGATCAACAGACATCGCGATGTGGAAATTAAGAACTGATATCGTTACTTATATACCAACCTTCATCCCTCGAAGAAAAATAGCTGGTTTTGACTTGGATGATACACTTATAACCACAAAATCAAAGGCTAAGTTTCCCATAAACGAAAAGGACTGGCAATTCAAGTATGATCTTATACCTGTTTTCGAAAGGCTCGTTAAAGATGAATATTTGATAGTTATATTTACTAACCAAGGAGGTATGACAGTGACTTCCAAGAGTTTTAAGAACCTTCAGATTAAGATAAAGGATATAATTGCACGTGTAAATGGAAAATTACCCGAATTTGATCCTTTTGTATTCATAGCTCCAAAATGTGGTAGTAATCATATGAGAAAACCCCAAGTAGGTATGTGGGATCATCTCAAAAAGTTGGTAGAAGATGTTGATATGAAAGAGAGTTTCTTTGTCGGTGATGCTGCTGGTAGAAAGGGGGACTTTTCGAATAGTGATTTAGTATTCGCCGATAATATTGGTTTGAAATTCTATACTCCAGAAGAGTACTTCGAAGATCTTGAAAAGCCGGATACAGATTCGAAGAAAGAACCAACCAAATCTGAATCATCATGAACTATCATGGTGGTTCAGAAATATGAGTTCAACAGATAAAAGTTCAATATAGAATATTGATGTCAAAGAAACGTACAATTACTATTTACAGGGATTTCTTATCTATAAACAAATGGTTCTAGACCACTTCTGTCTTTCCAACAGTATCAAAATATTGAATAACATTACCAACTTCACGTTCGTAATCACCTTTGTTGACCACCACTTTGTTGATCAAAGCAACATCATTTTCAAATTTAGAAGCATCATCGGTGTTCAAGGGATAATTTTCAAGTATGAATAAAGTTTCCTCATCTGCTTTGTATGAGGTGATATGGTTTTTAACGACAGCTGTAAGTAAACCTTTTGGTAATGGTTTATTTTGGGCTTTCAAATCTTGTAAAAGATAACAATAAGTCTTTGAGGTATCTTTCATTTCTTCTTCAATTAACTGTTCAGGATTGATTATTTGAACATTACTGGCATTATTATCCTTGATGACTTTTTCTTTCAAAGTTTCTGTCATGATAGGTAAGGAAACAAATTTATATTTGTCATTATTAACCAATCTATTTCTTCTTCTAATTCCTGTTTCTACCTCATATGCTTCCATTTCTGCTTCACTATTGAAACTGTTCTTAGCTCTCTTCTTTTCGATCTTTCTACCAGCAAAAAAGACTGTTATCGATGATAATACAAACATGTAGAATAAGTATCTGATTTTGATCTCGTTTTTTCTAGGATTGGTACTTCTATAACGGACAGATTGAAGACCTAAACCATTACTTCTAATCATTGAGTTGTTCAATCCCACCATTCTAACCCCATTAGCACCAGTTTTAGTGCCAAAAGCATTAGTTCTTATCAATCTCAACCCAAACATACGATTGAAATTTTTAGTTAGTGAGAAAAAAATTTTCTCAACATGTCTTTAGCCAACTTAGCTAACTACAGCAGTCATTTAAAGAACTGTGTTAGATTAAACATCTCCACCACTTCAGTTCCTTTCAATAAGTTGAATTTGAAAATCTCCTACCATTTATATAAAGAAGGGTTCTTATCATCATTAAAAAAAGGTTCCATAAATGGTCCAGATAAAGTACCTGTTGAAGTAACGAGTGATAATATTGCCACCAGAAGATTATGGTTAGGTTTAAAATATAGAAATAATAATGCTATAATCAAGCATTTTGAAATGATATCCAAACCTAGTAGGAAAGTCAATTTAAGTGATATAGAAATCAAAGCATTAAGTTCAGGTATTAACGTTAGATTCATCGAAGGTTTACAACCAGGTGAAATAATCTTAGTTAAAGTTGGTGAAGAAATAATGGAAATTCAAGAAGCTGCCAAAAAAGGTGTTCATGGTATGGTTTTATGTAGAATAAGATAAATCCCATACTCAGAATTAATTTTCATGCCCTGTATAAAGAATGTATATAATGATATAGACCTACATACTAACTTTCTCCGTTAAATAGGTACTGGACCAGTCAGTCATGTTGACTTGCCAATTCTTCCATACCAATAACCTTTCTCTAAAATCAGTTACTTCATTAACCTCATTATTTTCATTGGAATAGTCATTTTTAACATACACTGGTTTTGCAGGTACAGGTTTGACAGGTGATGCAATAGTAGCTTGACCTGGGGAGGCCTCTAGCGTTTTGATCTTATCTAAAAGGTCCATCTTTTGAAGTTTTAAGTCAGTATTTTCATCCCTTAATCTTTTAATAGTTTTCTCATGAGCTGCAATGATTTGCTTGAGGTCCTCAATGGATTCAGTTTCTGGCTTCGAATCACTCAATTGTGGTGTACCTGTTCTGACTTCTTCCACTGATGTTTCAATATTTATGGAATCTTGTGGTTCTGTTACTTTGATCGTTTCTTCTTTAGTCTCCGGTTTTTCCTCTTCTTTGGTTTCTTCAACTACATCTTTGACTTCCGCTTCTTTCACTTCATTGATCTCCTTGTTTTCTGTTTCAGTTTCTTCCGCTGCTTCGGTTTGAACTTCAGCGGACTCCTCTTTGACCCCTTCGTTGTCTTCTGTACCCTTGTCGTTGTTTACATCTTCAGGTTCTTGTGTACTCTCTTTTTCTTCTGTGTCCTCTTTTTTCTTGTCTTTACTCTTCTTCTTTTTCTTTTTCTTCTTCAATTCTTCATACTTCTTCTTGGCCAATTCCAATCTTTCTTCTTTACTTAACTCTGTGGTATCATCCACTTGTTTGTCAGTCTCGTCCATGATTTAATGCGAATTGAGATTTCTTTCAACCTAAATCAAGTGAAGAAAAGACCATGAACATCGGATCTCCCATTGACTCTGAATTATTGACTTCCATAACCTTATATGGCATTTCACATTCCCATGTCATTGGTTTCCCGATTCGTGGTTCTCTACTTATAATTCCTATATATTACAAAAACGGTGAAACACTACCCTGTCTTGGATCTTCTTCATCCAATAGGGTTTATTTACGCCGTGATTACTCATCGAAAGTTGGCTGATTATACGAGTCGGTTGTAAGCCTATACGTAACCACTATTGTGAATTATAACGGTTTCCACCAGTGAAAACCACTATAGTTAAGAAAAAGAAAGCCGCATCATAAAATGTCTACTGACGTTTCTCACTAAAGTCTCGCAAATTTACCACCAGCGGTCCCAGTTCTCGACCTATGCATGTCGGTAGTGGTACCACCGTAAATGAGACTTTCCCATAACTACTAAAGTCGCAGAACCATCAAGGTATTTCTCATCCCAAAGTATTTAACTATTACAAATCCCCATTCATATCATTAATAACATTAACAATGAGTACTTGTGAAAGCGGAAATGACTACAATGATGCACATATGGGAGCCAGAATCAGTTCTGTGTTTGTAATTTTAATTACATCAAGTGCTGGTGCTTTCCTTCCTATACTATCATCTAAATACTCCTTCGTTAGAATGCCTTCATGGTTATTCTTTGGAGCCAAATACTTCGGTACCGGGGTTATCGTTGCTACTTCATTCATCCATTTATTAGAACCTGCTGCTGATGCTTTAGGTGAAGAATGTTTAGGTGGTACTTTTGAAGAATATCCATGGGCTTATGGTATTGCATTAATGTCCCTTTTCGCCTTATTCTTCTTTGAATTGTTAGCTTTCAATTACGTCCAAGATAAAGTTACTGGAGGTCATGGTCACAGTCACTTTGAAATTTCAAGTAAAGAAAACGAATTAAAAGATGAAGAGGAAGACGTTGAACAAGAAACTGAACCAGTTAAAAAAGGTCCTGAATATCCAAATCATTTCAGCCATGCCAACAGTCATCAAGATCCTGAAACTAAAAACACTCCAACTGATTTACACAAAGAAACTTACTATGGTCAATTAGTGTCAACCTTAGTTTTAGAATTCGGTATTATTTTCCACTCTGTCTTTGTTGGTTTAACTTTAGCTATCAGTGGTGAAGAATTTCAAACTTTATATGTTGTTATCGTTTTCCATCAAATGTTCGAAGGTTTAGGTTTAGGTACTAGAATTGCTTCTACTGAATGGCCAATGAACAAACGTTGGTTACCTTTCGTTTTAGCTTTAGCTTATGGTTTAACCACTCCAATTGCTATCGCTATTGGTTTAGGTGTAAGAAATACTTACTCACCAGGTTCAAGAACTGCTTTAATCACCAATGGTGTCTTTGATGCTATTTCGGCTGGTATTTTAATTTACACTGGTTTAGTTGAATTAATGGCTCACGAATTCTTATTCAGTGACCAATTTAAAGGTCCAGGTGGTGCTAAGAGAATGATGATTGCCTACGTCGTTGTCTGTTTCGGTGCTGGTTTAATGGCATTATTAGGTAGATGGGCTTAATACTTGTAATATTCTATTATAATATTCATTTATAGACATTTTCATTATAGATAATTCTTTTCAATTTCCTCCTCTCTTCTCTGCTATTCTCTAGGCTACAATCCTACCTCCTCTCTTAGTTCGACCCAACCCATAGTCGTAGAGTAGATACCTCCATTACTTCCTTTCCTGTCTTGCCTTTTTACGTTCGCGGCCAACACCAAAAATCTCAAGGATGGAATCCCCAGTAGAATACATCAAGAATTTAACACCCGAGCAAATCGATCAAGATCAGAACTTGGGTATAAAGGCCATAAGACTTTTCTTACAATCCAAAACTTCCTATGATGTGTTACCAGTTTCTTATCGTTTAGTGGTTTTAGATACAAATTTATTGGTAAAAAAATCATTGAACATTTTATTACAAAATAACATTGTTTCAGCTCCTTTATGGAATAACAAGACTTCAAGATTCTCAGGTTTATTATCCTCGTCAGATTTCATCAATGTCATTCAATACTATTTCCAATTTCCTGAAAAAGTCGACTTGGTGGACAAATTAACCTTGAACGGTTTAAAAGATATCGAAAAATCTTTAGGTGTTGAAGAAATAGAAACTATTTCAATCCACCCTTTCAAATCATTGTACGAAGCTTGTTCCAAGATGTTAGAATCTCGATCCAGAAGAATTCCTTTAATCGATGAAGATGAAAAGACACATAGAGAAATCGTTGTATCGGTCTTGACACAATATCGTATATTGAAATTTGTCGCTTTGAATTGTAAAGAAACCAAGATGTTAGTCAAACCTGTGAAAGACATATTCAATTTGAATAAGAACCTTTTCTCTTGTAATATGGACACCCCAGTTATCGATATTATTCATTTATTATCTGAAAAATCCATTTCTTCAATTCCTGTGGTCGACGAACAAGGAAAGTTAATCAACGTTTATGAAGCTTATGATGTATTGACCTTAGTCAAAGGTGGTATTTACACCGATTTAGATTTAACTGTCGGTGATGCCTTATTGAGAAGATCAGAAGATTTTGAAGGTGTGCATATGTGTACAGTAAACGATAGATTGAGTACTATCATGGATACTATCAGAAAGAGTAGATTGCATAGATTGTTCGTGGTTGATGATGAAGGTAAATTGGTCAGTGTGATTACCTTGAGTGACGTCTTGAAATATATTTTATTTGGTGAGGAATAAAGAATTTAATCCTTTCCATTGGCCATTAACTACGATAATTTTTTTTGACTATGGGGTTCTATTTTGGCCAATTTCTTCCATGATCTTAAGTTATGAAATGATTGATTCATTAATGATATATATCTCCTTATACTAGTCTCTCTCTACGATACTCAAATTTACCCCGACCCCGCGTAATTTTCATACCAATGATAATCCAATCAAAAAAGTTCGCAATTGGAAAATCTTCAATTAACTATGAGTGCTAAACAAGCTGGTATTTCATTAAACAAATCAATGGCAATTGCTGCCAAAGCTGTTAGAGCTGCTTTAAAACCAGAATTCAAAGCTGCTGCTGAAAGAAGAGGTTTCACTGAAGCTAAAGTTACCAAATTCGAAAACGGTAAACCATCAGAACCAAAAACCTTAGGTTAAAAAAATCATTGAATTTTCAACGCCATCAATTAAAAGTTAAAAGACTCGGAAATAGAAATATATAAAGTCAATCTAAGATATTTACATGTCTATAAAGTGTCGGTGACTTTGGAACGGTCGTCACCATATATGGTAGAGAGAAGTTCTCTTTGCTTGTCTATGGGGAGATTATAGATCAAGTTTCTGATCTTCTCCAAATCTTCTTCTTCTTCAGGTTGTTCATCGGATGTTTCTTCTATTTGTGATTCTTCAACATCTTCCTCTATTGACTCATCTAATAATTTTGATAATTCTGAATTAGAGTTGGAGAACAAATCGATGAACTTCCCCGATTCTACCACTTTTCCTTCTTTTCCAAGGACCACCACATTCTCTGATTTTGAAATTGTTGAAAGCCTATGAGCAATTGATATTATGGTCATAGATCCTTCTTTAGAAATATTTTTCAAAGTTTCATTGATCAAACTTTCTGATTTGGAATCCAAGGCAGACGTAGCTTCATCCAAAATTAATATCTTTGGTTTCTTGATCAAGGCTCTGGCTATAGCGATTCTTTGCTTTTGTCCACCAGATAAACTGGCCCCTTTGGAACCTATCATTGTATCAAATCCATCAGCAAAATGTTCAATAAACTCTAAATTAGCTTGATTGGAGACGGTGACAATATCCTCCATTGTGAGTTGGTTGATCTCTTGGGTTGTTAATCCATAAACAATATTTTCCAAAATCGAACCAGAGATCAAGATAGGCTCTTGTTGTACTATACCTATGATCTTCCTTCTTAACTCACGGACTTGATATTTGGAGATATCTTCACCACCAATTAAAATTTGACCCTTATTAAGATTATAAAATCTCAAAAGAAGGGTTGCAATTGTGGATTTACCACACCCTGAAGGCGCAACGAAACATGTACTTGATCCTGATTCTACTTTGAAAGAACATCCGTTGAATATCTTATGTTGGGATCTTGTAGGGTAAGAAAACTCTACATCTTTAAATTCTACCGAATTGTCCTTGAAAGCATGATTGATTTTAGATCCTTTGACAGTATCAACATCATTCTTATGATCGATCAATTCAAACAATTTGACCCCTGCACCAGCACCCTTCATCAATTCCAAGTATGTGGTGGTCAAAGAATACAAAGCAGAGTTGAATAACTCAGAATACATGGTGAAGGCAACAACATCTCCTGTAGTCATCCAACCATTAGCGATTGAATAAACCCCCAATGCAACACATGATAAATAACCGGTATGATACAATGAGTAAATGGATACCAGGTAATTTGATTGAGCCATAGCTTCTTTCTTTGCCACACCTACAACATTTCTCAATTGATCTGAGTACCTTGTTAACTCCTTTGTTTCTGTTGTGAAAGCCTGGACTAGTTTCATTGAATTCAAGGTCTCTTCACTAATTTTTGTGAGATTAGCTGTAGAATTTTGCAAGTTTGTGGACAATTTTCTGATTTGTTCCCCATACCAAACTGACCCAAAGGTAATTGGTGGAGAGATCAACATCATTACACCAAATAATAATGGATTGATTGACCACATCATGTAAGACGATATAACAGCAAAGAGTACATTTTTCAATCCATCAGGAAGATTTCCCGTTATAGACCGAGATACCACATACGCATCACTGCTCAATCTTGACATTAAATCCCCCACTTTATGCTTCTCGTTATCGAAAAACTTGGAGTCATGTCTCATGATATTCTTCATTACTCTCAATCTTAATCTGGCTACTAACCTTTCTCCTAATATCTTTAAAAGCCAAATTCTGGCCCAGAAACATACCGCACTTACAACCATAAATGGAGCCATAAATCCAAATACTGTCGTAGCAGGAAATCCCCAGATAAGTATATTTCCATCTTCGTCAAAAGACCGAGAATTAAATGCATCTATGGAAGCTCCTACTAGTTTCACTGCTGCAGTAGGGTAAAGCACTGCAAAGAGAATGAAACCCAAAGCAATCAAGAATAGTTTTAAATCAGGTTTACCTAGGGTAAAGATCCTAAATATTGTTTTAAAATTCTGTTTGAAGGTCTGCTTGGCCCTTTCATTCTTGTTTTCCTCTATTTGTAGTTGTCTGGATTTTTTACTCTTTTCCAAATGTTCTCTAATGGATTGGGATAATTTACCGATCTCAAGAGTTCTTGAGGATTCACTGGGTGTTGTTGTCGCAGGTTTGATGTTATGAGGACTGGACTTGGCTACATGTTGGAATAGTATTTGCTGGGTCGTAAAAAGTCTCAAAGGTTGAAAACGAACAGGTTTGATCAACCTAACTGATAGCTTCCACATGAGTAATCGAGTGGTTCGCGAACGTTTGACGTTTTATCGCGATGTAACTACAGAGTCCTAAAAGAACTTTGTGAAATTTACTACGTTGTTAATCATATATTCGGCTAGGTTTCCCTATCTACATAACTTTGAATCATACCGCATTCGCTTTCATCATATTCTCTGACTTCAATCTCATCACTACCAATGAATGTGTTGGCTTGAATGATTTGTTTTCTAGGTAATTTTTGACTTAAGACAACATCTCTAAACTTGCTCATGTCACTGACTGTGGTCATTTCATTGTAAAAAGCGGCCCCTTCAGTGACATTGGCAGTTGATTTGTAAACATGTAATTTGTTCAAGAAATCACCTAATGCTTCAACTGCGGTAGTCTCTAATTTAGAGTCGTCAATCTTCAACACTAAGTCAGAATAATCGGATTTTTCATGTACGAAAGATACAACACCAGCATCAATCAAACATTTGGTAATGGCAAATCTAGCTCTCATGTGAGGTTGGCCCCAGATTTTGGTTTCCGGGTCCCAATATTCAAGAGCTAACAAACCAGCTCTAGCCATGTAAACGGTTCCAGTTAACATGACTTCTTGGAAATCCTTCTTTTCTATACCAAAGATTGGTAAGACGCTATCGGGTTCTTTCAACATCAAATAAATGGCGACTAATTCTGCTCTACATTCTTCATAAGATCCTGAAGTTAAACCAAAAACGGATCCCCATGATTCGGTAGATTTATAGTAAGTAGCTGATTTACCGAGCTCTGATGATCTGTCAAAATTGAATCCATTTTCAGTTTCTTGTAATAATTTCCCTGATCCATGACCCAATAATTCGTGTAAACCAACTTGAATCTCGAAGGCATCATCTCTCCATTTCTTGTAAGCTGGAAGTAAATCTTCACCTAAAAAGGAGATTACCTCTTCTTTCTTTGGATTTTTTGGGTTGGCACTCAAAACATTACCCAAAGAGACGTTCTTGAATCCATAGTTCAATCTGACATCATCATAGTTAGGAATATTGATACCGGCGGGAATACCTGAGCCAGCAAAAGTTAAAACCTCTAAAGATGTGAAATCAGGAGGGTTGAAAGTATCCTTTTCATAAAAATGATCCCATGGTAATTTGGAGATCAATGGGGTAGCATTTTCAACTAATGAGGAGAACTTCTTGGTTCTATCATTGTTGACCATAGCTACCAAACCTTCCCATTCTCCTCTGACACCAGATGGGTCTCTATAAGTTTCAATGAAACCGATGTTAGACTCTACAGCTGGTTGCAAATCTTTGACCCACTCAATTTGTGAATCTTTGTGAGCATTCATGGAACCAGTCTTAAAAGATTCGATATAAAATTTGATCAACTTACCTTGTGTTTCATTAGCGACGTATTTTAAAGCTTCAGTCAAATGGTGGACAACTTGTTGAAATTCCCTTTGATGGTCTCCAAATTTGAAAGTGATATTGAAACCTTCAAAGCTTTTAATAACACTTGGGTAGTATCCGGTGTTGTTTTCAGTATCAGCTGAAGCTACATGTACCACAAAGTTTGATTCATCTACTTTCTCTACTCTTGTGTTTTCAGGCATGATACCAGCTTCAGCCATGGCAGAATTCACGGCATCAACTTCTTTTTTAGTGATAAGTTTGCCAACGTAATAACTCGACAATTGACCATGTTCTGGCCATCCTAATAATTGGACAGATGTATCATAGATGGCATCTCTAATTGAATTATAGATACTGGTGATTGATTCATCGTTTAAGGCTTTGACAAGGCTATCAAATTCAGATTGTGGGATTTGTGGAATGAACTTCTTGTCTCCAAAAGATTTATAATTACCCAAGTTAGACAATACTTGTGAACTGTACTCTAAATAATAGACTACATTTTGCTTTTCAATTGGAAAATAATTGATATAGTCTTCATTTGATTTGGCACCAACCTTTTTATGGATGGAGAGAATTAAGTCATACAATTTTTCACTTTCTGGGGAAATTGAGCGGGAAACAGCTCTAGAACCCCAAAAACTAGCTTTGGACAAATGGTGGGCATAATACTGAGCATTTGTATCCAAGTCCTTGAAATGCTTCTTAGCAGACAATTGGATAATAGGTGATTCACTATCGGCGAAAGACATACGGATAAAATTGAAGGATTTGCCAATACTTAAATAGTTTTTCGCGATCCGTTTAAAGACTGGCTCAATGGAATTAGTTGCCAGTGATATCAACGGCTCCGAAAAGCATGTTGAAATATCGGACGTGAAAGGAAATGATGAAAATAACGGAAATTCTATGGCGGAACCCAACAAAAATGATGAAGATGATGATGATTACGATGAAGAGGAAGATGATGATTATGACCCAACCACAATAAAAGAACCAGTTGTTAGCAGTGACAGTGAAGGCGAACAGGATACTCCCAGTGAAGTCACTCAAGTCAGAACAAGAAGGCAAAGGTTTGAAGAAGTTCACCAGAAGAAATCGCTGTTAGTGTCTGAAGTAAGTAAAGATTTAAATTTCGATGATATTTTCACAGATTTGAAAACTAACAGTTTGAGTGGAAAGGGCGCCCAAATCGTAGATTGGGACAAAGACGTTGAGGTTGAAGTTGTCAAACCTCAAGAAAAAGAGTCACAACCAGAGCAGATCGATGATAAAGATAAAATATGGATCAAAACCTCCTACACCTTTGCGGGAAGAATTATCACCCAATCCAAACAAGTAGATGCTAATTCTGCTGAGGCAAAGGCTTACCTCAATTCTACTGGACTTCAAATGCTTGATGATCAACCACATAGATCTTTTGTTCCTGTTTTACGGACTCCTAAAGGATTTGAAGAACCAATTGAATTGAAAATAAAGTTGAAAAGACCTTCTTTAATCGATAAATTCTTGCAAACAGGTAATAAAAAGATGAAGTTGTCCACTTTGGAGAAGTCTAGATTAGATTGGGCAAGTTTTGTTGATGAAAACAAATTGAATGATGATTTGAAGATACATAATAAGGGTGGTTATTTGGAAAAACAAGATTTCTTAGGTAGATTACAAGCTAAAAGAGATGAAAATTATGAAGCTGTAAGGGATGCTGAAAAGTCCAGAAAATGGCAAGAAGGCAACGTTTAATGTATTATAGTTGGTGGTTTCGTTCGACTTAAAATCTCTCTTATGTAAAAATGGCTGGTTCAATGTCTCGCCCTAGAGGCTCTCACCAATTGCCACTAATCTCGCACGAATTTCTATCTCTAAATAATTTTCGCGAAAATTTTTTCAAACATGTCCAATATGAAAAGAAAGAATGAAGATGACTCCAATGATGATTCTAAGAGATTAGCATTGGATTCTGAATCTATTGAACAGTCAAGAATTGAGGAAGAACAAGCTAAAACTGCTCCTGCTATTTCTCAAGAAGACAAAAGTCAAGAATCAGATGATGGAGAGGTTAAATATGATGATGGCGATGATGATGACGAAACCTCTGAAACTAAAGAAGTCGAAGAAGAGTCCAAAGAAGAGGCTGAAACAGCTTCTGAGTCAAAGGATGAGACAAATAACGAAGATTCTGATGAAAAGAACGAAGAGCCTGCTGTTGCAAGAGAAAAGGAAGATCCTACCTTCATTTCCCTTCGAATGTATTGTTCATCAAGAGATGCATCATTAGTGGTCGGTAAAAAGGGAGAGAAGATCAATCATATCAGAGATAAAGCTAACGTAAAATTAATGATCAGTGAGAATAACAAGGGATCCCCAGAAAGAATTGTCACTGTTAGAGGTTCATCAGAGAATGTCGCTAAAGCTTTCGGATTGATTACAAGAGCAATTGTCGATGAACCTGAAGATGAACCTTCAACATTATCTTCTAAGTCTTATGATTTGAGATTATTGGTTCCACATCCTGTTGTAGGATTCATTATCGGAAAACAAGGTAGCAATTTCAGAGAAATTGAAGAAAATTCCGCTGCTAAATTAAAAGCCGCCGAAAAGCCATTGCCTTATTCTACTGATAGAATTTTATCCATCAAAGGTGTCAGTGATGCCATTCATATAGCTGTATACTTTGTTGCTCAATCATGGTTAGAACATAAGGATTCTTTGAAAAAAGCTCAAATAATCTTTTATAATCCAGCGAATTACGATCCAAACTTGAATCCAAATACCACCTTGATAGGAGACTTGGCAAAAGGCTCACAATCACCTATGGCCTCCAACAATAGTCCATTGAATGCTTTGAATGCTTTGAGTCAAATGACCAGAAGTCCTTTGGGTCAATTGAGTCAAATGAATCAAGGTATGAATCAACCCCCAATGAATATGAACCAAGGTATGAATCAATCCCCTATGAACATGAACCCAGGTATGAACCAATCTCCTATGAATATGAATCAAGGAATGAATCAGAATATGAATCAAGGAATGAACCAACCACCTATGCACATGAACCAAGGAATGAACCAACCAATGGGTCAACCAATGGGTCAACCAATGAATCAGATGAATTCTGGTATGAGTGCTTTAAATGCATTGAGTAATTTGAGCAATATGATGCAACCAAACATGGGTCAAAACATGAATCCAATGGGTGGTAATATGGGCCCAGGTATGGGACAAGGTCCAGGAATGGGACAAGGTCCAGGAATGGGACAAGGTCCAGGGATGGGACAAGGTCCTAATATGGGTCAAAATTATGGCAACAGATACAACAATTATCAAGGAAATATGTTCCAACCATCCATCAGTCCTCAACAAGGATATGCTCAAGCTCCTAATTCTGGTCCTAATCAAAGAGCTCTGGCTATTACTGCTCCTCCTCAACAACAATACACTGACGAACATGGTAATAATATGATAGGTGAAGTATTGATCTACCCACCTGTCTCTTTAGGAGGTGAGAAGTACAATCAAGATGTGTATGTAGCCAATCATTCCATTGGGTCAGTCATTGGAAAAGGTGGTAATAATATTAAACAAATCAGAGAATCTAGTGGATGTACCTATGTCAAAATAGAGCCTGATAAGGGGCAAACTATGATGATTGGAGGTGGTAGAGGTTTAGTTAACATGAGAAAGTTAACTTTAACCGGTAGTCAAACGGCAATCAACACCGCTATTTACTTAATCAACCAAAGAATCAACACTGACAACAAAAGACATTAGTGTTGTTAATTAATGAATTATGATAGATGTAATATACCTACTTTCTTATTTTCTTATCTATGGTATCTAAAGTTCTGTCAGTCTATAGTAAATGTATATCTCTATAAACCAAATGATGCTAGTATCATTGTAACTACGCTAAAAAGACCCTCTCCCAACACCAACCCACTACTCAATATAATGAGGCTTACTTTACTACTAGGGAAATGCTTCAAGTAGACAAATGAAATGACTCCCCCAAGGAATCTTGCTAAGGTGAAATTAGGTGTATTGTATATACCTATTCCAACAGCTACACCGCTGGGTAAGTACACAAGATGCTGGTGATATTTGGAGCTCAGTGGTAATAAGTTCTTTGCCAAAGATATGCAACCGAATACAATCCCAAAGAAAATAGCAAACCCTGGCACTTTCTCAGGCAAGCCTTCGCCAGTTACCAATCTAGCACAATCGATCCAAATTACTGCCGTGGGAATTCTGAAGATCTTGTTCGGGATGTTATACACATGCTTGTAAAATAAATACATCAAAGAAGAAAAGCCTACCGAATAGATAGTGCCTATCATTTGAGCGACAAATTGAGCTCTAGGGGAGGCACCAAGGAGATGGCCTGTCTTCAAGTCCTGCATCAAATCTCCTGCTTGTTGAGCCCCTGCTTCAGCTATACCTCCAGCAATGAGGTTGATCAAGATTTTTGCTGGGTTATTAGATGGAATTATTAAAGCAAAAATCAACTGTGAGAGCTTTCCAATTCCAGATACTGGATTTAAATCGGTTTCTCCTAATGCTCTGACAGCTAAAACCGAAAATGCCAATGCTAAAACGATACCAGTAATAATGGCGTATAAGGGGACCAAGTTTCCGAAAATCATTTTCAAACAGATAGAGCAAATTAAGGACGATATCAACAAACCGAACCAAGTAGCATTCTTGTCGAGGAGATATCTTTCATCCACATCCTTAAACTGGACAAAAGACTGGAGGTCAGCTTCATAATCATCTTCCTTTTTTAAAAGGCTTCTTAAAGATCTTGCTCCAACTACAAAGAAAGCCACAATCGAATCGCTGATCATGATACTCAAACTGATCCACATAATCCAACCTTGACTTCCTGTTTTCCAATCGTCAATATCTCCTGGAGCCCAGCCGAGACTTTTGGCCATTGGAGATAATATTCCCCACCCTAATATAGAACCAAATAACATATAGCTCACTGTTGGTAAACCCATGATAATTCCCTGACCAATGTATGCTGGAGAAGGTTGAAATGTCCAAAGGTATTTTTCCCCAATTGATCCAAATAAAGGAATGTTCCTAAGAATGGGAGCATAATATGCAACTAATGTATAAAATGAAGATATGATAAATGTGATAGACAAAGATTTGATATTCGAATGGAACTCTTTGGACTTGCCTATGAGTGGAGACTCGTCCGTGCTTTCATCCCCAGTGTCAACATCATCTATTCTCATATTTCCTGTCATGTTATTTAAATCTCTGGTCCGTTCTGGACTCTCCACTTGAAGTTGTAGACCTCTCTCTTCTGTATCATCATCTTCCTGGTTGTCGAGTTGGTTACCGTGTAAAACCGAAATTAATATACCCGTAGCAGTTCCTGAGGGAAAAGGTAATTGCTCCTTGATTATAACTTGCTTTCTTAATGGAATAGCAATAAAGACTCCAAAAAATGCCAAACCCGTTGACCATACCGCAAGTTCCCAAAAGCTGAACTTCAAAGCTCTTCCTAAACCTGTCTCTTCAGGCATTAAAAAATTTTCAATGGCAGGGATGATTCCAATTAAGCCATATGCTAAAGGACCTGTACCAGTAGCAACTGCTACACTCTGAATATAAACGTTCTCCACATCAGTGAACTTCTTTGAAATTGGTAAGAATTTGAAGATCGTGAATCCAAGTAATGCTGAAGGTAACGACATCATCGATGCCCATCCAGTTTGCAAACCAAACTGAAAGTTTGAAGTAAGCACCATAGATCCAATTATCAAACCTACTATGGTTGCTCTGAGCGTTACCTGAGGTAACTCAGCTTTATCTTCCCATCTCATAATTGAAGATTAGTCAGATAAGTGAAAGATTTAATGCGCATTTCCGCACCTAATTAGGCAAAGATAGAAAGTGCGGTTTCCTTGACACAAGTAGCGGATATAAATTATCTCGGATCGTTAGCGCCTATTATTAGTTCCTCCTTGTTTCCGCGTGATTAAGTAGACCGAATTCACTTCTTCTTCAATCTTGGCCGAATGTTGCAGTATTAAATAATAGAATTTAGTAACTAATAGCTCAATATTTTACTGTTCTTCTCAGAGCACGATTGCTCCATTTATACCGCTTAACAAAGCAGATATCTTTTTTCATGATCTGTTTCTGGTCTGAAAGGAAATTGAAAAGATTACGGTCAAAAGTTACCGCTGGTTCTTGGTAATTTTTCGAAACTCAAAAATTCCTTCAATTTTTTTCCTCATGTACCAGGAATAACGATCATTAGTTATATCTTTCTTGATCCCAAAATTTTCAAGAGACCCCTGAGCCCATTGAATGTTCCCAAGTAGTAACATAGCTCCAAATTTCACAGGAGGTTGAACTGGAGTCTAGACTTCAGTGTTCTCTTCTACTGTATTTAATCTTATACCGGGTATAATTCTGAAATCTATAAAATTTGCGAAATTCACATTAGTGGTTAATTAAATACAAGTGTTAAAGGTAGATTATCTTGAAGTATTGTCAAACCGGCATAGGTACCAGCAATGTCGATCTACTATAATGAATACAACAAAGTCAATATAAAAAATTTATCTTTTTAAGTTGAGTTTGAAGAGTAAATCTTGTGGCTGCAAAAATAATGAAAAAAAGTGAGACACACACAGAGAGAATTCACGATTCAGGTTCGGCTTGACTTAGTAATTGCTTAATTATCAAAGTATGGTAATCTGTAGTTTGCGAAGAAAACCAAAGGACAATTGAACCAAAGAACTAGGACTAATCAATCGACATGTCAACGACGTTGAAACCCCAGATGGTTTAAATCCCAGATGATTTAAATCCCAGAAATTGTTTCAACAAACCGGCATGGTTAGAATTACTATAAAAGTTAACTTTGTATTCCAATTAACAAATAACGCATTTGTTTCAATAGGCATTTTATTATTTTCAAGTACTTCCACCGCAATTTGAAAAGGTTGGTTTGTTTTACAATAACGATTTGAGTCAAATGAATTCAAAATGGTTCGTAACATAACTTTTTCCTTCTCTTTCCACACATCAACCCAGATGACATCTGGTAAATACTTTGTCCTACAAAAATATGAAATAAAATATTAACAAGAAACATAATATAAACAGATATGTGCAACAATTAGGATAGCTTCCCAGCAAAATCAAGCAATATACACGAATGTTCTATGGTTTAAATACATCCTGATATTCTTTTGTATAATTGAAACTTGCTAATTCAATATCTCCCAGGGATTGGTAGCTCTTGAAGTATAATTTTTTTGGAGATCAAATCGAACATCACTCAAACAATAAGACAACAACTTAGACTTTACTACAGGTTTTTGTAGAATCTAATGAATTGATATCTCTTTAACTCCGCCTCACTAATCGAACCAAATGTGGCTTTTATATAGATAGCCATAAAAATATTATCAATAGATATTAGTTAAAAAAAAAAAAAAAAAAAAAAAAAAAAAAAAAAAAAAAAAAAAAAAAAAATAAAAAAAAAAAAAAAAAAAAAAAAAAAAAAAAAAAAAAAAAAAAAAAAAAAAAAATTATATAAATTATCAAGCAATTTGAAGGAATGATATGTCTTCTCTCCAAAAAAATATAATGTCTACTTGGCTATAATACAGCATACGTAACAGGATACCGAACAAGATGAAACACCTTTCAATAAGTAACTGCTCAAGACATAAAACTAATGACTAAATAAAAAAAAAAAAACAAACTGTAAACCAACAAGATCCAGAATAAAATGAAGAAGGTGCATTTATCATGAAATAGGTGGGCAGTAAAAAATCACTGTCAAACAGCCCTATGTTGTCATCTAAACTTTAAACAGAAAAATTAAGGAAAGCGTCGGATCAATCCTATAAGAATAAGCACCAGTAAAGTGTGAACAGTTGAACAAACTTAAAGAATTGAATTTGTCACCATCACATATACACACATATTTCCCTAAAGCAATGAAATTGAAAGACATAGATTCCTTCAATAAAAAATAATGACACATGATAAGTACCGATATTCTATAGGGAGATGGAATCAACTTATTAAACTTAATCGACTGACTCTAAGCATCTGAACCGTGAAGAATTCAAGCTGATAAACGCATTGACTTATTATACTGTTTACATGGTGTCTCTATCTTTCAGTAGAAATCAGATCAACACAAAGGGATATCCCAGTAATCTTGTTAATCGTACCATCAGGACATCGTTTTGTGGTACAAGGATCCTCAATTTGCAATATTAATGACCCGAAACTTTTCACAAAGGTACTTTTACATTCGAATCGAAATTATGTACAATCGGTACGTATAGCTCAAACATAAGTGGCCAATACTTTTATTATCTACATACTAGAGCCTTCGTAATCCAATACGTTACAAAAAGTTGTACGTGGTCGTAATTCAAAGATCATCAAATGATTATCGTCAATAGAACCTGAGTGCCGAAGGTGGCATTACGTAGAGCTTCTTCTCGATCAATAGTATTTATCGATTATATATCGAATTTACATACTTGAGTATCCCCCTTTAGTGAATATATGTTTTTAATATCCAACTACCAATGAACAGTTTGTCTGGCTTTCATGCATTACAATTTGTCCATTGTATATTTGGAGAAAAGAATTGTTTGTTTCACTTTAGCGGGATAGACAACGTGAATAACTGAAGTATTAGGATGGATAATGTCTCATACAATAAAATAATAAAGTACTTTTTTTTATTTGGACATAACTCCACGGAGTTTATAACTATCTCAGGTTCACATAGCTATTTTGGACACGAAACCACCCACAGCAAAGCAGGGATTCCATGAGGACATTAGCATCAAAACCAAGTCAAGGACTATCAAAAACATATACATGTGGAAAAAGGTGTTAGCCTTGAAGTATCATATAGTCATAACATTTAACGTGACATATCGAACCAAAATGACTTTATTAATGTATATTTGCTGTTTACTTCTTATGAACGAAATTACAAACTACAATGAACATGAAAGTGGATATGATTGCCTCTTGCTATTCTGAAGGCTGTAGAAGAAGGATGAATATTTGTTCTGAGATGAAAAGAAGATGTGATGTTTGTAGTTCGTTATTTATTTATAAAACTGAGAAATATGACCCCAGTTATCAACGTATGAGCTAGCGTCTAATGTAAATGCAAGCTTCCTATTTGAAACTTTTCCCTCTATTAGCAAAGCTTATTTGGGGAGAACAATATAGTACGAATAATAAATCCCTGATGATGGGTATTACAATACAGTTACTCTCTACGCTATTCGATTTGCTGTATGACTTTGAAGGAGAAATGCATTGTGAAATCTAAGGGTCCCTTACTTAACTTATATTCTGAACATTTATTTCAATAAACATACAAATCACCTCACCCGTATATACATGATGATATACTCAATCTTTTCTAACATGATATATACTTAAGTAAGAGTGTAACAAGTATTCATTCCTGAATCTATATTGTTTTATGTACCAACCGAACGTATGCCAATTAGTTTTTGTTCCTGTGAGGTTCTGCCGAAATTGTTTCAAGATCAATATTTTTAAATGAATTGGAATAAGATTACGTTACATGAAATTGTTCATGACTGTGTAAGAAGTTAAAAATTCAATTCTGTCTGAGAGTTTGTGTTTACAGGGATTAGGTTGTTAAAGTGGAATTGAATTCTTTGAGCAGAAGCTGAACTTCGAGTGGGAGGGATAGCTGGAAATATTTGAAAAGTATACTCTCAAATGAGAAAGTGTTACCACTTAGCTATACCTTTGCAGATCGAGTTAATTAATACCGAAAGCTCACTGGAAGATCTCTAATTGGAACCTGAAGGTCTGTTCATTGGGATTAAAAGACTAGAATACTTACTCAATTTATTCAATGCGTTGATCTTAGTCATCCTTGTCTCCATATTAACATGCAGATGAACCTAGTACGTATCCATAAGTTATAAAAATATATTTTTTGTGTATATTCTACGAAAGTCTTTTTTAATAAATTTCTTTCAAATGTAAATTCGTCCTCTAGTTGTCTTGTAGCGATGTCATATTTGTTGGTATCGATCTGAGTTTTATGAAGTCCTAAGTTTGTAGAGAACTAGAGAAGATGATTAGAAGTAATTAATTGGCATTAGCTTAAGAGCAAGAAGGATCAGAGTTTTTGATTTGTCCTTAAACTTTTGAGTGGGTGTTTTGAAATTATTTTGATATAGTCCCGACTTTTTGATTTTATTTTGATTTCAACTAAGAATTAAATTCAATTTTGATCAAAGCAGTCAAATATATTCTACTCACTGTATGGGTTTTGATAAAAGCTCCAAATTTCGGTATTAGGTTAAATTTGAAGCTGGTTAACTTTTAGTGCTGCTTATGTAAGCACATTTATTCTTTCAGCTCTATTTTCAAAGAGTAGATCAAGATAGGCTTTTCGGGCAGTAATAAGGATCTTTATTCAATGTTTACTAAAGAAGGAAGAAAGCGTAGAATTTTTGTTTTTTGTTTCTCCTGAAAATTTGAATTAGTTGGAAGTTTTTATAAGTTGGCCGTTTTTAGCTCTTGGATTTGACAGTGAGTTTAACCGTATTGTTATAAGCACTGGAGATTTCCTATAATCTTTCAGCTTTAGATACTGTCGTAGATTTGGATCAAACAAATATTTTAACTAAAGAAGTTAATCATACTATATGGTTTAGACTAGAATTATATTTACGTATTCTTCGAGTTCACCGAACAATTATGGATAACTACTTTGTATCTGCTCCATCGTTCAATTTGATTAGATCGTATCAAGAAGAAACTGACATAATCAGTTCTTTTTTTAGTCTAAAAAGGAACTACCAAATTTCTGGATGATCATCTTTTTATAATGTCAGACCAATTGTGATAGATGTAGAAGGAGTTACAGAGGAAAATCAAGTATGGAAATATATTAATTCAAAATAACTAAAAGAGAATAGTTTCACCATTTTCATCGAAGAAACCACCAGTTTGAACAACAGTGAATTTTTCAGCTAGGTGAAGCATTTTGCTGGCACTTTCTTCAGTGGAGATAAATCCATCACTACCAACTTTGGCAGCTACATCAGCACCCATGTCCAGTAAAACATAACCAGGATGTTGCAAAATGGTAATTGAGCTTTTAACTAATTCATTGTCACTACCTTTGTTTTCTTCAGCTATTTGTTTACCAAGATGGTTGACAGCAGATTTAGAAGCACCGTAAGCATTACCACCTAAAACAAATCCACCAGTAGTACCGGCAACACTTGAAGTGATGATAATTCTCTTGGTAACACCATTGTCTTTCTTGAATAAGTATGGGTAGGCGGCTTTATAAGTTTTAGCCACACCTCCGACATTAATGTTTAAGACATCCAAATATTGTTCAACATCATAAAGGGCTGAACTATACAATGGATCTTCACCTAAAACACCGGCATTGGCAAAAAGATAATCAATACCAGTTGGGCTGTATTGATCAATTGATTTGAAAGCAGATTCAAATTTGGCATGAGAATCAGCCATGTCAATGACAATGGTTTTAACTTTTGGATATTGTTTTTGTAATTTATCAGCGGTAGCTTGGGTTCTAACACTTGCGATGATTACATTCTTTTCATCTTTAGATAATTGTTCAAGGATAGCTAAACCAATTCCTCTATTAGCACCAGTAATTAAATAAGCAGCCATTTTGTTAAAGTTTGTTTGAAAGTTTTGAAAGTTCTAAAGTTTGAATGTTTTTAAGTTATTGAATAAACAACTAATGATTCTTTCAAGATGAATTCATCCTCTTATATAGTTTTCAACCCTTTGACTGTCTTACTAACATCTTGATTTGTTATCGGAGTTGTTAATTTAAAATACTATGAGCGCGGGTAAAATGATGAATAAGCTGTATTTCTAATCCTCAGCCGCAGAATGGATATCCGAATAGCCAGGAAAAATTAGTAATTCGGCCGACAGAGAGCGTCTTCAATTGTAAGTATTTGATACGAATTGAAGATAGATCTTGAATTTGTACCCAAAAGACGCGTCACAATCGGGACAAATTCTCCTAAAATCAAAGTATTACGTCAACTCTTCATTTGAAATTAGTCAGTCGAGAGATGTGTCAGCAAATATTCAATTCAAGTTTTGTGAGATTTGCCAAATATACTAAAAAAGTTATTACATGAAAGAATTTTTGTGAAGCATGATTATAAGATTCCACAATCTGATGGTAGATGGGACTAGTTCAAGTTTCCAAAACAATGATAGTGTCAACTAATACGTGCAAAAATTCCTTATCCCATATGGCATATATGAACTTCTAATGAGTACTTTTAGTTGTTTTGCGATAGTAATATTCGTCTCGTACTGTTCCAGAAATTGTAGAAGGGGAAAATGTCAGTCTTCGATGGGTAAAAACAGAAAGAGCCCTAGGGATGGATTGCTGTTATAAGTAAGATCGTCACATTTACATTTGAGTAATCGTTCCTATTGATGAAGAGATAAGAAATGTAAGAGGAACATCACAAATAAATATGTATAGCTCTAAATTAAATCTATTGACCAGTTATTTTTGATGAAACCTTGTTGTTCCAAGTAATCGATGATGGATTGAATGAATTTGGTTAAATCTTTCTCGTTTGAGTTTAAGTTGAAAACATTTTCACCTGATTGTCCATCTTCTTGGTTGTTATCGATGTTAACGATTATGGAATTACTTGAACCGATAGTATCAACAATGTTTTTGATTTGAGATGATAAGGCAATGACACCAGTTCCAGCTTTAACAAGTTCGTTGACGATATAATCATCATTGTAATCAACTAATTTGGTAATTCTTCTGTCCTTATTTAATTCATTTAAAACCGATTGTAAGGCAAAAGACAAGTATTCACCTGATTTGTTAGTGGTATTCTTAGTGTTGATAGCAATAACAAAACCTTGTTTTGATCTTGGAGGGTTGGTGGATCTTAAAATAGAAACAACTTCTGGATAACTGAACCATTCTGGAATTTCTGAACCGTCTTTCAATCTTTGTCTTAATTCAGTACCGGAGATGTTAGCGGTTTTAACAGTTTTTAAATCTATGGTATCAATTGGGGCATATCTGTCTTCATCTGGTAAGTAGGTGACCATTCTGAATGGGACAATTTTAATTTTTAATTCATCTTCAACTTTCTTTAATAAATCTTGAGCATCATAAGGACCATAGAAGTCAACACCTTGTGAATTTTTACCTGGACCAGCGTGATCTCTACCAACAATGAAGTGATCAACACCATAGTTTTGACGGATCAAAGCATGCCATAAAGCTTCTTTATCACCACCCATTCTCATAGCCAAAGGTAATAATGATAATGTGGCTAAGTTTTCTGGGAATTTGGTCAAGATGGTTTTGTATACCTTAACTCTGGTGTGGTGATCAATATCTCCTGGTTTAGTTAAACCAACAACAGGGTGAATTAAAATATGTCCGTTTTCACCTAAATCTTGAGCAGCTCTGATGGTTAATTCTCTATGAGCTCTGTGCATTGGATTTCTGGTTTGGAAAGCGACAATATTATGATCAGCCCAGCCATTGTTATGGAATTCTGATCTTAAAACAGTTGGGTTCTTTCTGAAATCACTATAGTCGTAGTGTTTTGGATAACTCAAACCTTGGAGGGATCCACCGATATAATAATCACCAGCAGTATCGAACAAATATTTAACAGCTGGGTGTTCTGGATCACCTCTGAAAACATTTTTAGCTTCTAATTCCTTATTTGGTTTAAAGATTGATTCAATCTTTAAGATAGCTAATTTGTTGTCATCTCTTAAATCTTTAAGTACGATTTCTTGACCAACTTTGAAACTTGATGCAACTGATTCACTAACATCTAAGGTAATTGGAATTGGCCATAAGTAACCTTTACCGGTTTCTTTATTGACTTTAGAAGATAATCTCATGTCACTAACGACGGAATTGTAATCATCTTCGTTTAAGAATCCATCTAAAGGACTGAAACCACCATTTAAGATTAATTCTAAATCACATAATTGTCTATCAGTTAAAACGAGTTGTTCTAAAGAATCTGATTTTTTTAACAACTCATTCTTAATACCAGCATCTCTGATAACTAAGTCTTGTAAGGCACCACCGTGAGGTTCTGGAATCATGTTTAATTAGTAGATTTTATAGATATACAAATCAGATAAAAATGTAATGGAATTTCTGTACTTCTATAACGATTTCATATCATTAAATCATTGCACGTGACATGACTCAAACTTTTGTAATATACTATGTTTGCTTCACAAAAAGATTTTCAGCGCTTGGAAAAGGCTTGATTCAATAGAAAAAGTTAAAGGACAAGAATAAAACAAGCATTTAAAGGGAGATGATAAATTACACAAATACTTAACTTGGAAATTGTGGAGCCTGAAGTGTGGATTTTTTTTGCAGCACAACAAATGCAGCAACTTTGTGTGCGCGTCCCAAAACGGTATCAAACATCAGGTGTAAATCACGCGTATACTCACACTTGGATTTGTGAGAGATCCAGACTGAACCCCCACGCCAAGCGTGGGGGAACACCGATTAATAATTTGAATTTAGACTATTACAGTTGGGAACCATGCAGTTTTGGGAGGGGGAGACTAGGCAAATGCATTTAAGAAACTGCAACATAAATACGACTTTTATAAGACGTGGAGGATGATGAAGACTCATTCCGCTCAATCGTAGAAAAAAATCCGGTTCTTATGATAATGAATATGCTAACAATTGATTGATAAAGGAGTTGAAGGATATCCGGAAGTACCAATGTTAAAATCGCTAGAAGTTTACTAATAACTCTATTTGAAAAAGTTCTATAATTACTAATGATTTCAACCCGGTCAAGAATCAACCGCTTAAAATACTAATAGAGAATGTCGCCACGCATAATGGATTTATAATATAATCTGGAAGATTGTTTCGGACTTGTGGGGTGGCATTAAGAAACAGATTTCATAGAGTATCTTCAATGTACCTTTGAAGAGGCTTCATCATATTAAACCGAACACTTATAAGGATTTGTGAAACTCTGATATAATTGTCTCTGAAGCAATTAAAGATGTCGGTGCGTTGGCCGAAACCTTATGTATTCATTATCTATTCACCTATTCTAACCTGCATTACCAAGATCAGTGTGAATTTTATTAATTGAGTAAATCGGGGGATTATTGAAGTTTGTAAGCACTCCGATTTTGAAAAAAAAAAATAGATCCAGAAAATGTCTTACAGTCAATATTATAAATACTCTCAATTTCTCAACATTTTTTTTCCAAAGAACTTTTTCAATTTTTAGAAGTTTAAAAGAATATTAATTATGAGTGCTCCAACGTATGTATAAACTATGAATATCCCAAGGTCAATGGGAGACATCGAAGACTTTTGTTCACACGAATTGATGGTTTTTTCAATTGAATTGTGGTAGAATTGGAATTCTAATAATTCGGGGTGAGTCGCCATGAATCATCCAATTTCGGAATTTACATTTCCATATCGGGTTTTAGAAACAGAGTTACCATTCAACAGTCAAAAGATCATCAACAGAATGATAGTATCGGAGAGGTCCATTGAACCGATGGAAAATCATGAAATCGATAGTTTCTCAACGGTTGAAAAATCATGGATCTCCTTTTTCGGGGCATGCTCAAAAATCACAGTTCGAATTTAAAAAGATCACAATCTCAATTTTAAAATTTGGACAAATCTTTTTGAATTATTGAATTGTGAACATGTCAGAGAGAATTCGATTAATACAGAATCATTTAAATACTAACTATGGTAGTGGTGATATTGGTTTAATTGGTTTAGCCGTTATGGGTCAAAATTTGATCTTAAATGCTGCTGACCACGGATTTACTGTCGTTGCTTATAACAGAACTGTTGCTAAAGTTGACGAATTCATGGCTGGTGAAGCTAAAGGTAAATCAATCATTGGTGCTAAATCTATTGAAGAATTATGTAAAAACTTAAAAAGACCAAGAAGAATTATCTTATTAGTCAAAGCTGGTAAACCAGTTGATGCTTTCATTGAACAATTATTACCTCACTTAGAAAAAGGTGATATCATCATTGATGGTGGTAACTCTCACTTCCCAGATTCCAACAGAAGATTCGAAGAATTAAACAAACAAGGTATCTTATTCGTTGGTTCCGGTGTTTCTGGTGGTGAAGAAGGTGCTAGAAATGGTCCTTCATTAATGCCAGGTGGTCACCCAGATGCTTGGCCACACATCAAAGAAATTTTCCAATCAATTGCTGCTAAATCTGATGGTGAACCATGTTGTGATTGGGTTGGTGATGCTGGTGCCGGTCATTACGTCAAAATGGTCCACAATGGTATTGAATATGGTGATATGCAATTAATTTGTGAAGCTTACGATTTAATGAAGAGAGTTGGTAAATTCACTAACAAAGAAATGGGTGATGTTTTCGCTAAATGGAACAAAGGAGTTTTAGACTCTTTCTTAATTGAAATTACCAGAGATATCTTATACTTCAATGACCCAACTGATAACACTCCATTATTAGAAAAAATCTTAGATACTGCTGGTCAAAAAGGTACTGGTAAATGGACTGCTATTAACGCTTTAGATTTAGGTATGCCAGTTACTTTAATCGGTGAAGCTGTTTTCTCCAGATGTTTATCTGCTATTAAAGATGAAAGAACTACTGCTTCCAAGAAATTAACTGGTCCAGAACCAGTTGCTATCACTGATAAACAACAATTTATTGATGATTTAGAACAAGCTTTATATGCTTCTAAAATTATTTCTTACGCTCAAGGTTTCATGTTAATCAGAGAAGCTGCTAAAGAATACGGTTGGAAATTAAACAACCCAGCTATTGCTTTAATGTGGAGAGGTGGTTGTATTATCAGATCTGTTTTCTTAGGTGAAATTACTTCAGCTTTCAGAGAAAACCCAGATTTAGAAAACTTATTATTCCACCCATTCTTCAACAAAGCTATTACTGAAGCTCAATCAGGTTGGAGATCAACTATTGGTAAAGCTGTTGCCTCAGGTATCCCAGTTCCAGCTTTCACCACTGCTTTATCATTCTACGATGGTTACAGATCAGAAGTCTTACCAGCTAACTTATTACAAGCTCAAAGAGATTACTTCGGTGCCCACACTTTCCAAGTCTTACCAGGTAAGGAAAATGATTTCTTAAAGAAAGGTGAATGGATCCACGTTAACTGGACCGGTAGAGGTGGTAACGTTTCAGCTTCAACTTATGATGCTTAAACTTATTTAGTCGATAAATAGTCTTTTATGATGCTCTAGAACTCTTGCAAACCCTTGACTCCTACGTCTATAACCTAATCAGAATTAGAGATTTAAATCATAAATAAAACATATATTAAAACTCGGGGGTTAATAATTAAAATACAATGTATAACTCTATTATGTATTCAAAAATTAAGCAATGACTTCTTTTTTGAATGGATCATACTTGTTCCATTTCAAAGTTAAATGATCTTTAGGGAAAATAGTAGCGAAGACTTCAATTTCTTCTGATAATTCAGTAGGATAATGAGTCAAATCACACTTTAATAATGCTTTACCTAATAAACCAGCGAATAAAGTGTAGACATAATTTTTACCGATACAAGCATGTGCACCATAACCGAAAACTAAATAATTTCTCTTCAACATGTTATCAGTAGCTTCGTACCATCTTTCAGGGATGAAATCATCTGGATTTTCGTAAATTTCAGGATCATGTAATGAAGGATAGAAAGTTGGAATAATCATAGCACCTTTTGGAACATTATAATCTTTGGTGATTGGAAATTCTTGTTTAGCAACATATGGAACCATGGTAACTGGTGGTCTATATCTTAAACATTCTTTGACAACAGCATTGGTGTATTTCATTTCATTGATTAAATCCAAAGATAAACCGACAGATAAATCGTTATTTCTGATTCTTAATTGTTCTTCTCTGACTTTGTTAGCAATATCTGGTCTATCACTAACAATTTGGAATAACCAACAAGCTAAAGAAGATGAAGCATCTTGAGAAGCAAACAAGAAAGTGAAAACAGCTTCACTAATTTCTTTTGAAGTGAATTCTCTAGTCAAATATTTGGCATCTTCAGAGTCTAATTTGTTCAATTTGGCTTGTTTACTTTGGTAGATCCATTTCTCCATTAAAGAATTTGGTTCACTACCATTAGCAATATCCTTTTTGGCTCTATCAGCACAATCTTGGAAAATTAACATAGTTTCATGAGCGATTTTCTTACCGTACCAAGTTTTGGTGTAAGGTATTATAATTGGGAAGTTAACTAATTCTAAAGCAGCAGTGATTTTATAATAATTATCAGCAATCATTTTAATTTGATCCTCAGTGATGTAATCACCACAGAAGGTTTTCAAAGATAAAGCACATAACATTTCTCTGAAATCATCAAAGAATTTCTTTGGTTCTTTGTAACTAAGGAATAAATCAAGATGTTCGTCAATACATTTTTCTTGGATTGGTAAATAATCTTCTAAAGCAGCTGGAGTAAATAATCCGTTCAATGCTTTTCTATAATCAGCATGTTCTTGACCATCCAAGAAAACCCAGTTTGAAGGTCTTAAAATCTTAATAGCAACATCAACAAGACAAGGCTTAACATATTTAGGAGAACTTAAGATCTTTCTGGATAAATCTCTAGTTGATGCAATGACAACGAATTTATGGAAAACTTCAACACAACTTAAAGGACCAGAATTCCATTTTGCCAAATATTCTTCGAATTTAGGATTCAAAGATTCTAAGAATGGTCCAATGATAGGATATAATTTTAAAGCAGGACCTGCGATGGTACCTTTGTTTTTAACATATCTTATTTGTTCGAGAAGTAACAAAGTAAAGATAGTGAAAAGTGTGATTTGCCAAGAGCTCAATGATTGGTAAACATCATAGGATTTAGTAGCAACTTGGGTGATTAAACCTGGATCTGTTGAATTGTAGTCCATATCAAAATCTTTGATTTTTTAACCGCGAACTTCTGATTATATATTATATTAAACGATCGTTTATTGGTAAAATGCCGCGATTCCTCGTAGAGTTGTGGTACCACCATTAGCACCATTTGTGGTACCATTTGGTAGTAAATGTTCCCGATGTCCCGCAGAAGATTATTTTGATTATTATACGATAAGTTGTATGCGACGAGAGATCTATACCGATTAGCCCACAATATGGTCATGTGAGTTCGGATTCTCTAGGGTTTATACCAAGAGTAGTGCATACTAAGTATCTGGTCTACTCTATGGTGCTTTGGTCAGTTTCGGATCGAACTCAAATTTATTCTAGAGCCAAGGGGCATTGGTATGGAAGAAAGAGGAGGTGGAAAAATTGATATTGCCAACTTCAGAGTTAGGATTGCCCGGACATATGTACAGTTGACATTAACAAGCTTTTCATGGCAAAGTAAACTCCTCATCTCGTTGGACCTGGAGTCTCAGTTTATCGGTTGCAAATTCGCGATGAGATGAAAAAAAATATGGGTAAGAGAAGCAAAAATAGTGAAGAAAGAAGGAAGAAGTTCAAATCAGATGCTGATGCCATGTTGAGTGGTTTCGGTAATGTAGGAGACGTGGAGGAGCTTGGAGAAGACTGGGAAAACGAAGAACAAAGTTATGAACTTAAACCTCGTAATGTAGATGATCAAGTCATCGAATCACTTCCTATCAAGATTGGGAACAAAGTTGAAAGACAACAAAGAGAAGTAACAAAGGAAAAAGTTGAAGAACCACAAGAAGAAGCCGAAGCTGAACAAAAACCAGAAAAGAAAATGGAAAAAGAAGAAGATGAAGCTGATAAGTTTGATGAAACATTGAACCCTAAAGAAAGATTGGTCAAAATGAAGGAAGAAATTGCCAACTTAGCATCTAAATTAATGGAGGATCCTGAAGAGAACATCAATTGCTTGACAAGATTACGTAAAATGTCCACGTCCAAGAACTTTGTTTTGAGTCAATTATCAATTATCTCATTAATTCCAGTATTCAAGAATTTATCACCTAGTTACAAAATCAGAGCATTAACTGACGCCGAAAAGAGAACCAAAGTCTCCAAGGATGTTGCCAAATTAAGAATTTTTGAACAATCCTTGATTTACAATTATAAAATCTTTATAGACCATTTAGGAAAATTATCCAAAGTAACAAGATCCAATAGTGAAAATAATAAGAAAATAACCAACGAACAAATCAAATTGGGAGAGATTAGTATTAAGTCATGTTGTGATTTGATGTTGTCATCTTTAAGATTTTTCAATTGTAGAAATGATTTGTTAACTATTATCGTCAAGAGATTGAATAGGAAACCAAAAGATATAAAAGATTTCGAAATCTTCATCAAATGTATCAGAGTTTTGGAAACGCTTTTGACTGAGGACAAAGAGCACGGAGAAATATCTAATGATTTGGTCATGATTTTATGTAAGGTTATTAAGGATAAGAAATTCAGAGTTGATGAATCTGTATTGAACATATTCTTATCATTATCCTTGCTTGACGATTACAATCCTAATGACGAATTCAAGCCAAAAGAGAAATTGAAAAAGAAGGATAGAGTGCATTTATCAAAGAAACAAAGAAAGGCAAGAAAGGAATTAAAAGAAATCGAAGAAGAAATGGAAAAGGCCAAACAATCCATCACAGCCGAAGAAAGAGAAAAGTTCCAATCAAATGTATTGAAAACTTTATTAAAACTTTATTTGGAAACTTTGAAAGCCGGTTCAGAGTCTATAAATACTGGAGAAAAGAATGATGCCAGTATGTTAATCGCTTCAGTATTGGAAGGGTTATCAAAATTCGGTAGAATGGCTAATTTCGATTTATTGGGAGATTTCTTGGAAATATTAAGAGAAATTATGGGTGATATTATCGATAACCATTCTCTTAATAATGAAGAAATTGATGATGAGATATACGAAGGTGGCTTATACGATTCAAAACAACTCAGAATGATCTTATTATGTATCGTTACATCATTCCAATTGATTCTTAACCATTCAACAATGGGTAGATTACCAATTTCAATCGATTTATCCAAATTCATTTCATCATTATATCTCGTATTGACAGATTTATCATTAGATTCAGATTTGGAATTTAGTCACAAGACCTTAAGATTACTTGATCCTTTATCTCAAGATAGTTTCTTAGAAAAACCTTCAGTTAATGTGTCCACAAAAGCTGAATTGCTTTTGAACTGTCTTGATCTGATATTCTTCAAATCTAAAAATGGATCAAATGCTAGAGCCATTGCATTCATTAAAAGATTATACATTTTAATGTTACAAACACCAGAAAAAACTTCCTTGGCCACATTAAAATTCATTGGAAAATTAGTCAACAAGTACGGAGAATCAACCAAAGGTTTATGGAATTCAGAAGAAAGAATTAATGGTGAAGGTAACTATAGTTTAGGTATAGAATACGTCAAAGATGTTGAATTGGAAAGACTGAATGCTGATGCTTCAACATTATGGGAAAACGTCTTGTTAGACAAGCATTATAATCCAATGGTTAGGGACAATTCAAGGTCGTTAATGAAGTTAAGTAAAGACAAAAAATAGTTTAGCATATAATACATACATTCCCCCAGTCGCATTTTCTTTTATCTATTGCGAGTGGTAATCAGGATGATACAAGGGAGCTCATTTTGGCAATCGGATGAATTCTTGATCTTGTTCGTAGTTTCGTCAATCACATTGTTAGTGTTGTTGATATTCATAATATGTGTGAAACTTAGTAGGCGGAATTATAAGTTGATAGGTTCAGAATTTGTTAGTAGTCATGATCTACCCTATGAATTCTTGAATGATGAGGAATCCTTGTTACGATTATCGGAGGAATATGAATTTGGTAGCTTGTCGCCAGAAGAACAACAATCTTTCTTCAAAGCTGAAGAATTCTATAAGATCAATGTACCCACATTTGAAGGAAGAGGAAGGAGTATAACAAATGATATAGAAGTGGTAATCAAGGAAAGAGGACTTCAAGCGTTCGAATTTAGCCAAGATGATAGTATTTTGAATCCAAGGTACATCGTAGAAGATAAGACTGAATTGAATTTTCATAACAACGATTTACCTTATTCAACGGTGACATCTATCTTGAATTATTGTTTGCCCGTAAGACATAGGTTATTTTCGGATACTGTGTATTTCGAGACCAAGATCTTTGAATATGTTGAGTCACCAAATGGACACTTTTCTATCGGAATAGTAACGAAACCATATCCAGCCTTTAGACTTCCGGGGTACAATAATTTTTCTATTGCTTACGAATCTACGGGAAATTTGAAAATTAACAAACCTTTCCCCACACCATTACAACAGCATTTAGGAGATAAAAGTTTGTTCAATGCTTTAGTATTACCACCATTAGGTCAGAGTGATATAGTGGGATTTGGTTACCATATTCCAACAGGAACCGTTTTCATTACTAAAAATGGTAGGAAAATAATGGATGTAATGAGAGGACTCTACGTAGACATGTACCCAGCGGTTGGATGTTTCCTGACAAATGGAAAGTTTCAGGTGAATTTGGGACAGAGAGGTTTTGTTTGGATTGAAGCTAATGTTAAAAAATATGGGTTTATTCCTACTGGTGATGCCAAAAGGCTAGAAGGTGATAGAGGACTTGCTTCATTACCTCAATATGGACTTGCTGATGATAAACTCTTAGATAAAGGAGATGAACTTCCACCTTCATACCCTGAAGAAGAGATTGACTTTTTCGGTAGGTCAGTTAAAGATTTATACAATTTAGGATCTTCGTCAAAGATTAATGAAAAGGAAAGTTCAAGTAAAATAACCCATGATCCTGAAGAGGTCATGGATATGAGAGAAAGAATATATGAACAGAATACCACCACCAGTATAGAAGAAATGTTGAATGAGGAATCATCCCTTCTTGATAATTCATCAGATCAACAACATTATCAATCAACTCAAGATCCAACTGATTCACCCAATGATCAACATAACGAGCAATAACGATATTCAGAGAAACATTATAGATAATATACATTAATTTACATTATGCCTGTCGATTTTCTTGGTCTTCCTCTACCTTTTTTAGGTTTAATATTTGGTTGACTTTTCAATACTTTTGGTTGTTTGTAACCTTCGACTCTTACACCTTTAACAGTAATACCTGTTTGTTCGATAGGGAATTTTCTTGGTCTACCTCTCTTATCTTTTTTGACTATCAATTCTTCTACTTGTTGTTTGTTGTAATCATGAGAGATGATGGATGAAGTAACTTCCTTTTTAGCAAGGTAAGTGGATAAAAGCTCTTCGCTGAACTTTCCCGAACCTACCAATTCCTTTCTCAATGCTTTATAATTTGGATTAGATGAATCCATGTATTCGTTAGTGGTATTATCATACAACAATACCCTTGGACGTCCTCGTTTCTTCTTATCTTTGGAAACTTCCTTAGTGAATGGGGTATTTTCTTCAGATTTATCCGACTCTATGACTTTCTTGGGTGATGGTTTCTGTTTAGGAGTTTCCTTTATTTCCACTTCCTTCTTTTCGAAATCAAAATCTGGTCTCATGTAGTTTGTATCATATTCATAGGAGTTGGGGTACTGATAATTGGCCTCGATGATTTCTTCATTCTCATAGAATCTTTTGTTGAATCTTGAATGTATAGGAGTTATTTGATTAATACCACTAGTCATAGCAGGATGAACTTGATTTGGGGTAAGCACCTGATTTGGGGTCATTTGATTGGAATTTGGGTGTGGATGTTGAGGGATATGATTTGTAATAGGAGGAGTTGAAGATTTTCTAAGTAAATGCAGGTTTGTATGAGCCTGAACTTGGTTTTGATGTTGGGGTTGACTTTGTACATGAATGGGATGATGAGGAGCGTTATGAGATTGATGTTGGGAATGCTGGTTGTGGAGTTGCTGATGATGTTGCTGTTGTTGTGGATGATGCTGCTGATTATGACCATTCAGATTAGTTTGATTATGATTCAAATGATTTTGTTGACCGATGTGATGAGGTTGTTGATGCTGCACTTGGGGAGGATTTTGTTGAAGATCATGTTGATGTTGAAGTTGTTGCTGCATTTGTTGAAGCTGTGCTTGCTGGAGTTGGGCTTGATGGAGTTGTGCCTGTTGAAGCTGAACTTGAAGAGGTTGTCCTGATGAACCTGGTCCATATTGATGATTAGCTTGTGCGGTCATCCCCACACCTGGTTGACTTGGATATGACTGACCTGGATGATTTACTTGACCAGGTTGGGTAGGTTGACCATGATGGTTAGGTTGATTAGGTTGACTAGGACCAGACAGATTCAAATGTTGTTGGTTGTATTGATAATACTGATTTGGAACCATTTGTTGATTCGGATTCGGCACCATTTGTTGGTTCGGCACCATTTGTTGATTAGGTACCATTTGTTGATATGGTACCACATGAACATAATTATCATAGTTCACATATTGGTAAGGATATTGTTGTTGATAGATTTGGGGTTGATTATAATGTCTCTTATCTGAGTTATTACCATTTGGACCAAAATTTGCATTTGAAGTACTGTTGATTGAATTCGATTGATTCAGTACTTGAGTCAGTACTGATTGAGCAGAAGATTGTGATTGGTACTCTGGTCTATAGTTGGGACTGTTGTTCAGCTTCCTATCCTGGTTAGCACCAAAACCATAATAATTATACATCAGCTCAAACAGATCAAATTTTTTTAAATTTGAGAAGTGGTGAAAACTAGACATAATTCCGATTTCCCAGGATTATGGTAGATTTGCATAAGAAGCGATATCAATTATAAGAAGAAAATTCTCCTGAATAGTTAAGATGATCAAAGAGGGTGTTAAGGGGCGTAAATTAAATCCAAACGAGAACAATACAATGAGTTTTAAGGTTGGAGACACATCTACGAGACGCACATAGGAAAAAAATGAAAGTATAAACGAAAAGTTAAAGACAGAATATATTGATCTATAAGTGAATTTTTTATTTAAAATTGTGATAATAAGATACTCTTGAAGCTGTTGAAGAATTCTTTAGAATCAATTAAAGGATTAATTTGGATTTTGAATTCAACATCTACTTTACCTGAAGGATTAGAAACAGCTACTGGAGATAATAAATCATCAAAATCTGAGATAGGGGAAAAGTTTGGTTTGACATCATTAAATTTATAGACAACATCAAAGATTTTGAATCTCTCAGTAGATGGAGATGGGATTAATAAATCATTAAAGATATCGGTCTGTATGTTAGGATTTGCTGAAGGTGAGTAAGCATATTGTGGGAATTTTGAACCATAAGTTTTAACTAATGATGAATGAATAAGTTTTTCGAAATCTTGTTTGAATTCAGCTTTTGAAGTGAATTCAGATGTTAATTGAATAGTTAAAATGTCATCTCTTGGAGCTTTAGCAGCTGGAACCTTTTCTTGTTTAGTTTCAGGTTCTGGTTTTTTGAGAACAATATTTGATAAATCTAAATGTTGTTTGGATTTAATGATCTTTGTGATTGATTCAATAGAATCTTTGTTGATTTGACCTAAGTAATTTAAAACATCACCTTTTAATAATCTTCCTTTAGGACCAGAAGCTTGGATTTTACTAAGAGCATCTTCTTTTGAAATATTGTTTTGATGTAATAAAACTTCAACTGATGGCATTAATTTTTGATTTGGGTCAGCTTTGACGAAAATTGATCCTGATTCTCCTGATTCTTGAACTGGTTTAGGTTCACTTTGTTTTGGAGGTTCTGATTTTGGTTGTTCAACTTTTGGTTCTTCAGCTTTAGCAGTTTCTTTTGGAGCTTCTTCAATTACAGGTTTTTCCAATGTATTTAAATCATCTCCAACTTCAGCTAAGAAAGCAATTGGTTTCCCAACAGCGATACCAGATTCTCCTTCAGCCACTAATATCTCCCATAAGATTCCATCATCTTGAGCTTCAACGTCAATGGTCGCTTTATCAGTTTCAATTTCTAACAAGACATCACCAGCTTTAAATTCTTCACCGGGCTTTAATTTCCAGGAGGTAATACCACCTTCTGTCATGGTAGGAGACATGGCAGGCATATTAAATACTGATGAGGATCTTAATACGCTACTAGAAGACATCAATCTCTTAGTGAATGTCTTAGACAACACTGGAATAGTTTTAACTGCTTTAAACATGGTGATGAAAAATCGGGTGCGAAATCTCCGTTTATATCTTTTACATCAAGACCAATCACATTAATGTTGTTATGAGTAGGGCATCTATGGTTCTGATTTCGTACATACACATATATGTGGTATAACAGAAGAGACTGAAGAAATTTAGGAGGATTTTAGCCAACATTGGTAGAGTAAAACCTATCTTCCGTTGTAAGAGTGATAAGAGCACAAAAATAACTGGAGCACAAATATACAACCCTAAACTTCAACCATTTTAGTTCCGGTTATCTCTACATTACGGTAACCAACACAACACGTCTTTTTGTACAATTTACAACCAATCCATTTGACCGCTCCGGGAATGCGCATCAGCAACAACTCAAATTTTACAAAACATTTGCATACATTTCATTTACATTTTTGACATTCAACGAGTTAACTAGAGCAAACAGAAGCATATTAAAGTATACAGACAGCACATTATACATAACACCATAAGAACATGATACGGGCAAGGTCTATAATAAATAAAATCAAAAAGTACATGTCCGTAGTGGGGCCAGGTTTCATGGTCTCAGTAGCATATATTGATCCTGGGAACTATTCTACAGCGGTTGCTGCTGGTTCAGCATTCCAATATAAATTATTATTCTCCATATTATTGAGTAACTGTTTAGCAGTATTCTTACAAGTATTATCAGCCAGATTAGGCTGTGTTACAGGTTTAGACTTGGCTACTAACTGTAAGAGAAATCTTCATCCTAAAGTAAACCTTTTCATATATGCCATGGCAGAAATAGCGATCATAGCTACAGATTTAGCTGAAGTTGTTGGTATGGCAATATCATTAAATATTTTATTCAATATTCCTTTACTTTTAGGAGTTATCATTACAATTTCAGATGTTTTAATTGTTCTTATGGCTTATAGACCTAATGGTCCTATGTTATTCGTAAGAATTTTTGAGCTCTTTGTTTCAGTTCTTGTCATGGCAACAGTTGTATGTTTTGCAATTGAATTATATCAAGTTTCTCATGATTCTGATATTAATTTCAACCTCGGAGAAGTATTCAAAGGATTCTTACCTAACGAAAAGGTCATCGATATGAGTGATAGAGATGGTGGAAATGGTTTATTCTTGAGTTTAGCCATTTTAGGGGCTACTGTGATGCCTCATTCATTATACCTTGGTAGTGGGATTGTTCAATCAAGATTGAAAGAATTCGATATTAAATTTGGTCATTATAAAGTAACTGAACATGAAGAAACAGGTGAAGAAAATGAACGTCTCGTGCAAGAAAATGAAACAGATAGTGAACATACACAAGAACATACACAAGAACATGATAAAAATGAATATAGACCATCAATTCATGCTATCAATGATACCATGTCCTATACTTTGACAGAATTGGTGGTTTCATTATTTACTGTAGCATTGTTTGTTAACTCCGCCATTCTTATAGTCGCTGGAGCCACTCTTGATCAAAAACATAAAAGAGATCATCACGAAGATGATGATAATGATGGATATATGAGTGATAGTGATAATGAAGATTATGAAAATGCAGATTTGTTCACCATTTATCATTTGCTTACAAAACACTTATCACCAACAGCAGGACTTGTTTTTGCATTGGCATTATTATTTTCAGGACAAAGTGCTGGGATAATCTGTACATTGGCAGGTCAAATGATCCTGGAAGGTTTCTTATCATGGAACTTCCCACCAGTTACAAGAAGAATCATTACCAGAGGATTAGCTATTGTACCATGTTTATTAGTGGTAAGTTTCTCTGGTAGAGAAGGATTATCTAACATTTTGAATTTCAGTCAAGTCTTATTATCGATCTTATTACCTATTGTGACAGCACCATTAATCATGTTTACCTGCTCTAAAAAAATCATGAGAGTTCCAATATTCAATGAAATTGATGACAATGAATTCAATGAAAATAAGAATAAAACTACACCTGAATCAATCAAATTACAAGATTTGAATTTCCAACAATCTTTAACATCTCAACACAATGCTAGTTTTGACTGTTCAAACTTTGAAGATTTAAATTCTTGTTCCACCATAGAACATCTTTTGGAAACAAGGAACTTAAATGAAAGTCAACACTCATCACCAAGAGATGATAAATACTATAAAGATTTAAGTAATGGACCAATAACATCATTTTTTGCAGTTTTGGTATGGGGGTTCATTACCAGTTTAAATCTTTTCTTAATTGGATCTTTGGTCTTAGGATACGACATACCTATTTAAATTATTATACGAGAAAGTCTCAAACACCTCTAACAACGCTCACTGCGAAAAATCTCACTGTTCGCAATGAAGATCGAAGAGTTTATCGAATCATCCAACGATTTGTTACAAGCATTTCCTAGTACAACGATCTCCATAACTTATGCAAATGATGCCAAAAAGTATAAAAATGAAAAATATTTAAATTCTGTAAAGATCAAATGCTATGAACCTAAAAGTGGGAAATGTTTAAAATTCAAAACCAATAAAGCTAAAGAATTATCGAGGTTATTAATATTCTTAGGACCAAGAAGTGTTAGTGTTAAAAGGAAGAGAGATGAAGATAGTGAAGGAACCAAGAAATTGAAAAGTGAAGTTCCAGGTATGGCAAGTATAATGAGTAATAAGAAATTTGAAAATGACAGTGAAATAACTGAACCTGTTAACCCTGAACCTCAAGTTACTGGAGATAAAAAGAAAAAGAAAAAGAAGAGTAAGAAGTAATAGTTTCACAAGATTAATATATAACATCTACACCATAATCCAGATTAAGAGGAAAATTATCTGAATAAACCTCTAAATCTTGATACTAAAGAAGTTTTTTGTTCTTTCTTTTTCAGCTCAGGAAATGAAGGAAATGAGCCAGGATAATTCAAAGTAGAAGTTGATTCGGATAAATCCGGTTCTGCTTTGATATCTTCAGATATAGATTCAGGATCATCATTTGAAGGTACTGAAACTGCTGCAAAGGAAGAAGAATTAGTTAAAACTTGGTGTATTCCGACATTCTTGGGATCCGCGACATTCTCTTTGGGTGTTGCAACGACATCTTCACCTTTACTACTATCTGCGACACCGACATTATCTGATCCCTTAATTTTTTCATCGTTATCTTCTTCATTGAACTCTTCGAAAATGGTCAATTCATTGGAACTGACTATGTTGTTGGTATTACCATGTTCGTCAACATGTTTGTTATAGAAATCAGATGTACACCAATTACCATTGATGATGAATTTAAATACCAAATCTTGAGGTGAAGATACTTTGATAATAGTATAAAACCTATCATTTTCGAACTTCAAGTCAATCGGATCTGACCAGTCGTTGAAATTTCCTGTAATCTTGACCTCTTCATTGGGTTCACCTTTCCTGAGTTGTTAGTAATTAATTTTTCACTCATCCATCAGATCATGTTATCTATCTTATCTGATCTGAGGTTTACTTTGGGGGTAGTTATGGTGTTCGAATCTATCAAACAAGCATACCTATGAAACCCAATCCCTAGAAACCGATTCTGATGTGCTGATGGCTGTCAATGCCTTCTTTAACTTACCATTCAAATTTATAAATATAAAAAGCCATTAAGGATAAATTGAGAAATTGCAAAATTCCTGCCTGTTCCGAAATAGTAGATTGTGCAGATAATAAGAGGATGGTGATTTGGATGATTTGCTGGTTACCAGAGGTTCTTGGAATAGTTTTGTGTGTAGAATTGATATTTAACATCATTTAGAGGTTTAAGATAGTGATTGGCTTTATGGATCAATGTTTGGAGGTGGTTTTATGGAAGATAGATTGCGGTTGCACTGCGGTGGTATCTCGTATGTTCTCATATGATGTCTCCAGGTATTTTTTATGATCTCCATAATCCCACATACTTAATCCCCCACTACCCCCTTTTATTGTTTACTTAACTTTTCAGATTTAACAAAAAGTGTTTTGGTGGTGCTTTTAGTGAAAAGTCCCAGTAATTGGTTCAATTGCCCCAACATGGGTTCCCCACCCTGGATAAGGGTTTGCCGTAATAATCTTTTGAATGTCTCCCCACCGCCAAAACCGTCCTACTCCCATTCCAACTCCATAACCTTCGGAACATCTGGTCCCCCACCTCAAACTACCAAACATCCCAAATCTCTAAACCTGGAAGCTATTTTAAGCCCTGTGGTGTACCGAACTTGATGCGTTGTATATTTTTCAACATCGCGTTTTAACACTCTGTAATTTTCAAAATGGTTAAAGGTAAGAAAGAGACCGACGAAATCGAAGAGCCTGTTTTCGTTAAGGGTACCATGAGGTCATTCTTACAAACAGAATCTTCTGAAGATCTTGTCAAGAAGAGATCATTGAATAAAAATGATTATATCTTCCTTTTGATTATAATCATTTTATCAGTCAATATTAGGTTATCCAATTTATCAGTACCTAATTCTGTTGTTTTTGATGAAGTTCATTTCGGGAAATTTGCTAAGAGATACATTATGGGGAAATTCTTTATGGATGTTCATCCACCTTTAGCTAAAGTTTTATTTGCAGCTGTCAATTTATTAAGTGGATTCAAGAGTGATTTTGATTTTGAAAAAATTGGTGACGTTTATCCTGATTTTGTTCCATATGTTACAATGAGATTATTCCCAGCTTTATTAGGTGTTGGTACTGTCATTTTAGGTTACTTAACTATGAAAGTTTCTGGTTGTAGATCTTGGGTATCATTTTTAACTAGTTATTTGTTACTTATTGATAATTCCTTAATTACCATCAGTCGTTATATTTTATTAGATTCTCCATTGATCTTTTTCATTGCTTTAACTGCTTATTTCTTTAAAAGTTTTGAAATTCAAAAACCTTTCTCTTTTGGTTGGTATAAATACTTAATTGCTACTGGTGTTGGTTTAGGATTATCATTATCATCCAAATTAGTTGGGTTATTCACCATTGCTTGGGTTGGTTTATTATGCTTATACCAAATGTGGTTCTTAATTGGAGATTTAACTGTTTCAACTAAAAAAGTCTGGACTCATTTCTTTACTAGAATCTTTGTTTTATTAGGTGTTCCAATTGTCTTTTATTTAGGTATGTTTGCAGTCCATTTCCAAATTTTAAATAAAGATGGTGATGGTTCAGCTTTCATGTCACCTGCTTTCAGATCAGGTTTAAAGAATAATCTTGTTCCAACTAATATTGAAGCTAATGTTGGTTTTGGATCAGTTGTTAATATTAAACATTTAGAATCTGGTGGTGGTTATTTACATTCTCATAACTTATTCTATCCAACTGGTTCAAAACAACAACAAATCACTTTATATCCTCATATTGATAGTAATAATGATTGGTTAATTGAACCTTATAATACTTCAATTACTGATGAATTTGTTCCTATTACCAATGGAATGAAAATTAGATTAAAACATGTTAATACTGGTAGAAGATTACATTCACATGATGAAAAACCTCCAGTTTCTGAAAGAGATTGGCAAAAAGAAGTTAGTTGTTATGGATATGAAGGTTTTGGAGGTGATGCTAATGATGATTTTTATGTTGAAATTGTTGATAAGAAAACTGTTGATCCAGAATCTAAAACTAATGTTAAAGCTTTAACTACTATTTTCAGATTGAGACATGTTATGAGTGGTAATTACTTATTTGCTGGTAAGAATAAATTACCAGATTGGGGTTATGAACAAACTGAAGTTACTGCTGCTTCTCAAGGTGCTAGACCTTTAACTTATTGGTACATTGAAGCTAATACTAATGAAAGAGTTCCTGCTAATATTTCTCAAATTGCTCAATATCCATCAATGAACTTCTTCGATAAAGTCATTGAATACCATACTAGAATGTGGACTTTGAATTCCGGATTAACTGATTTCCATCCATGGCAATCAGATCCAATTGAATGGCCTTGGGTTTTAAGAGGTATTAGTTATTGGGCTAAAGAAAATAAGAATATTTACCTTTTAGGTAATTTACCAATTTGGTGGGCTTCTATCTTTACCATTGTTTTCTCAGTTGTTTATGGTGGTATTCAAGTCTTAAGATGGCAATTAGGTAATACTATTGCTGATGAAAAACATATTTTCAACTTTAATCATCAAACTTTTACTTTCTTAACTGGTTGGTTATTACATTATTTCCCATTCTTCTTAATGGGTAGACAATTATTCTTACACCATTACTTACCAGCTTTCTATTTCAGTGTTTTATGTTTAGGACAATATTTCAACATTTTAGTAACTTATGTTGGTAAAAACAGTAAAGTCTTAAGTAATGTCATTTACTTAGGTATCTTTGGTTTAACTGTTGTATCATCAATCTTTTACTACACTTATTCACCATTAATTTATGGTAAACCATGGATTAAATCCGAATGTCAAGCTACCAAGCTTTTCAATTGGGATTATGATTGTAACAACTACTTAGAAGCATATGGAGATTATTCTAAGATTCAAAAAACTTCAACCAACCAAGCTTTACCAAACATTCTAGAACCAAAAAAAGTTAAAGAAACTCCTTACACACCAGTTGATAAAAATGAATTAAAGAAAGGTAATCCTAACTTCAAAGCTGAAGACAAAAAGAGTTCAAAACCTGAACCTAAATCTGAAGCAGCTGATAAAGAACCTGTCGAACAATTAGTTCCTCCTTTAGCTGATGAAGAAACTAAATAAACGTGTTAGTCTATAACTGCAGTATCATCTCTAGGTCGCACTTGAAAATCGAATATTCCAATCTCGCGTGAGAAACCGCAAAGATGTCAGAAGGTTGTAGGATTTGTACTGGTGAATCTACTGAACTTCAACCATTATTTCACCCTTGTAAATGTAAAGGGTCGATAAAGTATGTTCATCAGGAATGTCTTATGGAATGGTTAAATCGTAGTAATAAATCAGTTCAACAATGTGACATCTGTCATACTCCTTATAAATTTAAGACCATATATGATCCTTCAATGCCTGAAACTATACCTTTTAAGTTTATATGGGAAAAAGTATGGTCTAATGTTAGTAAGAATTTTATAAGGTCGGTTTCAATAATGCTTTATATCTTTCTTATACTAGAAGTTCCAATCTTCTGGAAATTTATGGGTAGAATTTATACTTGGACTATTGATGGCAAATTACCTGCTGTTAATAACAACTTCATCGATGCTTTGTTCTTTGGTGAAAATTTGGTGTCTAAAGAGTTCACTAACTCCATGATAACTTTTGCTAAGATAAGAAAATTATTTGAAGTATCATATTTTTCAGGTCTTCGATATATTTTCATTTATATAGTCATTCATATAGCTTTATTCATCGAAAGAGAATGGGTGATAAGAGATGAAGGATTTCATAAATTATTGATCAAAAGAGTTGGTGCTGAACCAAGAACTAAATTGATAGATGTATTCCAAAATGTCATTAATGATATGGAAGATGATGATGAAAGAATGGATGTATTTTTAAGAGCAGTTAATGATATGAGAAGAGGTGAGAATGGTGAATTACTTAATGTCGAAGCCGTTGAAGAAAACCATTGGTTTGATAATTTAGATGAAGAAAATGTGGGTAATAGAGATGCTATAGTTGCAGAGGCTGTTGAAGCTGTTGAAGCTGATGAGCAAGCAACAAGACCAATTGAACATCATTTTGGAACGGAATTTGATTCTGATGGGTCTGATTATGAACCAAATGGGGATTCAGATTCAGAATCTGAGTTAAGTCTGTGGGATCGTGAACCGGATCTTGAACCATCTAGCTTCGCTGAAGAAGATGGCGATTTACCATTTTACAACGAAGACCCCAATGAAAGAAGAATAGAACAGCTCTTAAGGGAGATAGAAATACATGAGAGATTGGAAGGACCGGAAGCTAATGAGTTAAGGCGAATGGAATTGCGGGCTAGGCAAGCACATCAACAAAGGGTGGAAGAAGAGAAATTGGCATCACAAGAAAGAGAACAAGAAGAAAGAGAACGAGAAGAAAGAGAAAGACAAGAAAGAGAACGTTTGGAAAGAGAAAGACAGGAAAGAGAAAGACTCCTCAGAGAAAGACTTGAAAGAGATAGACAAGAAAGACAAGAGAGAGAAAGACACGAAAGACAAGAAAGAGAAAGGCAAGAAAGAGAAGTTGCTAGACAAGTGGCTAGACAAGCTGAAGCTGAAGAAGCCGAAGATCGTGATGAAAACATGTTGGAAATGTTTGGTTTCAAATTGAATATCTCCATACCTGTATTCTTACTTGCTATTTGTAATACAGTAGTGGGAACATACTTATTCTTCACATACCTTATACCCGAATTCATTGGTTATGGTCTTATCTTTTACCTGCACCTTTTATTCCAACTCGTGGCAGTGTTCCTTCCTAAAGTCAAAATAGATTTACAACCAACCTATCAATATCTCGTCAGCAAATTGAACCCATCAATGGCAACTTTTGTGGATTACATAGTCATGAACGTCGTCATACTATTGAAATCCTTGAATAACCTTTTCACCAATGAAAAGACTCCTTCGACTATGGAAAGAGCCCTTACCTTAATAATAGGTTACTCAACTGTTGGATTAGTGGTTTATCAATTCATGAAATCATTGGCCCGTTCTGCTCCTGTTACCGGAACTCCAAGAAAGATCTATAAGGTTTTATTTGAAATAGCCATCACCTTAAAAGTCTTTGTAATCTTTGCCATTGAAATCTTCTTCTTCCCTGTTTATTGTGGATGGTTAATTGATTTCTGTGTGGCACCTTTACTTTTAGAAAGTTTCAAATGTAAGACTGACGATGAGTATTGTTTCCATGTATTATTCACATCCACAATCCCATTCTTAACCATTGATTACATAAGAATCTCCATTTATTGGGCTTGTGGTACATTATATATGCTTTTCTTTGCATTATTCATTGGTATGGTGAGATCTAAAATCCTTAGACCAGGAGTTTTATTCTTTATCAGATCACCTGATGATCCAAATGCTAGACTTATTCATGATGCTTTAGTTAAACCTATGATGTTACAATTATCAAGGATTTATCTTAGTGGTAAAGTTTACAGTGCATTCATTATAGTTGGAATTGGTGGTATCACTTGGGGATTGAGGTTTTTCATTCAAGAGAATGATGAAAATGTCTTATTGCCTATTAAGTTATACAGTTTCAATCATATTATCTTCATCTTAGCTACCATTGGAGCTGTGGTCAATAATAAACAATTTTTGAATAAATTGAGTGAAAGGTACTGGAAAACAGCTTTTGAGTTATCTTGTCATAAACTCCGATTATCTCATTTTATCTTAGGAAGACCTATTGCTCAAGAAAGAGGATATGTCAGTTATTCATCAATTTATCATTGGTTCTTCCAAACACCTCCAGATTATTCTCATCCTGTAACTTATAAAGAATCTGTTCAATTGGGTGATAAAGAACCAAGTTATTTCATTCCTAACGGAGATTATATCCGTGTTCCTGATAACGATACTGTTTCTAGAAGGTTCATTAAGAAATTGTTTGTGGCTGTTACTAAAGATGATAAGTTATTGAAACCTCTTGAACCTGTAGAAACTGTAGATGAAGGAGATGAAAGTGATGATGAAATCAGTGAGAACACTTACAGTATCGTTTATAAACCACCATACTTAAAGTTCAGATGTTTCATGTTGATAGTACTTCTTTGGGTATGGTCTATCCTTTTAATCTTATCAGTAATCATGACAGCTTTAATCATTGGAAAACCTATCATTAAAGGACTCACACTTGTGTCAGCACTCAATGAGAACCTTTTCAAACTTTCAGTTGAACAACTTAATAACTCCCTTAATAACTATGATTGGAGAGTTGCCGATTTTGGGTCCATAGCCTTTGGAATGTTCTGTGAACTTTACATATTAAAATGGTTCTTCAAGGACCAAGCACAAGAATTCGTCAATAACAATGTCATTAACTTCAGAGTAGGATTTATCAATTATTCCAAAACACAAATCTTCATTACCTTAATGTTAATGACGTTTTCAATCATCTTGAATCTGTTCTGGATGGTTACAGTACATAAATTCGGTATTGATACTCCTTTAAGTATTTGGAAGAATCCTGAAACTTTCGAACTCAACAACGAAATTAACTTGGATCTCAAGGTTGTATTATTACACCTAGTTATTAGTTATTGGACACTCATTCCTTTCGGTAGGAGATTTTTCATGTTAAACTTCCCTGTAAATTATGATTTGTCTACTATTGTAAAGATATTAGATATCTACAAATTAAGCAAGGACTTGTTATTGATCCAAGTTCCTTTCTTCACATTTGTTGGTACGAAAATCTACCTTGGAAGTTTTAGTACCAATGACTTGTTGGTGTTCCCTGGTTTACTTGGCTTATACCTTATGTGGAACTTATTCCAATATGGTAGAACTGTTTTCATCAAATTTAACGATGAAGTCAAGAATGAAAAATATGTCACAGGTGTAGCTTTAGAGAACGTCTTCTAATATACATTTCTTTTCGTCATTATCTACTTTATTTCTATTCATCATCGTCATCTTCATCTTCTTCTACTTTCTGTTTCTTCTTAGGTTTATCCAAATCAGCATATTTCTTATCGTCATCATCGAACATCTTTTTGGCGTTTTCGATTTTGATGGATTGGTTGATGATATATTCTAACCTGGATAACTTGAAAGGATCATTTCTTAACACAAATGGGAAATCATCAATCTTAACTCTGGTTCTGTTTTTACTTTTGGCATACATTAATGTATTGTAGGATAAATCACTGAGGAAATCAACTAAACAATCATCTAAAGCATTAACTGTGGATTCCAATGGAGTATCTCCTAATGAATATAACAATTGTTCGATATCTTTAGTGAACAAACGACCTGTTTTCCTCTTCTTTACAGAGTTCATGGTTTCGCATTTTTCATGAGTGAGAACAAGAGATCCTAAGAAAGATGTTGATGGCCCACAAAAGATAAAAGACGGCCTAACTGACCCTGTTTATTTCATGATAAATAATCCCCTGTATGAATTTTCCAGCATTTGACTCATATTCACTTAATGATACCTCTCCTGTGATCAATTTCTGCACGTTGTTGGTGACTTCTTTGACATGTAAATTCTCTGACGATATGTTGATACAATAATTAAGATTAGTAAACTCTTCAGCTATCTCTTTCTGGTGATTCCCCATCAATTCTTCATTGTACACCACCAACAAAGGTTTGGAAAATTTTAAAATGTCTATAATGGTTCCTGTACCTCCATGTGATATTATGATATCTGAAGCTTCAATGTAATGCAGAAGATTATTGGAGAATGGGAAAAATGTCAATTTGATCAATTTATCTCCACGCTTATGTACATACTCTCCTTCTAAAGAAGTCAATTGATAAGGTATCACGTCTTTTAAACATTGATTGATGTATTCTTTGGATAAGTGAACGTCGTTTTTAATCTCGTTTCCATATTGAATAAAGACTTCCTCAATTCCAAGTTCTATACAAGGGTTGATGAATTGAGTAACGGAGAAGGAGATCAATTTCTTGAAGGTTACTGTTGCACCTGTTGTTATCAATAACTTCATGGTGAGAATTTGAGAGTGAGAAGGGGCAGAAGACCTATTTTGATTTGGGACATTTGGTGATCGATTGATGTGTTTGACACTCACCCTGAGACCTTCCTCCTTTAACCTTCAGTTCTTGAACTACAGTCTCCTCATCCAACATTTACCTGTCCTTTACCCTTACCTGATCCTTTTACCTACCTTTGATCACATGACCTAATTCTTAACTCCATAATCACCTGACATCCAATTAACTCCATCATCACCTAATAAAACCTCCCCTGACCAATCACCTGACCTATGTCTCACATAGCCCTTACTATTCTCGGAAAGAAATGAGGCCGAGAACAGCAAACATCTCGGACTTACACGCACAACCTTAATGCCAGATGTACCTCAATAATCCACTTTAAAAATCAATTATGGGCCTGAACCGTCCCTCGTATAATCCAAATATAACCCAATATCATTACCCTCCCTCCTTAACCCCTTATATCTCCCCAATGTCTGGTAATCTTTTATTTTATACCTTCAGTTCTGTATGTACCCCAACAATTTTTTCCTAATATACACTACCAAGTATCCTTACCAAAAATGCCAAACTTCCCGAATCCTTTCAATCCACCACCCTTATATCTTAACCCAACTCTTACCACCCCTTAACCATCGCCCAACTATCCCCAATCATCCCTCCGTATCCAGAAATCCAATACTACTTGATCACGGGTCGTGCCCATACCGTTCAGATTGAGGAAAAAAGAAAAAAATTTTCTGTCCACAAAAATCTGGGGAAATTTTATTAATCCAACACCAACTGATACATCAACTAAGGGATAACAACTCAATAACTTCGTGTAGATATTGAGAAATTCTTATAGTGTATTGATCTGTTTGTAGAGATTAGTTGTGAGAGCACCTTTTAAGTAAAGAACTTGTTTTTGTTTTGGCGTTTTACGTGATCCTGGTGATTATTCGCTGTTTCATAATTCATTGATTGAATTTATAGAAACAAAAAGAAGTCTACTTACTTAACTTAACTACCAAAAAAGTCCGGAATCATTCAAGTGAATAAAATGAATAAAGTGGAACTAACAGCTACTCAACCAATACCGAAGAAATCTCAGCAAATAAAGACTGATAAACCACGTCCTCATATTTGTACAATTTGTACAAGAGCTTTTGCTAGATTAGAACATTTGAAACGTCATGAAAGATCTCATACTAATGAAAAACCTTTCCAATGTGCCAATTGTGGTAGATGTTTTGCCAGAAGAGATTTAGTATTGAGACATCAACAAAAGTTACATAGTGAATTAGGAAGAAGGAATAGTGAAGATATTATTGTTTTAAGGAATAATACTAATGCCAATGCTCCTCTTACACCAATGGCTACCATAAATTCCAAATCACCATCGAATTTATCCATGGGTTCCAATAATTCCACCTCAAATTTGAATAATTCTACTAAAAAGAAGGATAAACCAATATTTAAATCGGCATTATTCAACTTGAATACTCCACCTAACTCAAATTCCAATTCAATATCGTTCCCAGTAAATCATTCACCCGAAAAAATCGATAGATATCCACGTCATCAAAGTTATTCAGCAGTTTCTTCAAATAGTTATACTAAAGATTATGAATTACCATTAAACCTTGATCTTAATTTGGATTATTTTGATTATCAAATGAATCATTCACCTCAAACCCCTTCCACACAAAATTTGAATCAACCCACTACTGAAAAGAAGAGAAAATTAGATGATTTATCACCAACTGAATATCCTTTAGTAAGATCTCATTCTAATCCTATGCCTAATAATCATATGATAGTTAAAAACGAAATGGAACCAATTAATCATAGTAGTGTATCGAGTATTCCAGGATCTAATCCAACATCTATACCAAATTCAATACCTTCAGTAGGAGTAATTCATGAATCTCCTTTTCATAGAGAATCTATATCGGAAAACAATGACTGGCTTCAAGAGATTATCAACACACCTTACGAACCCAATTTCTTTGAAGAACCAACTGATGAAATATCTAATTTATTTAAATCAAGACAATCAGATTTGAGTAAAAGTTTTACTGATTTGAATTTCCATGATATTGAAATGTATTTACCAATGGAGATGAATGATGGAAGAGATCATGGAAATTTTCAAGAGAATCATGAACATCTTCATCAAATGTCTGATCAAATAAGTTTCGAAGTACCTCCTCAAAATAAAACATCTCACGAATATGCCTATATCAATGATGAATTGAGACACAGAATTCTTGTGGTTAGTAACTTATCAGATCTTCAATTCCCTTCTTTGGATGAATTGAATAATTATATGAAACTCTATGAAAAGGAGTTTAATAAGTATTTCCCTTTTATTCATCTTCCATCATTGAAAAACCCTATGGTTGATAATAATGAGAATATTCCGTTATTGTTATCCATGGCATCAATTGGTGCTTTGTATTCTTATCATGATAGTAACACTTTATTGTTATTCAACTTATCTAAATATCATATCCAGAATTTCTTTGAAAAAGAAGTTACTTTGGATAATCTTCAATTCAAAAAAGTGCCATTAATGGCTCATCAATGTTTGGTACTTCATATCTTCATATCGATGTTCTTGAATGAACCTCCAATGATAGATATCACTTCCAGACAGATGAAATCAATGGTAGGATTAATCAAATCAACTAATTTCCATAAACCTTTAGAGAATTTCTTGATTCCTCCACAATCCATTGATTCTAATGAAGATGGTAGATTAGTACAAAACAATTTCGATTACTTCATTATGTGTCAATCAAGAATAAGAACCATTTTTGTATTTTACATGTTACAACAATTCAGAACATCTACCTTACTTGATTTGAACATCTTGTTGAATGCAAATAACATAAACTGTGGAAGTTACAGTTATGAGAATCTTTGGAAATGTGAAAATTCTAATCAATGGTATGATGAATTGATAGATATGGGATTGTTGAATAAGAACAAGCAATTGAATAATAACTTCCTGATCATCAAATTAAGTAATAATATCGATATGAAGGATTTGATAGAGAATTTGAATCATTTCAAACCAACCAAAATGGGATTCAATAACTTACTCTACCTTTTGATATATTGCCATGAAAGAATTCAACAAAGTTATTGTGATTTGAAGACAAATTTCATACAATTTGATCAAATCAATTGGAGATTAAAGAATCACGAGTTAAAGAATATCCTTAAATCTTGGGAAATGGTATACCATTTCAATGGAGGATCTTTGATTATCAATGAATCTAATAATCAATTATTAAATGAACATAATGAATTCAAATTAATCTTACCACTTTATTACTTTGCTAAGATAAAGATAGCTGTTAATTTGACCCCAATCATTGAAAGAATCGTCTATAAAGATTGGGAGAATATGAACAAATATTTAAATAACTTACAACAAGATTTCGATGGATTGAAAGAATCTATTGATTACAGTTTAGATATTATGAACTTATGGAACCAAAACATCTCAGTGGTTAATGATTCTAAAGAGAATAACTTAAGAACTCCAGTATTCTTTGTTACTTGTGTATTTGTATCATTATTATTAATCAGTCAATTCTTATATTCAATTGAAGATAAAGATAGTAAGATAGGTTTAGGTACTACGGAGAAAGTTTTATGGTTAAAGTGTGAACAAACCTTAAAGAAATCAGAGAAGATTCTTTCTCTTAATTCCACATCAATGGAAGATTATGAAAATTATGAAAGTATTAGAAAATTGATCGAATCCAATGGGAATGAAAAGTTAATTATGAATTCCTTAAAATTGATCAAATTAAGTAATAAATGCTTATTCTTAGGGGTAAGGATTTTAGCTGATGCACCTATTTGGCCATTAGCAATGGGGTTTGCTGAGGCTTTAAAGAATAGGGCTAATTATATATCAAAAATTTAATGTATTATTGTTGTCTGGTGGTGTTCTGATGTTTGTGTTCGTGACATGATGGTCTGTTTTTTGTACTCTGTTTTATGTGGTGTTCTGATAGTGGTAGATCTTTAGTCTTCTTCTCTCTAGAATTGGCAGAAATTACAGAAAATTACAGAAAACAAACACAAAAAGTTAAGAGCCGTCAAATGACAGAACAATAACTGAAAGCCTCTTACTAACACCCCTACAGTCCCACAAACCCCCCAAATCACTCAAAAATCCCTTAACAAAACCTCATCTCTCATCTACTCATCTGGGGAATCCCGCGATGAGAATTTGTAAAGGTGTTTTTCATTAAAAGATTTATGACTGTGTCAGCAACAGCAGTCAAGGACTCCGTTCAAGGGTCCATGAAAGATATGATCAAAGATACTTCCTCCAAACTTCCAAAGAAACTTCAAGGAAGAGAATTTTACAAATCTATTGGTAGTCCAAAGACTATAGTAGGACCTATGGTAGATCAATCAGAACTTGCATGGAGAATTTTATCCCGTAGATATGGAGCAGACTTGTGTTATTCTCCTATGTACCATGCCAGATTATTTGCCACAGAAAAGGCTTATAGGGACAGAATGATCTCTGAGTTGGATGGTGATCCAACTGTTGATAGACCCTTAGTAATTCAATTTTGTGCTAATGATCCTGAATATTTATTACAAGCAGCTAAGTTGGTGGAAGATAAGTGTGATGCTGTTGACTTAAACTTAGGATGTCCTCAAGGAATAGCCAGAAAAGGACATTACGGATCTTTCTTAATGGAAGATTGGGATTTAGTTCATAAATTGATCAATAACTTACACAAGAACTTATCTATCCCTGTAACAACTAAAATAAGAGTTTATGATGATTGGGAGAAATCTGTGGATTATGCTAAAATGGTTATTGATGCAGGGGCTCAATTTTTAACTGTACATGGAAGAACAAGGGATATGAAAGGTCAAGCTACAGGGTTAGCTAATTGGGAAATATTGAAACACATCAAAGAAAGAGTTGAAGATCAAGTGTTCTTTGCTAATGGGAATATTATATATCCTGATGATATAGAGAGATGTTTTCAGACCGTTGATTGTGATGCTGTAATGAGTGCTGAAGGAAATTTATATAATCCTGGAACTTTATGGACTAAAGATAATGATATCGAAAAACAGTTTCCAAGGGTGGATAAGTTATTAAGAGAATATTTCGAAATCGTTAGATCTATCAATAGTGAGGCTTCAAGACATTGTATGAAAGCACATTTCTTCAAGATCTTACATGAATTCTTAAACCATAATACTGATCTCAGACCTCTAATAGGTAGAACCAGTGTTAATTCAGATTGGAAAGAATGGGATGATATAGTGAAGGAAATAGAAAATAGAGTTGAAAAGATTTATGAAGATAAAGATATTAAGGATGTTGTAACGGTAGGAGAATTGGAAAGTTGGGGTGGTAAATATAGAGAAGTTCCTTATTGGAGATGTCAACCATATTTCCGTAGAGTTAATGGTGAAAAACAAAATACCAGAGTATTGAAAATAGCTGCTTCGGATAAACTTTCTGTACCTGTGGAAGAATCTAAGAAAAGAAAGGCTGAATCCGAAACTGACCAAAATAAAAGAGTTCAACCATCAAATGAGTAAATAGATCAAATGTAGAAAATCGCGCTATGTCAGCTATCACCAGATTATCTAAAGAAGCTAAATCTGCCATTATCTTCCTTCATGGATTAGGAGATTCAGGTCAAGGATGGTCATGGTTCCCAGAATTCTTAGAAAGTAGCAAACTTGTAGATACTTCAACTATTAATTTCATTTTTCCTAATGCTCCTATTGTTCCAGTAACTGCTAATGGTGGGATGAGAATGCCTGCTTGGTTTGATATCTATGAATTTGGTAATACTGATGCTCCTAAAGATATTCCAGGGATCTTAAAAACTTGTCAATTAGTCAAAGATTTAATTAAAGTTCAACATGAAGAGTATAACATCCCATTGGATAAGATTATTCTTGGTGGGTTCTCTCAAGGTGCAGCAGTTTCTTTAACTACAGCCCTTTCATCAGATTTGAAGTTAGGAGGATTTATTGGATTATCAGGATTTTTCACTGTTCAAAGCAAAATCGATGAACTTTTCAATTCAACTAATACTTCAACCCCAATCTTTCAAGGTCATGGAGATCAAGATCCAATCATTAACTATAAAGTTGGAGCTCAAGCCAATGAAATTTTGAAACTGAAAGGTTTTACTAATGCTGAATTCAAACTTTATCCTGGTTTAGCTCATAGTGCTAGTGAAGAAGAATTAGCTGATGTTGCCAAATTCATTAAGAAAGTCTTACAATAAATACATTTTTCTCTCCCTAAAACAGTGAGAAATTTTCCTGCCAGGTGGCAGTAAATTTAGCGTCTCTTTGTACCGCCCCATTGAAAATTCGCGATCGCTGATATTTATTATTATGGAACTAACTGCCAAAGATAAAAGGTATCTACAGACTGTTGATAGAGCTCTTCAGACTTTTGATACCCTCAATGAATGGGCAGATTATATAGCATTTTTATCAAGACTTCAGAAAGCATTGAATTTAGATCCTCATTCTAAAACAACTTGGATTCCCAGTGATTTAGAAATATCTAACAAATTATCATTATGTTTAACTCCCAATTTACCCAATGGAGTTCACCAAAAAGCCTTAGCATTGTATGAACTTATATTTGGTTGTTTGACTACTGATATCTTCAATAAGAACTTGAAAGTATGGTTGCCTGGATTATTACCAGTATTATCATTTGGATCCATTCAAGTTAAGTCTCAAATCATTAAGATCTTTAATACTTTGATTCAAGATACCTCAGTTGGCAATTTGAAATTAATAACCAAACCTTTGATCCTAAGCTTCTTGTCAGGGTTGGATGATGAAAATTCCGAAAGTTTTAATGATATCTTTAAATTGTTAGATTTCTTGAAGAATAAGTTATCCAATGATCATCATTTCTGGCAAAACTTCTTCTTAGCTATAATATCTAATCCAGAAAGAAGATTAGGAGCATTGTATTGGTGTAACAAAAGACTTCCTGTGTTTGTTACTATCAAAACTGATAAAGGGTTACAATTTAGTGAAGAAGCTCAAAGTTGTCTTTCACCTTCACCTGGGTTATTAATTAGAAGTTTTGCTTCAGCTATCAACACAGAAACGGTTTTCAATTCTGCTAATGATATAATCATTATCAGGGGATTCTTTGATTTAATGCTTAGCCATTTACCTTTAAATAGTGAAGTATTAGCTTCTCATCCCAAAGATAAGAGTTTATTAATGGATGCATGTTTGAAGGTGCTTTTGAAGAAAGATATGAGTTTGAATAGAAGGTTATGGAACTGGTTGTTGGGTCCAGATCCAGAAACTCATGATGGGAACTTGAGAGCTGAGTATTTCAAACAACATGGTTTAGAAACTCTTAAACTGGTTTTACTTGAGTTGCTAAACAAAGACATCGATCATCAGATCAATGGGTTCAAGATGGCATTATCTTTGATCATAGATAAATGGGAGATTAGTCATTTACTTGTTCCACATATTCTTAAGCCAATTTTGACCAAATGTTTTGAAACTTTCCAGGAAAATGGGGCTAGATCCAGTGAACTTTTAGCTTCGTGTCAGAACTTTTTCAATGGTGTAGAATCCTCATATATTTGGAGTAGTTTGATTTCTTATTTGATCCAAAATGAAGATTTAAAGATTTTGGAATTTGTATTGACAAATTTTGATTTCAACGATGAAGAGATGAAGTTGATCCACGTACCTTTAGCATTATTGATCAGTTTAAGTTTAATGGACACTAAAGTGAATGATAGTTGGATGAGTATTTTATCAGTATTAACAGATTTGATATCTCCTAAGGCTTTTGAGTCTGAAGAGGAGAAATCTCAAGAACTAGATGCATCCCACATACAGGATAAAGAACAAGTGATAGCCAAGATCAAAGAGTTTTATAAAAACCCCGAAGAGCCACCGTTCACCAAGTCTCAATTGAATAATTTGATCTATAATGCCTTCAAAAAAGTGTTGATCGAAAACCTCAGTGATCCAACAGTATCAGGGAAGCTCTGTGATTTATTCACCACGTTCATTTATATCTTACCCCTTCAAAACCTCGAAGATCAAGACATCCTTGACATCATTCTTGAGTATCCTTTAACAGTCAATGAAGAACACCAATATAACAATTTGGTGATTTCCTTTAGTTTATCCAAATTATTTAATATCTATAAGAACATCAAAGTCAGTGATAAAATGAAGATCATCAAGATTATCACTACCAATATGTTCCCAGCATTAATTTATTCGAACCCCAAGTTCTTCCAAGTAGAAGCAGTTAAATGTTTCTTTGAACTTTCAAGTACTTACCCTTTCTACATGGAAGCAGCTATTTCAGGATTGATCCTAAAAGCCAGCCATAACGATAGATTAAGAGCCATCACATCACTTTGGTCTCATTCTAATTCCAATGAATCAGATTTAATCCTTCTGAGACCTCTTCAATTGATCTTAGATGATTTATTTGGTGAAGGATTCAATTCTATTGGTGTAACAAACTTCATCAAGAATATCTTGGTCAGTGGCCATGCCAATAGATTATTGAAAATGATCACTAATCCTTTACTTGACTTTAAGTTTATGCATTTGGAGGTTCAAGAATTAGATATCCATGATGAGTTATCGAAGTTTGCTTACCATTTAAAGACCATCATCAATGTTATCAACAGTAACAACAAAGCTTTAAAGGATACCTTCAATAACGAATTCGCAGTAATGGATAATAGTGCTAAGTTGAAGATTATCAGAGCAAATGAATGGGATATCTCCACATATAAGAGTTTGATCTTCTATATTATCGAGAAGTTCCTTAGTTTGAAGATATCGGAAGATTTGTTAACCAATGATTCAGCTTTAAAGGATTATTATGGTTGTGTTGATAATTGTTTAGAGTTATTCAACACCTTGATCACAGGAAACGAACAGGACTTCAATGACAAGTTCCATGCATTGATAGATAACTGTTTCTATTTCATATCGTTTGATAAGGTTCCTTATCAGATAGAACTCATTCAAACCAAATACTTAAAGAGTATTTTTCACTTATTGAAGTTATCTGAAGATTCCAGGATCAATTTGAACCTCTTTCATATTGAAGATGGCGGTGAACCTTTATTGGTGAAGTTCATTATTCAAGGGATTGAAAAGTCTCGTACTTCGGTGTTACTTGAAGAGTGGATGAAGTTATTAACGAGATCTTTGTATTTATTCAACGAATCGGTGTTCGGTGTTTTGGCTGTGTTGAATAATTCTCTTATCACCAAGATCGATAGATATTTCCATGAAATCAAGGATCCAAAGTTATTGTATAACCACGACATTGAATTATCCATCAATGCATTGATCTCAGGAATTGAAGATTTGTTATCTATCAGTCATAGTTATTTGTTAACCTCCAAAATCAGGAATAAGTCCGATATGAAGAATGGTACTAATGATAGTTTCTTAGGTAATGTCATCCAAGGAGTGTTCTCTATTGAATCACCAGCTGTAAGAACAACCGAGCAAAATAAGTTATATGCGATCTTATTGGCATTCCAAGAAGCTACATCTATTGGGTTCAAACTCTGGGCATGGAGTGATTCAAAGAAATCGTTGGATGAAAGTGACTCAACTAATCATTTAGCTAACAAGTTAAAGTTCAGATCAAAGAAATTACTAGAATCGTTGATGGATTTAGAACGTCAAGAGATCATTGAAAACATCATTACTATCGACCAATCCCAGGATTTCTCTACTTCCATCAAACTTTTGAACGTATTGGATGGTGGTAGGTCTCAAATTACTTTACCTCATATCTTCAATTCCATCATAACTCGTTGTTATCCAAGTATTTTGGACGATAATAAGAAATCACATTTGAATGTGAATATCTCCGAAAGAGAGTTATCAAGGTTTTTGATCTTTTACTTCCAAAGCATAGATAACGATACTATCATTGATATTTGGAATTTTACCATGCAATTCTTCAAGGATGTTCTTAGTCATTTCACACATTTCAAACCTTTAGTACCCAATTTCTTAAAGATCATCACCATGATCGCTTCTAAATCCAATAAACCCGATAATAAGAAGAGTAACAAAGAATTATCTGACTTATTTGTTAAGTTATTGACAGCAGCTGTTAGTGGGAAGAGAATTCTTTTCAGTTCGAATGAGGAGGAAGAAAAAGATGAGAAACTTAGTGAAGATGAAGATAAAACTCCAACACCTTCAAGTGGTAATGAAGAATTGATCGATACCATCATAGATATCATACCATCAATTGAAGATGTGTTACAAGATCAAGATAGAGTATCTAGTTTTGTTAATTTGATAGTCTTCAATCTTATTTCAGTTCAAATCAAGAATAAGAAGGTGGTAGAAATACCTATCAGGGTATTGAACTTAATTGTCAGTTTAGGACAATTAAATGCCAATAAATCATGGAAAATCTTGGTTCAAGATCTTTTTAATGATGGAAATTTCTTTGAATTCCATCCTTCAAGATTCCAAATATGGAGTAACATTTTATGTCTTTGGATAGCTATTGATCAAGATAAGTTTAATGAATTGATCAATAAGGTTTCTATTCAATCAAGTTCAGGAACCTTATTCTCCTGGAATGAAAAATCTGAAGTAGAGAGTAAAATCTATTCAGTTAAAAGACTTTCAATATTGATATTATCTTCACCAAAAGATTACTTTTTGAGTTATTTGGAAGATATCTTCAATAAGATTGAAAATTCATTAAACAACAATTGTCCATTATCGTTCAAAGCAGAAATCACCATTTTGTTTAGGATCTTAATCTTAAAGTTCAGTGAAATGCACTTATTACCTTATTGGTCCTTCATTAACCAACAATTGATATCAATCTTTAACAACTTAACCACCAAATCAATGAAAGAATTAAGTTTCTTAAATGCTGATGAACTTGACCTCGTATTAAAGGGTAGTAAGTTACTTGATCAATTGTTGATACTTCAAAATGATGAGTTCAATTTGAATGAATGGTTATTTGTAAAACATAATGCTGATGTTAGTAATGTTGATGATACAGTAGTGGCATTGATAGATAAAATCTCCACTTCCTATGACTTAACCCTTCTTAAAGAACTGCCAGTCAATTTATCTACTAATGATGATAAGTTAATCCCTTTATTGAAAGGGGTCAAACAAATCACTTCCATCGGTCAATTGAGAACATTTTTCGAAAGTTTAAGTTATCTTAACTATGAAAGGGTATATAGCTTGAAACCTGTTGACTTTGAAATCTGTCAATCAGATATCATTAATGATTTAATATAGATCACCTTTGGTTACTCTGAGGAAAAAAAGTGCGAAACCTCAAACACGTCTAATGTTTCAGAACATATCATTTGAAAGGAATAAAGTCAATGGAATTGATAGTGACGAAGAAGAAGATTTAGATGAAAGGATAAATACACCTAAATCTGTAAGAGGAAATTCATTCATCAAAAGAACTACAGTTAAAGTACCTTTGAAAGACGATAAAACTACTAACATGAAAAGATCAGGTACTCCTACAGTTGTAAATAAGTTAACTCAATATCAATCTAGAAACAGTACGCCACTTAAGAAAGGACTTTCTGATAATGATAGAGAAGATACTTTGATCAGAGAGGCTAAATTGATCTCAGAAGATAATGAGTTGGCTTATGGATCTCCCGGTAGAAGTTTCTTAAAACCTACAACCAAGAGTCCTTTTATGTTTGAAAAGACTATAGGATCACCACCTTCATTCAAGATTAAGCCTGTAGATTTGGATAAAAAAGGAGAAATAGAGGTTACAGTTAAAGGGACTGAAGATATTGAATATGAGTCAGCTGGATCTGATGATGATATGCAAGGACCTTCAGTCAAAGAACCATCACCAAAAGCTCCCAACACAAGGAATTCTCCTGCATTATCAGATAAAGGACCCAGGATACCATCTTCCTTCGGTATCATCTCACCAAATAGACCTATGTCATCGGAAAGAAATGTCCCTCATCGAGGTATTTCAACCGTTGATCCCCAATTCAGAAAGAACCGTGATGTTAAGAAATTTTACCCCAGAAGCCACGATAGATCCTCATCCCGTCATGTTTCACCTCCAGCACCACTGGTTCGCCTGACTTCACCTAATGAAAGACCTCAAACCCAATTCAGAGATAGACCTAATAATATCGCTTCCAGTGTTGAAGCAGAATCTATTTCTACCACCATCGATAAAGGAAGCCTTCAAGTTGGTATACCTTCAAGAATAGAGGTAGAACATGATAGAGCCGAGATAATGGAAAAAATTGATCCTAGGATGTCTTTTGAAGATAATGAAATTGATCTTGAAAGCGGAATATCTTCAGATGATAATGCTGCAGAGTTATTAAACGAATTGGATTCATTTTTACCCAAGTCCAGTCCTAATAAGCTTTTCAATGGAAGACAATGGAATGGTGATACTGCCACTGTGAACAGAACCACAGTTAATGGAAATCTCAATAGAGAGTATGAAAGAAATATCGATCTCTCAATGAGAAGTCGGATCAGAAGACCTCTCAGTAACACTCCCGAATTGACACCTATCAGAAAACATTATGGAAGACTCAATGAAAGATTTGCTAGACATCTTAACAATAAAAGAAAGCAAGAAAAGAAACCAGAATTACCCACACAATTTGAATTGACGGAATCGGAAAAACTCGAGATCCCTGAACCCGAATCCCCAGAAGAAGAAGCTGAAAAGGAAGAAGAAGAAGCAGAAAAAGAAGAAGAAAGAGAGATTTGGACTAATCATAAATGGAAGAAACTTAATAAATTGATCATGTGTGGGAAATTCACCATTCAAGACATCTTAAACAGTCAAGTATCCACCAAATGGTTCCAATGTAAGAATAAAGAAGACTTGAAACAGAGAATTGAATTCCTTATTCAATTCAATGAATACAGAGTCAAGAAAAATTAATATTTGTATATTATGTATCATTAATGTAAACAGTTCAAAAGATTTTGGATAAAACTCCATTCAATTGATCGTTAGGTCCATCCTTCTTAAGTTTTTTATCAGAATCAGCTCTTTTACTTGTAACATCTCTTTGTTTGAAAGTTCTTCTGACTTCTATTTCTTTATTATCAGCTTTTCTCTTCTTTTCAATTCCCTTGATCATCTTTGATTGGTCGACGTTATTAACAAAAGCTTTGTTCAATTTTTGTTGTTGACTTAACTCTAAGGCTAATTTGGCTTGTCTTATTTCATTTTCTTTAGATATCTGTTGAGTCAAATCCATCCATTTGAAGTTATGGAGATATTTTATGTTCATCATATCATCGTAGTAGTAAGAAGTCTTCTTACCACCAATCTTATTCCCATTAAGTGTAGCACAACATAATTTGGCATCTTTTTTGTTTAAGAATTCAACCCATCCTTCAGTATAGTTTTTCTTCTTGTTACCTCCATATTTCACTCTTTTCTTATAAATGGCTTGATCCTCTGGTTTCAAGAAAAGTCTATCAACTTCTCCAAATCTGGATAAGATACTACGTAACTTGGAAGGTTTCATATATGGTGGGATGGTGGATAAATATACTACACCGGTCTTTTTGATTCTTTTTTGTTCTTTTTCCAATTGTTCAGGGGTCAACTTCTTTAACTTGGCTGTCTTGGTCTTAGATTCAACTTTGGAGATATCTTCATCTTCTGGAAGTTCTCCTAGTATGAAATCATCACTATCATTATCATCTTGATCTACCTCATCTCCTTTATCTTCATCTTCATCTGACTCTTCATTTACGTTTTCTTCATCATCATCTTCATCGTTTCCTTCACTATCACTTTCGTTGACAGTTTCATCTCTAACATCTCTTTTCTGGACTCTCACAACGGGAAAATCTTCTTCATCTGACCCGAAATCATCTTCATAATCTTTTAAACTCATAGTGATGCGATGCGAATTTAATGCGAAGAGTTGAGATCTTAAAGATAAACTAACTGGCAGAGCTGATCGAAAGAGCATTTACACACCAAGAGAGACATAATTTTCTTCACTTACGATATATTTCTACACATTGAGTCTATTTGGAGTCAGAAGCTTTTTTAGCACCTTCAGTGGCACCAGTAACAACACCACTAACGTAGTTAACAGCATTGGCAGCTTGTTCTTTGGCAGCTTCTAAGTATTCACCAGCAGTATCAGCTAAAGTAGCCTCTTTACCTGAAACTTCAGCTTTAGCATCATCGTGACCTTGTTTGGCAGAATCAGCAATGGTTTGACCAAATGATTTTTGGCTATCTGGGGTACCTTTAGCAGCTAATTCATCAGCTTTGTCAGTAACGGTTTCTTTAACTTTTTCGAAACCTGACTTTTGGTCTTCTGGGGTAACAGCTTCTGAAACTTTATCTGAGAAATTTTTTCTACCTAAATCTGACATTTTTAATTTTTTATTGATGGTTTAAGGGGGAAATTGGTCGAATTTATAGTTTTCAAGAGCTTCTATATGTTTCCAAATGCCAATTGCTGGGTTTGTCTGTGTCATTCGTATTATTTTTAAACAATTTGTGAAAGTTTATTTTCGATTGCTATGCCACCTGTGGCCAATTTAAAGTTGTCGTTGAAAAGTGGGGGTTTAGGATCTTGTGATATTCGATCGATTGAACTGTCTGAAGAATCTCCAGTGTTGTCAGATCACTTTAAATGTTGTGTAGTGTTACCATTAGGAGCTGACAGTTGAACCTTGATAGCAACTATTTGCAGCAAGAAATTTCGCAGTCATTCTTGCTGCAAACAATTGCTAAGGGTTTAGGGGAATGACGAGACATTCGCCCCAAACAAAGTTGTCTGAGACACTAATTAGACATTGTGTTTGAACCATGGACAATAAAACATTGACAATCTTTGAAAAATATCCCACGACAATTTTATTTACTTGGACTAATAATTAGCCACAGCGGATTTGTAGAGATTAAGATAATTTGGAATTGGTCTTCAACTTTTTATTTATTCAGTCCGACAATCATCTTGAGGTTCAAGAAGCTTAGGCATATTCCAGAAGTTCCAGAAGATAGCAATCAAGAGTTGAAATTCAAAGGCGGTGGTGGTCCAAGCCAGCATGCATTACGAGAAATTTCATTCTTCTCATACCCTCTTCCCCTAAAAGGTAAAAAATCCCTGTATATGGCTATTTAAGGAAACTGCTTTGAATATGGTTGTCGGATACGGGTTGAAATCGAACAAGTAGTTATAGCCGAAATATCGGAATATCTTACCCTGGTAGTTTCTCTACCGCAGGGTCTATTTTTTCAGACACTTTCGATTGTTTGAACACGTAACACGTAGTCGTAACATATTTGGTCGTAACCTAAAGTGACATTTCCATCCATTAAACTTATCATTTATTCTCTTCAAATGTATCACGTGACCAAATACTTACCTTTTTGTCTCAGAGATGAGATGCGAAAAGGTAATGAAGAAGAAAGTAGAAAGTGTTGATCAAAGGATATACAATCTAATACACAATTTGTTAGAAGAGAGAACCTCCGACAACAAGAAGAAGTTAACAGAGCAAGAGATTGATTCCTTGAACCATGTTGCATTGGCCAGAGATCTCAAGGTTTTCGAGATCTTGAGTTATGTTCAATTACATGATTTACCTATGAGAAGAATGAAGAAGAACACATTGGAAAAGAACATTGAAGATGTGTTGAAGATCATCAAAGAAGATGAAGCCGAAGAGTTTAGTGATTTGATAAGGGATAGGTCTATCAAGAATGAAGAATTCGAAAGTGATCTGAATCTTATGGATGAGAAGGATACCAACTCATTGAACAAATCTGTAGTCAGTGCATGGTCCACCACAACCGACAATGGAAATCCAGAAGTCGTCGACAAAGAAGATGAAGAAAAGGAAGACAAAGAGACCAAAAAGAGAAAGAGAAAAGAATCAGCTAAAGCCAATAAGAAATCTAAGAAAGATTATACACCACCCACAGTTAAGCTCAGTAACTTAGGAGGTATGGAGAAGATCACCACAGAATTGATGGAATTAATAGGTTTACCGATTCTACATCCTGAAATATATTTATCCACAGGTGTTGAACCTCCAAGAGGTGTTCTTCTTTATGGACCTCCAGGGTGTGGTAAGACCACCATCGCCAATGCCTTAGCAGGAGAATTACAAGTTCCTTTCATCAACATTTCAGCACCATCTATAGTCTCAGGAATGAGTGGAGAAAGTGAAAAGAAACTTCGTGAAATATTCGATGATGCCAAATCAATGGCTCCATGTTTAATATTTATGGATGAAATAGATGCTATAACTCCCAAAAGAGATGGAGGTGCACAAAGAGAAATGGAAAGAAGAATAGTAGCACAACTTTTGACATTAATGGATGAATTGACGTTAGAGAAGACTGAAGGTAAACCAGTTATTGTCATTGGTGCAACTAATCGTCCAGATTCTTTGGATTCAGCTTTAAGAAGAGCTGGAAGGTTTGATAGAGAAATCTGTCTCAACGTTCCAAGTGAAGACCAAAGGGTTTCCATTTTGTCAGCCATGACAAGTAACCTTAAGATTTCCAATAAGGAATTATTCAATTTCAAACATTTAGCTAAACTTACACCAGGGTTCGTGGGAGCTGATTTGAAATCTCTTGTCACTGCAGCTGGGATCTTTGCTATCAAAAGAATCTTTGAAAGTTTAAGTGAAATCGAGCAAGAACAAGAAATGGGAGATTCAATGGAAATAGATAATATGTCTGATTTGGAGAAATTATCCATTATCCAGAAATTCTTAATCAAACATCCAGACCCCTTGACTAATGAACAATTGGAACCATTGACTATAGAATTCCAAGATTTCTTAAGTGCTTTACCTACAATTCAACCAACAGCTAAAAGAGAAGGATTCGCAACAGTTCCAGATATTACTTGGGCTAATGTTGGTGCCTTACATAAGATCAGAATGGAATTGCATATGGCCATCGTACAACCAATCAAGAAACCAGAATTATATGAGAAAGTGGGTATTACTGCACCATCAGGGGTTTTGATGTGGGGTCCTCCAGGTTGTGGTAAAACCTTATTAGCTAAAGCCGTTGCTAACGAATCTCGTGCCAATTTCATTTCCATTAAAGGTCCAGAACTTTTAAACAAATATGTTGGGGAATCTGAAAGAGCTATTCGTCAAGTGTTTCAAAGAGCTAGAGCTTCTGTGCCATGTATCATATTCTTTGACGAATTAGATGCGTTGGTACCAAAGAGAGATAATTCAATGAGTGAATCCAGTTCAAGAGTGGTCAATACTTTGTTGACAGAATTGGATGGTCTCAATGATAGAAAAGGGATCTATGTCATCGGTGCAACCAATAGACCTGATATGATCGATCCTGCAATGATCAGACCAGGTAGATTGGATAAATCCTTATTCATTGAGTTACCAACAGCTGAAGAAAGATTGGATATCTTGAAGACTTTGATTTCCGTCAACAAAACACCTATTGATGCATCTGTTGACTTCAAACTCGTGGTAAACGATCATAAATGTAGAAACTTCTCAGGGGCTGATATCTCTTCATTGGTAAGAGAAGCAGGTGTTATAGCTTTGAAGAAGAAATTCTTCAGCAATCAACAAATCAACCAATTGGATAAGTCAGAATTCATTGATGAATCCACCACAAATATCGATGACGACATATTTGTCACTATGGATGATTTCCAACAAGCTTTAAGTAGCATCAAACCAAGTGTTAGTGATGAAGATAGAAGGAAATTCGAAAGATTGAACAGAAAAATGGCCCCTGTTGTAGAGAAAGTGGAGAAAACGGAAGATTAGAGCATATTAAATAGAGTAATGTATAATAATGGCAGTCCTAAGAGATTTGTTTCATATAACGATTTTCTGATTACGTAATTTTTTCGCTGTCTACGTGATATATTGAATTTCCGCATTTTAGCCAATACTGTCCGATATAGTGTAATGGCTATCACATGGAACTCTCCATTCTGGGATCCGGGTTCGATTCCCGGTATCGGAGCGTCTTTTTTTTTTCTAATCCTAACTATAAGTCCTAAGCCATAACACTGGTCAATACTAAGGTATTGGAACTATGTCTTTTTACTACCAACTGTTCAAAAGGCTTTCGCAAAAGTTAGTTCAGAAGTCCCCAGTGACTCACAACGCGGGCTGCAAACCAGATAGGATATAATGGACTCCTCAACGGACTTTACATCCGGTGAGATCTAAACCTACAACAAATGAATTATTTGCAAACAAACAAGGCCTTAGTATGTGGAGATAATGTCATCAACACATAATCATAACATCCGAACATGGCATTCAAAGTTCGGCTCCGATCGATAATTCCTGTGCTTCCAAGGGCTTTAGACGGTTATGAAGGGCTGCACAACCTGTTGAATTGAGAATTGCTCTCAAATACAAGCAGGACCTGTATCTAAATAGGAAATACCCTGGAGCCGTCTGCCCTTGACTCACCTTTTTAGGTTCTCGTAATGACACATTGGCTTTAGATTTGTCATACATCTAGAACTATAAAAGGAGGTCTATGGACCTTAAGATCCTTATTAAAAATGCTGAACAGTTTAAAAAAAGTTATTTCCAAAATTTCCACCTTCACTGATACCAAATCAGTTTCCAGTGATAGTACCACTGCTTCTACCATAAATAAAGAAAGTAAAGACGATAAAAAAGATGAGAAACCTAGTGAACTCAAAGGTAAAAATTATGCCAGAGCTGCTGCTTATTCCATTCGTTAGTGGGCACGTTGAAAATGGTCCGAGAGATGTTCAATTCTTAAGAGCCGTTTGATTAACTCAGAGAAGAAGGTGCAAGTCGAGAGGTATGGCAGTTGTTATTGAAGAATGGTGTCGAACGGTTCCAAAGTTGTCAAATGGTTTCAAATGTTAGTTATTAATATATTAATCGTAAATGACTCACTCTAAGGTGATTGAAGTTGTTGATGGTACCAAGCATGTTTATAAGCATCTATGGCACTGTTCTCTTGGTAATCAATGAACTGGTCAACGTTGAAACTTTCCTTTATGGAATCCTTCAAGTTCTTGAAATAGTCCAAATAACTGAATTGTGGTTGATGGTAGAATACTTGAAGTCCATACTCTTTACAGAACTCCGTGGATTTCTTCAATCCACATACAATGTTGTCGTTATTAAAACCGTGGGAATGATGTTGGGCTTGTTCTAAAGTGGAATGTTCACCAAATATTTGGTTATTATTGGTCAAAAGTTGCGACAATAATCCTTTGACATAAATTCTATGAACAGTAAAGTCAGATATTGATAAGGTCAATAATAAATAATCCACGACTTCCCGGTCTTTGATCTCCACATCCCATGAACCTATTCCATTAGGTAGTAAAACATTAGGAGATCCAGCTTCACACATACTGGTAGGATTCAGTAGATCCCATGCCACCATAGGAATATCAAAAGATATGGAAGAACTTACTAAGGCTATTTTGAAATGATCTTGTCCTTTGAAAGAATCTTTAGTTAATACCACTAAATTGGGACGATACATATCTTTACCACAACCACAAGTATCCAAATGGGCCCTAGCAAAACCTATCCAGATCTCCCTATCAGTAGGAATGAATTTCTTATCGAGAATACTATTTATGTTGACTAGTTGAGTACCTCCACGTAAAGGTCCGATTCCAGCTTTGGTAGATAACTTTCTATTTAACCTGTAACTAAAAGCACAGATACCTGTTCCATGAACCAAGTCACATTTCAATACTTCCAAATTTGACCATCTATAAATGAAATAAATAAAATTCTTATCGTCAGATACAAGGAAAGGAGTCCAGTTTTTCTGATTCTTCTGTCTACCCAAGTTTTTGATCTTCAACTCTACCACCTTATTATAAAGACGATTATCGAAATCTTTATTTGAGAACCCATCGGTATTATATTTCCCTTTTTGGAATCTCCATGGCCAACAAATGAACATTGACCGGAAGAATTTGGATTTTAGAAGAATCCTGGAATCATAATCATCATCAAAATGTGTAAACTTACGATGGTAAGCATTCAATACAATCAAAGGTTCTTCATAACCATCATTATTAACGAGAATTATACGAGGATCTTCTGGTCCATAATATCTACCTGTAGAATCATCATAATCATGCCAGAATGGAATGGGTAAGAAATAAGGGAAAGATATTTCTTTATAGAACTTCCCATTATCTTCAAAAGCACCTTCTTTCAAATTAGTAGGTACTATAATCTTTGTATTGGTGAGTTCATGCCAATCTTTATCGAACAATTGTCCATAAGTAAAACTCAACATAGGTTGATTTCTCATACCACTGGGAGTATATAAGATTCTAGAAATCATGAAATGTGCTTGATATTGTTCTAACCATACAGATGAACCGGCTAATCTATACCAATAATGTTCTACTACCCCGAATTTCAATTGTAACTTCAATTCTCGTAAAAAGAAAGGTGCTATTTCACTATAATAAGCATTAGTTTCACATTGTTGGACGAATTGCGTTAGTATCTCATGTAATGATACATCCACACTGGTTGCTTCAGTGATCCCTACATTCAAATGATTTTCAATCTTATTACATTTATCCAACTTAAGGTCAGTATCTATCAAATCATTATAAACTGTAAGTTCATGATCTTCATACTTTGATTTCTTCATCTTACTAGTAACACTATTACCTCCTTCAAAGGATAGTTTGCTCTCTGAAGGAACTAAATCTTTGATTTCTTTAGGAACTATCACTTGATCGATGGATATTCGGTTCTTTAACAATTTCTGGAATGATTTTCGACTAGTATAAAGGGCAGTCTTGATATCTCTTTGGTTATAATGTGACAAATTATATGCTAATGTACATATTATTAGTACCACTAGTAAGAGTTGAACTCTTAATCGTTTAACCAATCTCATATTACCATTCAATGTTCCACGAAGTAAGTAGATGTGTATAAATTTGAATAGATATCCCAACAAGTGTCTGGGTTAGCCAATTAGGTGTTAGATCCTATACTATCAAAACTGTCCTAGGTTAAATACGAGCAGACTGAGATAAGAAAAATTCGCGGTGGTTAACTATGTATTTCTAAAATCATCACCAATCTTCTTACAGAATTCTTCAGAGGCCTTCAAAGCACAATCAACATTATTGTTGTCATAGCCAGATTTGGAAGCTTTAAAAATTCTCAACATTGAAGACAAAACGTTTTTTAATTGAATCAAATCATTGGTGGCATCTGATAAAGAGAATGATAATGTAAGGTAATCCGAGAACCCATGATCTTGAGGTTTTAAAGACCATGAACTGATCCCATTAGGAATAAATACTGATGGTTGTCCATCAACACAAGTATCTTGAGGTTTATCTAAATCCCAACCAATAACTGGTACATCTAAAGAAGCAAATGAACTCACTATATCAACTTTATATCTTCCTGTGATCATATCCTTGGAAATTGCTACCAAATTAGGTCTATAGATATCTTTTCCGCATCCACAATTCTTAAGATGAGCTCTAGCGAACCCAATCCATAATTGAGTATTTCTTGGTAACGATATTTCTAATTGTGAATCTTTTATTAAGGAATTAATACTAATGAGTTCAGTTCCTCCTCTTAATGGACCAACAGATTCACTTCCAGGTAATTCTTCTATCATTTTATACACAAAATTACATTTAGAAGTTCCTCCAATGGTATCAGTCAATTGACATTTCAATACTTCCAAGTTAGACCATCTATAAATGAAATAGATGAATTTATCATGATGAAAGGTTTGACGTTCTTCAAAATCAATGAAAGGTGTCCAATTTTTTTGAACTTTTTCCCTTTCCATTCCTTCCCTTCTCAATTCAATGATTTTGTTGTAAATGTTCTTATCATTTTGATCATTAGGAAGTTCATCAATAACTCTTTTACCTCTTTGGAATTTCCATGGCCAACACATGAACATTGATCTATAGAAACCAAATTTCAAGTTCATTTCATTATCATTGACTTCGTTATTCTCAATGATCTTTCTATGGAAGGAGTTAAATACAATCATTGGTTCTTCAAATCCATATTCGTCCTTAATTAATAAGATTCTAGGATCTTCTGCTCCATAATATTTCCCTTTGGTCTTGGAAGCATCATGTAAGGTTGGAATAGGTAAAAAGGAAGGATAAGAAACAGTTCTGAAAAACACTCCATCAAAATCAATCTGATCATGGATCGATTCAGGATCATTGGTGGGTATAATCATTTGTATATCTTTAAGTTCATTCCAATTTTGATCAAATATTTGGGCATAGGTCAAGGAAAATGTTGGTTGATTCCTAACTTCTCGAGGACTATAAATGATTCTAGATATCATATAATGAACTCCATATTGCTCTAACCATACTGAAGTACCAGCTAACTTATACCAATGTTTATTGATAGTACCTTCAATTAACTGTTGACGTAAGTTGTTGCCAAAATATGGTTCTATTTCCTTATAATAATCAGATCCTGATTCCATGAACTTCTTTAAGATCAAATCAAGGTCATCATCCATGGGTTTCATTTCTTGAACTTCTATATCAATATCTTTTTCAAGCTCCAGACATTCTCCTTCGCTATAACTATTGAAAGTTTTAATGCTATGACCATGGAAACTATCGTCATCTATTTCTGTGAAATCTAAAGCATCACTATAATGTCTAGGATTAGTGTACTTGATGAATTTGATATTATCGGAGGTTTTAGCAATCTTGAAGTTATTGAAATAAAAGTCTGGTAGTTGTGAACTTTCTACTGGGAAGGACTTTGGGAAAAGGACAACTTTTTGTTCAGTGAATTGGGAAATAGGAGGATGATGTTCTTGTGGGGGATTTGGAGTGTCTGGATGTCCTGGTGGAGGGTTTGAGTGTCCTGGTGAAGTATCTGGATGTCCTGGAGGACTCAACTGACCCAGACCTCCTTGAGAATCAAAAGGTCTGTCGGGCAAAACATGCCCTTGATAAGATTTCACCCTATCTAGAATATTAGATTCGCCATGTGCATATATTATACTCGTTACTACTATAATTGCAACCAAAGCAAGACCTACAAAAGCAGTTCTTTTGCTATCAAAACTTCTAATCACAAGCATTACTATGTAAACAACCCAGAATTCATTCAGCGGGTTAAGTCAGTCACCAAATGTTATAAAAAAATAATGGTGGATCTTCAGAAGATTTTCTATATGTCTCAAGAAAATACCCCTTTTTGGGTCCACGATTCTGCATATCAACTTATCTGAGATACATTAAGTTTGCTATATTGAGCTCGTTAACGTTCAAAAAGGGAGAAAATCCTGCAAATGCCAAAAATGTCGTTAATCACAGCCACTTATGTCGCTTTAGAAGGAGAATCTGGATCGCCTTTGAAATTCTCCAATTCTTCATCATAATCCTCTTCATCATAATCATCTTCATTATCATAATCATCTTCGTTGTCATAGTCATCTTCTCCATCATAATCATCTTCTTCCTCGTCTTCATAATCATCATCATCCTCTTCATCATAATCATCATCAAGTTCTTCATCGAGTTCTTCATCGACATCCTCTGCGTCAATGTCGTCCACGGTTTCTGCATCTTCATCAGAGCTCATATCTTTGTTGATGTCATTTTTGCTTGGACTTTCGTCGTCGTTGGACTTGAAAAATCTAAGGGGTGTAAACGAACTCATTGATTTTGGTCTTTCTTTACTAGGAGATTTTTTATCTTTATCATCACCAAATGATCTGATTGATAAGATACTTGGTGATCTTGGTGATTGAGGGACTTCTTCTTCTTCATCACTTAAATCACTTAAATCACTCAAATTAATAGGATCCCTCCAATAGTTAACATCATTAAATCTTTCTTCTGGTCTTTTAATATTGTTACCTAAATTGAAATTCAATTGGTTTACCGGTGGGAAATATTGATCAACTAATTCTCCAATACCTAAATAAGAAGATTTAACCCCTGATAATTCCAATAATTCCATATGAACTTCTCCATCAGGGTTTATGGTGAAAATTCTATGACTAGGGATTTGAACTGATCTATAACTAATGGCATCGGTGATTCTATTACCAAATCCAGCATAAAATGGAGTTCTATCTTTATTTAACTCCTTCTCTTCTTCAGTTTCGTTCTTATTGGAAAAGTACAAACTTCTAATATCATTCAAACATGACATTTTGAACACTTCCGGTTTCTTCAAGATAACTTCTCTTTTCAAAGCAGCCATGGTTCTATCAGGACTTAGAATAACGGGTCCTTTGGGTAATTTAATATCATTTTCTTGAACAATACTACTTAAATAAGCTCTAGTTGAATCGGCTTGTCCTACAGATCTAGCTGTCAAATAAATAATATTGTATCCGTTATTATATATATCAGTAAATAACTTAGCAACTCCAGGATGTGTCCAATCTTTACCTATGAAGTTAAGAACATGCCCCAAAGCATCCGATTTGGTGATGGTACCATCAATATCGGATATAACTATAGGTGTAGTTGATTTCCAAAGATATAAGTTGGAGTAAACCTGAGAGTTTCCTTGATTTAACTTGAACATTAACTTATTCTCTCCATAATTCAACTTCATTTGTTTCAATTGATCCGAGGTTAATCTTAAAGTCTTGAAATATGTTTTATTCTCATCAGTACTCAATGAACTTCCAGTTAAATCTTGTTGTTGGGAATTCAAGGAATTGGTATAACTATTATGTTCATCAACAGCATAATCATCGAGGGATTCATTAATATTGGTGATTCTTATTGACCCATCTTTATCCATTTTAATGATTTGGTTCCATAAACTGATTTGGTTCTCTTCATTAAATTCTTCATTCTCTCCATTCTTAAGCTTTTCAATCTCTTCTGACTTATCATCCTTTTTCTCCCTTTCATCGTTCATCTTCAATAATTCTTCGATAAAGATTTTCTTAAACATTTCATCGGAGTTATCGATATTCTTTTGACTGTTTGGTTTATACCCATCCATATCCAATACCATATCTCCATTAAGATCGATTTTTGAAGGGATATTCAACTTGGCAGTGACTTTTCTAGCCTTTTCAAATGCAATTGACTGAAGGGATGGAGTAGGAGTTCCAGATTTAGGTGACATACTTGGTGAAGGGATATCAGATAATTTAATCTTACTTTCAATATCATCAATCATACTATCCTTAGAAGTAGGAACTTTGCCACTATTTTTCCGATCTATACCTAAACCTTCAACTTTAACATCTCCTGGTTCGTTCAAATCCAAGTCATCCACGTTTAAATCTAATGTTGGAGGTGATAATGATGGAGATCCTTCGGGTGAAGATACGGGAGAAATCACCGGTGATGTCATATTACTTTTACTGACTAAATCATTATCAGTGGTTTCTAAAACAAAGAATGCTTCACCACCATCACCAAGTTTCATAGGTAAATCGGTTTTAATATCATTCACATAGAAATCTATCTTCTTTTGCAGTGGTTTGATAATTTGGAATTTACCAAATCTAATATGAAAGGGTGAACAATGATAAGTACCATCGGGTTGTTCAATGACAATTATATCAATTGCTCCTGACAAAGTTGCTGGGTTCAACGATTGCCATTGATTGAAAACGTATCCACCTACTTTACCAACGTATTGCATTGTGCGAGTTTTTGGTGATGTTAAAAAATCACATAACCTTTGAGCAGAGGGGAATTGAAAATTTGTTTAGGAGGTTGTAGACTGTGAAGGAGAATGGCGGTATGGTTGGGATGGTTGGTTAGAGGTAGGGAGAGTTTGAGGAAGTTTGGTGGGATTTTGCAGATTTTATCAGGGATCTACCGGGGATTCAATATACGAGAATTGTACGATGAGCAACCAAGATCGATTTGACTTCCACTAATGTTACTGAAGGGTAGGGAACGAGGCGAAGAGGCTATTGGATCTGTGGATTTATTAGCTTGACATTGAGTTTATAGACTAGCTTACATTGAATCTATAGACTAACTTCATTGAATCTATAGAGTCAGTTTACCGTTGAATCTATAGCCTAGCTTACCATTGAATCTATAGAAGTAATAGCTTAGTATTAAATCCTACCGATATAACAGCTCAATATTAGACCCAACCCTTGTTCGAACTCACTCAATGGCTTGTGATCAATGTATACAGCCAGACTTGACCCAATTACCTTTTACGCTTGGTAAAGGGATAACACGAGAGATTGTAACTAATAAACCATAATTCGAGTATACTGGAAAGTTGTATGAGCTCTTACTCTCTTCATAATCAAACCCTCATCTCCCTCAGCCATACTTATATTGGCCGTGGATCTCTCAAATTGTCCCGTTGAGCAGTAGGAAAAGCCAATAACTACCATCATGGACCGACACATTGCAACCTTGGAAGATTGTTCTTCGACAATAGATGTATTTTATAAGAATACAATGCTCATCTGTGCTGGACTCCGGACTGATTTCCTAAGAGAAATTCAGAGTTTGGTTAACTCGGATTCAGTCCTAGAAGAAATGAAACAAACTTTTGAAACAGATTTAAACAAATTCGATGATGCGATTACTGTAAAATGTCAAAAGTTACAGGATATGATTGGCCAGCTGAAAGATTTAAGAAACGAAGAACAAGAATTCAAAACTCAGGTACAAATTCAAATGGATAGTTTTCACTCACAGATGAGAGATTTGATGAAGCTGCCAAAACGAATGGGAGAACGAACTGATGAGTTCGAAACACGGATGAAAGAAAAAGTGGACGAACTTATAGAAGGGTTCAAGGATGTAGAAGATGAAATCAAAGAACGAATTGATTACTTTGAAAGACGGGCAAATCAGCAGGACATATTGAGTAATGACTTGAAAACACTGATTACAGATGTCGAAACCCAGGTAAATGTTCTTAGAAGACATATGGTTGCCCTTAGATCTAGGGTTGCAACTTTGAAGGCTGGTCAACTGTAGTTGATAGGATATTCCAATGGTGATCATGTGAGATTATGGGTCCCATTAATTATATAGAAATTTATGGAATCCTTAGCACTTCTCCATGAAATCTGCAAAATGAATATACCAGACTTCACTTGGAGCTTACATAATACATACTTCAAACAGGTAAGAGAAGATTTGAATGCTCAAGCTAAAATTCAAGTTCATGCAAACTCATGCATGGCAACGACATTCCATTTTGACTATGTAGATGTGGTATTTGATTGCTATGATTCTTCATAGACTAAATACCTATGATACCTACCTATGCTATGATCACTAGTATCTTGACGGGGTAAAACTTTGATCTATAGAAAAAAATGAGCGGTTGCAAAAAACTTCCACAAAAACCTTCCACCAAAAACACAATCAAAGTTATCATGGAAGGAGAAGTCCCAGAAGGAGAAGTCCCAAATGTCGGAGAATTAACTCCTCAATTAGGGCAATACATTCCCATTATTGATACACTCTGGGATAGAGTTAGAGCAGATCTTACAAATCTTTTTACTAATGACCCAGCGGTTAACCAAGCAAAACAAAACTTTTTAAGAGATTTAACCCGAATGGCAAATAATTTTTTGAGGGAAAACGGGCCATTTAGCCAGCTTCTGGAAAGATGTGAGGAGGAGTTTCAAGCTATCAGAACTCGGTTGACTCTGATGGAAACTCGAATGACTGATATTCAAACAAATCAAAATGAGTTGAGACGTGATGTAAATGCATTGAGACGTGATCTAAATGATGGTCTAGACGGATTGAGAAATGATCAAGAACGGTTCAGAGAACAAGTCAGAGAGAATTATAGGCAAGGATTTTCAACCTTGTCAAACAATTATCCTACTTCACGCTCAAGAAATATCATTTGGGATTCACGGGGAAAAGTAAGAAACTATCCCAGAACTTTGAGCGAATTGGAAAGCTCACCCAAATCAGTAATCATTGAAATTTTGGGCGATTACAAACTTTTTCTTATCCGTCCCTTACCTAAAAGTGAGCTTTTACGAATTCTTAAATCATTCTATACTTTAGAAAATTTATGAGTTATGGCAGTAGTTACGGCTTTAATTTACGTGATTGTAATTCAAACTCTGAAATTCTAACATGGAAGGCAGTAAGAAGATGTACCATCTGTATTCCACAGTTCGAGGCTCTCTACCTTGATTTCCTCTGAGAAGAGTTCTAGGACCCAAAGGCTCCATGACAAACACCATACGACGTTATAAAGAGAATCTTATGATCTTTAATTGATTTCTGAAGTTGCTCTCAATGCTTCTCAATGAAACTGGGAACTGTTAGACTTCTACATTCCTGATACGACTGGTAGCTGTGAAGCCATCACGAATGCTGTTGAAACAATACCTTTACTACCACCACCATTACCCATCAAAGACAGACCGAGAAGTGTTTCAGATTGATTAAAAAAATGTGGTGATTTTGAGGAGTGTTTCAGATTTGTTTCAGATTTATGCCGCAATATAAAACACTCCAGATCCCCCATAAAGGTAATTATGGAGGATACGAGCTTAGCAAGGTTCACAAAAGCTATCAGATCAGGAAATCAATATAACATTAGGACAATAGGATTGAATGGAAAAAAGGGTTCCTTCAAGGTTTCGAAATCTAAGGGTCTTGGAACACCACCTGATACACCTAAATTTATGGAGGCTGAAAAGGCTAAAATACCTAGGACTCCAGATAATGAAGGCACCAGCCTTAAGAAAAGTCTGGAGAACAGCTCAGAATCAAAGGAAGGATCTGGAAGTATAAAGGAGGATACAAGAGAAGCTAGAGACTCAAGAACCCAACTTACGCTTGAGATCTTGAAACATCAGATGATTGAACTCAATTATGAAATCCTCATCAACTTCACCCATTTGAGAGATAAGTTAGATCACTTAAATGAGAGAATTGATTATTTCAAACAATCCAATGATGAGGTTTTAATAACCAAAGCTAAGGAACTCAAAGATGACAAAACAAGTAATTTAGGATTCTTCATTACTGCTACCTGTTTGTTGACACCAATAACTGTTTGTGCAATAATTTTATGTAAAGAAATTCATCATGTATAGTAACTATATAACCGATTCTAATGACAATTCATACCATTGAATGAGTTATCCCAAATTCTATTACCTAAAGCAGCCCCTAAAACCACTGCCAACATTAACCAACCATTATAAGTCATAAATACCAACATTAACATGAAAGAATAACCTACTTGAAATCCATAGAGGATGGATTTTTTCAATTTGAATTGTTTAAACACCGAGGAATCATTACTGGCGTTATTGAATTGAAGTAATTGCTTTGATTCCCATCTCGTTATCTTTGATCTAAAGAATTCGTATCCCATGGAAATGATGACGATCAAGAAGAATGACATTATGAACAGGGAAAGTGATCTTATATGCCACCATTTGAATACTATACAAGTATTTTCATAATTCCACGTGAACAACATGTTCATTGAACACATGGCAGGCATTGAGTGATCAGAATGATCTGGCATGGAATGGTCCATGTCTGAAGATATGTGGTGAAAGTTCATTTCTCACTTGAGATAGAGTCGCACCATGTATGTTTGAGTCCGGGTAAGTGGTGATTCGGATCGAGAGATGGAATAGAGACTGGTCGGACGGGGGGATACTACTTTGAGAAGGATCTATGTAGTTATAATTGAGTTGATTTAGGTGTTCTTGAATTGACCGATGGGAGTTGAAGCTTAAGATCTATTTTATTTTGATTTCCTCACTACATCACTTGAATTCCAGAAATTCCACTAACTTCCAACTCCAGAACAACTCCCCAAACCAACACCAACACCAACTCCCTTCTCATCAACGGTCATATTCTTCCGGAACTGTCTCAATAAAAGAATCCGACCCATGACCATTCGGCCAAAAGTAAAACTCTATTACTTCATCACATGACATTCACATGATCTACTTGCCCGAAGATCTACCATCAAGCCGTTTATTCCATAAATGACTAACGATCTTCCCCCACAGAACAAATAACTCATCCATTTACTTCACTGACCCGTATAAAGTCCGAGATGACTAAACATCTGAAACACTCCCATTACCAATCATACATGAAAAAACATACGATTTACGGAATAAGTCGGAGTGGTACCTGGAAACAAATCGAGGTGACACTAACTTTAGGAACCAATGGGAAACTGTTAGCATGAATTATACGAGGGCCAACCAACGGCTACCATTCATCCATTGAGCATGACTTAAATATCGCGGTTAAGGTTTAACCTTGGTGGCAGGATAAATGCGGTACTGTTAGGGAAAAAGAAATTCTCGCAAGGAAGTATAAATTCTCACCAATATCGTTTATCATCTCTTAAGGATATAAATCACCTATTAAGAATACAATATGAAAATCGTTGACCAAGAAGAAAAAGATGCTCATTTAAACCATATCATTGCTGAAGGTGCCAAAGGGTTATTCTATGGATCTTTAGTAAGTTGTGGATTATTTGGATATTTAAAATATAGACAACCAGTTAAATTTAGACAATTCAATGCTTCAATTAAAACTGCATTATTTGTTATGCCATCAATTTCAATGGCTGCATTTTTCGCTGATCAAGGTGGGGTTGAATTTGATAGATCATTACGTACATCAGAATATGAAAATAATAAGATCATGGAAGAATTTAGAATGTGGAATAGTTTATCTACTTCTGATAAATTTTTCCATTCATTAAATGAACATAAGTATAAAATTATTATAGGTACTTGGGTTGGATCATTATATGGATCATGGGTTATTGTTAATAGAGATAAAATTATGACAGTTACTCAAAAGGCAGTTCAAGCAAGAATGTATGCTCAAGGTATTACTATTATTTTATTATTAGGAACCATTTTATTGAGTATGAAAGAAGCTGAAATTCTTAAGAAACAACCAAAAGCTATTCCTGAATGGCAAAAGATCTTACAAGAGAAAGAAGCTGAAGCTAAGGAAAAGATTGCTTTAGAGAAGAAGATTAAAGCCCAAAGAGCTCAAAGTTTAGCTGATAATTAATGATAGATGTAAATAGAATAAACGATCATGTACTAGATTACTTGAGGGAGCTAGCTACTCAGCTACCCCCTAGCTCCCCTGGCTCCCCTACCTCCCACACTATCAGATCCCAAATCTCAGTGCGAAAATTTTTATAGATGGCACCTAAGAAGAAGAAGGAGATAGATCAAGATGAAAGATTTCAAGCCATTGTGCTTACGGATTCTTTCATGACCAGATTTATGCCTTTAACATCAAAGACCCCAAGATGTCTTTTACCTTTAGCTAATGTTCCATTAATTGAATACACTTTAGAATTCTTAGCAAAAGCTGGTGTCAATGAAGTCTATATAATGTGTTCATCCCATGCTGATCAAATTCAACAATACATTAAGAATTCCAAATGGCAATCGGATGATGTTGATAGTCCTTTCACAGTTACCACGATTTTATCTTTAGAATCTAAATCTGTGGGGGATACCATGAGAGATTTAGATAATAGAGGATTGATTACTGGTGATTTCTTATTGATCAGTGGTGATATTGTAAGTAATATTAACTTCGATAAAGCTTTAGAATTCCATAAATTCAATAAAGCTAATGATAAAGAACATATTTTAACTATGTGTCTTACCAATGCATCACCTTATCATAGAACTAGAACTCAAATTGATAGTGCAGTCTTTTTATTAGATAAACCTACTAACAGATGTATCTATTATCAAAGTATACCTTCATCCAATTTACCTCAAACATCTATCAATTTGGATTTGGAATTGTTAGAAGATATTGATGATGAGATTCTCGTTAGGAACGATTTAATCGATTGCCATATTGATATTTGTTCACCTTTAGTACCTCAAATCTTTCAAGATAACTTTGATTATCAATTATTAAGATCAGATTTCGTTAAAGGAGTATTAACTTCAGATTTAGTTAAGAAAACCATCTATGCTTATATCACCAATGAATATGCTTCAAGAGTTTCATCATTCCAGAATTATGATGCTATTTCTCAAGATATTTTAAGCAGATGGTCATACCCAATGGTTCCAGATTCTAATTTCAATTTAACATCATATAGTTACGAAACTAATCATATTTATAAAGAAGATAAGATCTTATTGGCTCAATCTTGTAAGATTAGAGATTGTGTTTGTATTGGATCTAATTCTAAAATTGATGAAGGATCATGTATTCACAAATCCACCATTGGAAGAAACGTTATCATTGGTAAGAATGTCAGAATATCTAATAGTTATATTTGGGATAATGTTAAGATTGATGATGATTGTGTAATAGAAAACTCCATTATTGCCAACAACTGTCAAATAAGTACAAATGTTAGAATCAATAAATGTGTTCTTGGATATGATGTTAATGTTTCAAGTGACAAAACATTGAATTTCGTTAGAATAATCGATAAACCTATCGAAAGAACTAATGATTTCGAATTTAGTGATGAAGAAGATGATCAAGCACAACAATCTCAAAAAGTCAGTATAAGAGAAAGTGAAGATTTAGTTGGTAAAGAAGGAGTAGGACATGTTTATATAAGTGAAGAAGAAAGTGATAGTGAAATTGATGAAGATGAAAAATCCTTGCATAAGATTGGATTCAATTTCAAAATGCTTAACTTATCAGATGATTCAATTGAATCAGTAACTAAAAAGAGAAGAAAGAAGACCAGAAGATTTTCCACTAATTCAGTCGTTTCAACTGATTTTGAAGTTTTAAGTGATGAAGAAGAAGAGGAAGATTTCAACAAAGAAGCCATTGATACTATTACCAGATCTATTGAAAATAATCATGATCTCGATACTGCATTATTGGAATTGAACACTTTAAGAATGTCCATGAATGTTACTTATCATGAAGTTAGATTAGCTACTGTTGAATCATTAATTAAAAGAGTATTACATTTCATTACCACTAAAACCCTTGAACCAAAAGATGCTATCATAAAAGTATTTAATACCTGGGGGATGTTATTCAAACGTCAAATCTTTGAGTTAAACGATCAAATAGATTTGCTTTTCACCCTTCAAAATGTTACTTCCAACTTAGATAAAGCTTATAATCAAATTCTTTTATTCTGGAGTATTCAAATCTTATACCAATTGGATATTATTGAAGAAGAAATGATATTTAAATGGTGGGAAAGTGAAGAAAGTGTGGAAAGTGAAAAATTAACTAATGTCAGAGGATTGACTGAAAAATTCATCGTATGGTTAAAAGAAGCTGAAGAAGAAAGTGATGATGAATAATATAAATTCACGGCTCTTTTGACACCATCTATCCTATCGCTTACATCGTTTATCTTCCTCTTCTCATCATATGATAATGTTATCGTATAGATCTGACGATTTTTCAAATCAGGCGATCGCGCGCTCTATAAAAGAAGAAGTATCTCATCTTTTAATAACCATCTAGGAAGAAAAGCAACGAGATATGACTAAAGATTATGATTATGATGTGGTGGTAGTAGGAGCAGGTGTTGTAGGACCAGCTATAGCTACAGCTATGGCTCGTGCTGGAAGAAAAGTGTGTATTATTGAAAGAAACTGGAAAAGACCCGATCGTATAGTTGGAGAATTATTACAACCTTCAGGTGTTAAAGCATTAGTAGAATTAGGATTAGCTCAAACCATAAATAACATCGATGCTATACCTTGTGAAGGTTACTGGATCAAGTACTTTGATAAATCTTTAAGATTAGATTATATTACCAAAACTGAAGCTTATAATGCTAGTCCTATTAAGCCTGTTAATGATTGTGTTTTTAATGATAATGATAAAGTTCTTACTGATAGTAATATTGATTCCAAAGCTTGGTATGAGGATGATTTAGTTAGAGGTGTAAGTTTCCATAATGGGGATTTTTTAATGAATTTGAGAGCTGTGATTAAAAGTGAAGAAAATATTACTTGTTTGACAGGTAATGTATTTGAACTTATTGAAGAAGATGAGATTGTTACTGGAGTGAAAGTCAGACAAGAAGATTCTAACAAGGCTATTAGTTGTAAATTAGTAGTAGCATGTGATGGGATCTTTTCTAAATTACGTAAAGTAGTTAATCCAAACCCTCCAAAAGTTGAAAGTTATTTTGTTGGATTAGACTTACATAATTGCGACTTCCCATTATATAAGTTTGGTCATGTCATATTAGGTGACCATGCACCAGTGTTAGCATATCAAACTTCAAGTACAGAAGCTAGAATGTTATGTGCTTATAGATCGTCAACCTTACCAAATTCTAAGGATATAAAACATTATTTAACTGAAGAAGTGTTACCATGTTTACCTAAACCAATAATCCCAAGTTTTGAACAAGCTTTAGAAGCAGGTAAATTCAAACCAATGCCAAATCAATATTTACCCGCAGTTAAACAAGGAAATAAACCAGGGTTGGTATTATTAGGAGATTCTTTAAATATGAGACATCCATTAACTGGAGGTGGTATGACCGTTGGTTTAAATGATGCTGTACTTTTAGCAAGACTTTTACATCCTTCTAGAATTGAAGATTTATCAGATTATGCTTTGGTTAGTAAGAAATTATCCAAATTCCATAATGAAAGAAAGAAATTAAGTGCTGTTATAAATACCTTATCTATGGCATTATATTCCCTTTTCGCTGCTGAATCCACACCTTTGAAAATCTTACAGAATGGATGTTTCCAATATTTTATGAGAGGTGGTGATTGTATTACAGGACCAATTGGGTTATTAAGTGGTATGTTACCATTCCCTATGTTATTATTCAGTCATTTTTTCTCAGTTGCTTTTTATGCCATTTATTTGAATTTTGCTAGCCATGGGATTATAGGATTTCCTATTGCTTTATGGGAAATGTTTTATACTTTTATAATTGCCGTTAAGGTATTTGTACCTTATTTATATCATGAATTATTTAGATAATATAAATCCGAAATATGTCGCGATGTCGTATACGCGGTTAACAGGGTGTCGCGTTTCAGCCGCTTGACCAGGCTATGCGCACCCAGCATCTTTCTCAAAAAGATTGACAGGCTTAAGCATTATGAATGTCAATGACTCCACACCATTACTTGGGACAACCAAGAACTCCGTGCAAAGAGTATTCATGAATACTTTAAAATCCTCCCCAGTTAATTATTTATTAATTTTTGTTCCACTTGGGTTAATTGCCGGATTTTTCGAATGGTCAAGTAATTCCATCTTCTGGATAAACTTTTTAGCTATCGTGCCATTAGCTTCCATTTTGGCTTATGCTACAGAAGAATTGAGTGAACATGTAGGTCAGACCATTGGTGGATTATTGAATGCTACTTTCGGTAATGCAGTAGAATTAATTGTTTCTATCATTGCTTTAAAAGACAATCAAATTAGAATTGTTCAAGCAAGTATGTTAGGGTCAATTCTTTCAAATTTATTATTAGTTTTAGGATGTTGTTTTGTTGCTGGAGGTATTACTAGAGTTCAACAAACTTTCAATCAAACTGTAGCTCAAACTATGAGTTCATTAATGGCATTAGCAACTTCAGGATTATTAATTCCTGCTGCTTTCCATTCAACTTTACCTTTACCAAAAAATAAAGAAGGATTCCCAGTACCTGGATCATCCGATGATTTAATTATTTCATTATCTAGAGGAGTTTCAATTATCTTGTTAGCTGTTTATATCTTATACTTGGTATTTCAATTGAAAACTCATAAAGCTTTATTTGAAGAACAACAAGAGACAAATGAACAAATTATTACTTCATTACCAGAAACTTCAAATAAACCAAATGGAGAAGAAGGATTAAATATTCCAGAATCTTTAATCGTTTTAGTTATTTCAACTATTTTAGTTTCTTTTTGTGCAGATTACTTAGTTGGTAGTATTGATGATATTGTTGAAAGTTCCGGATTATCTAAAACATTTATTGGATTAATTGTAATTCCAATTGTTGGTAATGCAGCAGAACATGTTACAGCTATCATTGTAGCTATGAAAGATAAAATGGATTTAGCTATTGGAGTTGCAGTTGGATCATCATTACAAATCGCATTATTTGTTACACCATTTATGGTTTTAGTTGGATGGATTATTGATATTCCAATGACTCTTTATTTTTCAACATTTGAAACTGCTATTTTATTTGTTTCAATGTTTATTAGTAATTTAGTTATTTTAGATGGAGAATCTAATTGGTTAGAAGGTGCAATGTTATTATCAACATATGTTATTGTAGCTATTGCATTTTTCTATTATCCAGATACTCAAATCAATTAAATCGTTAGAATTATCAATGTATTTTCACCTCGGTAAACACTATGTTGACATTATCTACTAAACTATTTCATTATGACAATAGATTAAAAACTCGCCTCTTGATAAATAAACTTATGGGCTACAACTCCTATTGAAGTAAAGTAGGTTAATAGGAACTCATAAGCGAACCTATCCCAAATAGGAATAAACTTCAACACAGGTTTAAAGGGACTCAACGAACATCAAAGAACGAGAAAGGAGAAAATAGGAGTTTTAAGGGGTGTGTGAGAACCTCCTGATTTTCTTTGGTCCTGGGTTATCAACGCCTCTAGATTTTACACCGTTATTTCAACTTCAAGAATTAAACACCTCATCATCCCACTCATCTCCTATTAACCCTTCTAATATTGACACATCAACCATTCTATCTCCCTCTCAACTCATCGTTGTCAAGTTGTGTTCCAACACGACAGGGTTTGACGACTCCTTAAAATCGTGTGAATAAACGCGAAAAGGAAAAAATCCTGAACTCGTCTAACAATAAAAAAATGGGATAATGAAGAATAAAAGGGTTAGATTCTTAAAAGGGATAATCAATAACTTAAATAGGTGAAAAGTTAATTTACTACCAATATTGTTAAGGGTTGATTAACGGGATTTCACCTGTTGAAAAGATCCTGAATTTGTTTTGGTTAAAGGGTTAAAATCCTGAAAAATAACCTTAACCCTTGAGAATTTTACGTGTTTTACCACCTTAAAATCCTGACATTATAAATAATTTCCCATTCCCATTGAAAAATTCAAAGCTGGACTTTCTTTCATTTTATATAAAAAAACACTTTCATTATGTCTGATAGAGAAGCATTAAAGATATTTTCAAGACAACCTGTTAATAATGATATGATTAACTATTTGGTTTCAACAACTAATGCTATAATTCAAATTAAACCTTCAAAGGTACAAGTTAATAATATAAGACCTTTAGGTAAGAATAATATCAGTTTATTAAGTTTTATTAAGAATTTAATTAGATATTCTAATGTTCAAACTCCAACATTAATGGCTACTTTAATTTATCTTAACAAATTAAGAAATTTATTACCTGCTAATGCTATTGGTATGGAAACTACTAGACATAGAATCTTTTTATCAGCATTAATTTTAAGTGCTAAATCTTTAAATGATTCATCTCCTTTAAATAAACATTGGACTAAATATACTGATGGATTATTAAATATTGATGAAGTTAATATGGCAGAAAGAGAATTAATAAATTTATTAAACTGGAATGTTAATATCTATGAAGAAGATTTAATTATTGCTTTACAACCTTTCTTAATACCAATTAAATCTAAATTATCAAAGAAATTATCAATTGAAAACAATAAAAAGATTAATTATTATAGAAATAGTGTTGCTAACTTATCAAATTATTCATTACAATCAACTACATCAACAAGTTCAAATTATTCAAATTTATCATTAAATTCTCCAAATTATATTTATACTCAACCAAATAAGAGAAGTTATTCAAATAGTTCAATTAGTTCAATTAGTTCACCAAATTCCTTAAAATCTTCAAATTCAAATAATTCAATAAGTTCAAATTCAACGAATAATTCCGATTATAAACTTCCAATCAACATAACTTATAAGAAGAATTTACTACATAAATTATCAGCTTAGGGTTTTGGGATATGTATTTTAGGTTTGGGTAGGTTAAGACAATGGTTCTGTATTAACACTCTGTGAAAACTCTGAAATTTCTCTGTTGAGTTGTTAACTTTAGTTGTTAACTTAGTCTTCGTTAACGAAGTGTTAGTAGATCTTATCCCAATAAGGAATAATCGAAATAGGTTAAATCCTGTTAATAAAGAGTTTGAGGGCTTCAATGCTTGACGATTTTCATATCGCGACATCTTATTGGAACCCCGGACATTGTCGCATTATCGCACCAAATTCTATTTTAAGTTAAATTATATACATTTCTAATGATCATGATTATCTTCCTTTGGAGGATCAGGTTGAACAGTTATCATGGTATCAATTCTTAAAATAGCAATACAAGCTTCTAAAGCTGATTTTAATGATTTAATTTTGGAAATAGTTGGTTCTAAAACTCCATTAGTTAATTCATTAACAATTTTTCCATTAATTAAATCTAATCCATAATTTTTATACTTTTTACGTTTTAAATCCGTTGGTGGTGCTGTTAATGATGATGCATGATAAGTTCTTAATTTGGAAATTAAATCAGATGAATCTTTGGCGGCATTAATTGCTAATGTTTTAGGAATAATTAATAATGCATTACCAAATTCAGCAATTGCTAATTGTTCTCTTGATCCAACAGTTGTAGCAAAATTCTCTAAAAAGATATTTAAAGCGGTTTCAACTGATCCTCCACCTGGAACAACACTACCACTTTCTAAAGTTCTTTTAACAACACTTAAAGAATCATGAATTGATCTTTGCATTTCATCTAATGAATATTCATTTGGTCCTCTTAAAATTATTGAACTTGATGAATGTTGTTTGGTACCTTTAATTAAAATACATTCATCATCACTAATTCTTGTTTGAACAACTTCTTCGGCATATCCTAAATAACTACTTTCAAAAGTTTCTTCTCCTTCTAAATTACTTAAATCGCTAATCATAGTAGCTCCTGTAGCTCTAGCAATTCTTCTTAAATCTTCCTTTTTACAACGTCTAACTGCCATTGATCCAGTTTCAATAAATTCTTTTAAACACAAATCATCAATTCCTTTGGTAGTTAATACAACATTAGCTCCACTATTCAAGATCTTACGAATTCTTTCAATTATAATACCAAATTCTCTTTTTCTGATTTCTTCTAATTGATCAGGATCTTGAATATTAATTTCTACTCCCATAGCCATTCTAGCCTTTTGTAAATTAATATCAAGAATGGCAATTTTAGCATTTTTAATTGATTTAACCATTGCTTGTGATGCTACAGTACAATTTAAAGCATATCCATTAATTAACATACTTTCATTAGCTGATTTCCCATGAGCTTTTAAAATATTGACGGCTTTAACAGGATATTTGGTTTCTCCTTTATTATTGGTGGTTTTAACTGCTAACATAGCATCAACAACCATTTTACTGAAAAATTCTGAATCAGATCCAATGATTTTTGATGACATTGAAGTCTTTGCAATATTAACTAAAGTATCTTTACCTAAACTATCTACTGACATTGATAAAACTTCATTGATATAACGTATAGATTCTTTTAAAGCTAATCTATAACCATTAATGATAGTAGTTGGATGAATCTTATTCTTAACTAAATCATTAGCTCTTTTTAATAATTCACTGGCAATTATAACAACTGATGTGGTACCATCACCAACTTCTCTATCTTGTTGTTGAGCCAATTCAACTAAAATTTTACCTGCTGGATGTTGAACATCTAATAATGAAACAATAGTTGCTCCATCATTAGTAACAGTAACATCACCAATATCATCAACCAACATTTTATCCAACCCTACAGGTCCCAATGATGATTTAACAACATTGGCAACACTTTGGGCGGCTAACACGTTCTGGTTTCTGATATCATCCCCTGATACCTTTTCTCCTCCTAAGAACAATGTGTCCGATTTGGCAGTAGAGTACATCTTTATGAAAAATTTTCGATTCAACGAGGATTTGAGGATTGAGGGTGCGAGTTTTGAGGGTAGGTTTTGGGTGTGTAAGTGGGTTACTTAAGTATATTTTGCTAGATACCTAGATACTTCTGACTATAAGGAATCTGGTGGTGTTTTCAGAATTGGAATATCTTGGATATTGGTGGCAAAAAATGAAAAAATCACTTTTCTTGCTCAAATGACGTGATTTTTCCTCCAAACTCCTCCATAAGCTTCTCTACATTCCCAGAAACACACTCCGTCTATTTGCTCCCCCAGACCCCTCCCTTTAACCCCTGTCACCATCACTCTCTTCCCATAACCAGCCCTTTGTCCTCCGCACGACCCGCGCTCAGTAAGGCAAAACCGCTCACACAAAATAAACACACATAAACGTACCATTAGTATTCATCATTTGTACCGTAGAAATACCAAATATTATGTTTAGATTAACGATATTCAGACCTTTCACTGGTCCTGTACTCGCCAGAACTTTTGGCTCCTCCCCAGTCGCTCAATTCCAATCTAGTCTTGTTAACTTAAGAACTCAAACTCAATTGAAACAAGTCTTAAAGAAAGAGAAAGAAATATATAAAAAATTAAAACAAGATATCGTTAAGATTGAAACCAAATTAAAGACTCAAAAGAAGAAAGAAAAGTTAAAGGAACAAACAGCCAAAGATAAATTGAAACATAAGAAATTATTAGAAAAAGCTTTTAAAAGTTATAGTAGATTATCAGGAATGAATGTATTCGTTAAAGAATTTGTATCTCAAGGTAAAGGTCCATTATCAGAAGCTTCAAAGAACTGGTCATATTTATCACAAGATGAAAAAGAATCTTATAATGACAAAGCTAATGATTACAATGAAGAACAATTACAAATTTATAAACCTAAACCAAAAGGTATTGCTTCAGGAGTTTCAGCTTTTGTTAAAGAAAATTATGTTTATGATGGTAGACCATCAACTGAAATTATTAAAGATTTATCAGCAGCTTTTAAAAACTTACCACCTTCAGAAAAATCTAAATATTTAGCTTCTGAAGAAGATAAGAAGAAACATCAAGAAGATTTGAAACAATGGAAATTAGAAAGAATCGATTTGTATAATAAAGAAAACGGTACCAACTTAACTTTAGATTTCGGTAAATAGTATGTTAAGTAGATCAGTGTCTTAGATAGTGAAAAGTATATTGTTTATGTAAATTTTAAGCGTAGGAATCATCTGCTTTTCTCCTTTCGTTTGGCCACAACAGTCTGTATCTAAGATTCGACGCTGTAGAATCAGTATCAGTCTTGTGAAGAAAAGACTTGATCCCCTCTCCCTATATAATAGTCCTACATCACCATGCGAGTTGATGCAAATTCGAAAATATGGATTTGGAGATATACTCAGTACCAACAGTTTGATCGTTGATACCAAGAGCTTACTGAATATAAAAGTAGTTCTAATATAAGAGGGTTCTCATCTTGTAGAGCTCTTGAAAGCCCAAGACTTGAAAGGTTTTCACCATATTAACTTTTCCATTCCTTTTAAAAAACAATACACCAGGTACACTGAAACCACATTGCCGGAGGGATCAGAGAGTGTTGCTGATAGTATTTTGAGAGGAGTTAAACCTCAATGGACTGGGAAGATCGAAGAAAGTTGGTTAGATACCAAATTTGAATAATTAGATGATGCTTTCAATGGAATCTGGGTCCAGATGTCTGAAGACATTGACAGCGGTCAAAGACTTGATGGTATATAAACTGAGCTTGTTGTTGTGCCACGTTCGGTTGGATCCTTTCAGGAACCAGTTGAAATTCACGAAGGTGCAAGAAAAAAATTCACAGTTTCCTGGTTTAACGTCTTATTTCGTAGACTAAACCCCTTGATCGATTCCAATTGGATCACCCCTGAGTACAAATTCAGGCTAAACTTACAGGATGGGAATTATGAAGTCATGCATATGAAATAAGGCCATTTAACCACAGTATTGAAATTGAACAGAGCTGCCATCGTTAAGCATAAGTTGAATGTTCCCAATTCCAATCACGTGATTATAAAATTTTATGATTTAATGAAATCCGATGATTACTTTGGAAATCATGACATAAACTTTGGGACCTGGAGAGAAAAAGTTTTCACTTACTTTCAAAAAAGGTTTGATGTAGAAACTGAATGTTATGAACGAATCGTCAGTGCTGAAAGTTCTGTTAGAGTCCCCAAAATGTATGACCATGGAGAAATCATCACACGAAAAGATGGTCAACTATTTTCCTTTGGATGGGGCATAATCCTCGAGTACTTGGAATAGGATAAAGACCAAACCTAGGATGAGGAAGAATACAAAAACAACCTTATCTTCTAGATACCTTAGGAATTGACCCTTATGATACAAAGTCCAGGAATATAATTGTATCCAAGGAGTAACTTCATTCAATCGATTTCTCTCATGCAAATTTATATGATTAATATACGAGAATTTACGAGAATTTACGATTTACCAGGTTGAGCGCGAGTTGCCCCAAATTGTTTTCAACTATGAAGGATATGCATCTTGAGTGTGGCATTCGACACATGGGATCTAGAGAATGAACTGAATGTCTTGAGAGCTAAATAGCGTCAATATTGAATGAAATCAACTCGAAAGGAGTTTACTGTATATTCTACACGTATGGGTAAGTTAGTAACACTTCCACACTCTTAGTTCACTCACCCTTTCATGTCTAACCTTCTTTGCCCTACCTTCTTCAACACAGTCATAAGATTAACTGGTAGAATGGGCTTGGACACGAAATCTATCATTCCACAATCTAAAGATCTTTGTCTATCTTCACCAGCAACATTGGCGGTCAATGCCACGATCTCTGGTAAGTTTGCTTGTTTATTATTATTATTGAATAAATCTTTTAATTCTATAGTAGCTGTTATACCATCTTTACGAGGCATTTGAATATCCATGAAAATCACATCATAGTATTCTTGGTTCTGTAATTTCTCTAAACATTTGTTGATGACTTCCACTCCATCCTTAGCATGGTCTGCTTTATATCCTAACTTCTTAAGATGCTGAAGGGCCACTCTTAAATTGATAAGATTATCTTCAGCGATCAAGATCTTCAATGGATACTTTTCAGCAAATAACTCTTCATCATTGGTTTCTTTCGGTTCAGAAACTTCCCCATTGATATTATTTAGATTTCTTATCAATTCAATGATCTTAGGTTTCTGGAAAGGCACAAGAAGAATGGAGAAGATATGATTATCATCAATCTCTTTCGGTAATGATTTCCCGAATTGACTGATAAGAATAACTCTGATATCATTTTTCCGGATCATTGATTCTTCAAACTTAGCAAGGAACTCATCATATAAATCAATATGAATAAAGATGGATTTTAAGTTGTATACGAGGGATTCAGTTAAATCACTGACATCAGGGAGGATATTCACATTGAAACCGAACCATTTAAGGTTTTCTTGAAGACTTTTGCTGGTGAGTTGGTGGTAGTCAACGATTATAGTGGAAGGAGTCAGTGTTGGTGAATCACTTGCGGTGAGTGTTGAGGAGTCACTTGCAGTGAGTACTGAGGAACCACTTTCTTCACTTGAAATCTCACTAAACTTGATCTCAGGTTCCATTAACTCTACCTCAGCATTCACCACGAAATAAAATGTCGACCCCTTACCTTCAACACTATCAAAAGTTAAGGTACCGCCCATAAGATCGGCTAACTTTTTAGAAATGGCCAACCCCAATCCTGAACCTCCATAAATTCTTCTGGATGAGGAATCCACTTGAGAAAAGGCTCCAAAGACCTTACTAGTAGAATCTTTTGGAATACCAATCCCTGTATCTTCAACACTAATAGTGATTTCGAACCTATTACCAATGATAGGTTTACTTGAAACTTCTACTATGATATGACCTTCATTAGTGAACTTCACAGCATTACCCACGAGATTAATAATGATCTGTCTAAATCTAGTCTCATCACCAATGATATGTTTGATGTTAGGACATTTATTGAAGAACACCAATTCTAAATTGTTGATAATGGCTTGTTCACCTACAAGTTGAATAGCATTTTCAACAGAATCAATAAGTGAAAAAGGTTCATTAGCTAAAGTAAACGACCCATGTTCGATTTTCGAGAACGCTAAAATCCCATCGATGATATTCAAAGTGACCATTGAACTATTTCTGATAGTTTCTACGTATTCTCTTTGAGTTTTATCCAATTCTGTATCAAGTAAAAAGATGGAACACGATAATAAGGAATTGAAAGGAGTTCTAATCTCATGGGACATATTAGCTAAGAAACTAGCCTTTTCAGCAGTTGCGTCTTCAGCTATACGTTTAGCATTCTCCATATGTGAATAAAGATCTATTTTGGTTAATGATACTGTTGCTTGGCAACATAACAAATTGATCAAATCTCTCTTTTTGCTATTGAAGAAAGATTTAGTAGTACTGGTAACGCTTTTTCTTCTTTGACTTTCTAAGTATAAAGCTCCTGAAGTTCTACCCAGGTTATTCTTCAACGGGATACAGATCATGGAATTACAATGGTTACTGTTGTAATATTCATCTCCACTGAATCTATTCAGAAAGAGTAATTCATCTTCATCCTTATTCAAGATTTCTCCTGTTTGGAACACATAACTTACTACTGATCCGGGACAAAGATCAGCTCTGGAACTCATAGGCTCATTATATAAGTTATAAGTATTGTTAGGAGCTCCAATAGCTTGGATATAAGGCTCATCATTCTGTTCAATAACTACCACTCCATAATCCACCTCAGAAAATCTTATACAACTTTGAAGTAATCTGATCAATATCATCTCACTGGAAGAACTTTCTGATATCTCCAAGCAAGATTTAACTGCTTGATTAAGATCAATATCATCTTCATATTCCGATTCTTCCAGAATAGAAGGATCTTCTAGATTCTTGTTGCTCCCACTCAAAGGAACAGCTCTGGAAATTATATCCCTATCAAAGAAGTTATTGATTTTTTTATAAATAGGAGTAGGAGACTTTTGGTGGAAAGATTGATTATTGAGTCTGAAAGCAGCTTTTTCCTTCTCGAACTTCTTAACAAAATCTCTCATCTCTGGACTATCTCTGCTACCTTTAACATTGACATAATCAACGTCATTATTCACATGATCGCCGCTACCATTTAAATCATCAATACCTGCCCAATTATATTTCTTAAGGTATTCAGCATATTTCTTTTCAAGGAATCGAACTCTGACCAGCATTCCAAGGACTTTCCCATAATAAATAGCATTCCTTGCGAAATGAGGTATTCTTCTACTAGTACTATTAATCTCCATTAACCAATTAGCACATCTTTCATAACCCCAAAGAACTCCATACCAATGACCATGTTTCTTAGCTTCTTCAATGGATTCTTCATACATATCCAATTTAGTCATTGAAGGAATTTGATTATCATGATCCATTGAGACCTTAACTAAAAGATTCTTATGTCTAAAGTTTGTAGGACAAACCTCATCCCATAACAGAAAGAATTTCTTAACTTTCTCTTTGAGTTGATCAAGAACTTGTTGATCATATTTCTTATTGAGTTTCTTACGACTCCCAAGACATATGGCCATACAGAAATAATATTCTGGATGAGTAATGGTATTAGGAATAAAGTTATTTAAGTGTTCCATTGAGTTCAAGATCATATCTAAAGCATCGTCATATCTTTCTGTTTCTACAAAATGACCTACTTTCATACATCCAGATACATATAAGTAATCAATAGATCTGGATGAGGCTGAAATAAAAGACTCGAATTCCTCAACGGTGATTATCCCCTTATAAAGTTTAAGACCCTGAGCTTGAAGGTCTCGGAACTCTTCATTAATAACCATGTAATAGTCATGTTCTTGTTTACTGGAAGTTTTGGAAATTTCAAAAAATGATTGGCCACAAAAATACATTAGATGGGTTCTACAGAATCCCGTGATCATATCTCTTAAACCAGCATTGGTCTTGAAGAAGCTTCTGGTAGATGATAAGAAAATCTCTGAATATCTCAGTAACATATTGACTGGTTCAATGAAACATGCCATGGTTGATAGGTATAATTCATAAACTGATTGAATATAACTATAAGAAATAGATTCATCCGCTTCTAACAAATCCATTGCTATTTTAACATATTCTAAAGCTCTTAAGAATTTTGACCTATCACCAGTCTTGGCTTTATTGTTAGCAATGTAAAGGAGAGGAATTGCACAATGACCTGAAGTTCCATATTTACGCATCAATGATACTGATTGGAATGCCAAAGCATCTTTAAGGTAAAACAGTGTCCCGTAATATGTTGGTCTGATCAAATCACTGATAATTTCAAATACGTTGGTGATATCATTGTTGGTGGCACGAGGAAGATCCTTTAAACTTCTAATTTCAACTATTGTCAAAGGTAATTGGTTTAAATACTTCAGAATGATTTCATTACATTCGTCTTCATCATGGGAGATTTCAATATTCATTAGTTTCAATCCTCTGATAGCTACATCTGTGGTTTCTTGATATCTCTTTAGATTTATCAAACAATGGATCTTGGTGTTTAAAAATACCAAATCATTGAACTCGAATTCTTTCTGAATACTATTGATGAGATTCAAACACTTCTTGTGTTCATCTAAGGAGAAATATAATTGACATAACGATATAAGATTCTTCAATCGAAGGGCTTTATCGGAAGGAGGAATAAATTTCAACGCATTATTGAAGAAGGTAATGGAATCCTCAAAATTATAAGTAACCAAAGCATTCTTCCCTGACTCAATGAAAACTTCAAGATAAAGAGCTTTAACTTCATCTTGAGCTCTTCCTGGGTTAGAAGGGATTAATCCTTGACCTGCTACAATAGCTTGACTAAAATGTTTCCCCATTAACAAATATTTCGGGATATTATCAATGGAAAGTTTCCCTGAAAGAAAAGCATGATAATAATTCATAGCTATGGTACCATTAATTCTACTTAACTCTTCTTCTTCAATCAATTCATCATAAATACATCTTCTAATACTATCATGATAGAAACTATAGGTCGTGTCCTTGCTCAATTCTTCAACTATAGGTCTTGGGATATCGAAGGGGAACTTTTCATACAGGGAAACATCAGTTAAATGGAAAGGAAACTTATACAAAGTATTAGTAGGTGTTACTAATCTGTACTCAATACAAACAGTCAATAAACGGAATACTTCTTTCATGTCAAGACCTGATACTACTTGTAACTCATATAAATTGAAATCAGAATTAGCAAGAACACTAACTAGTTTCAAAAGTTCCTTACTTTCATTGGGTAAGCAATGAATCTTCTCTCTCATTGGAATCATGACATTTTCAATATCTGAAGCATCTTTAGTCACCACCACAGTGTCAAACTTCCAACTACCTTCAATAACACCTCTCGATGGTTGATATCTAGCTTTATCCTTCCAATATAATGAAGATATTGTTGATTCACAAGCGAGAAGATTCCCCTGACATGAATCATATAATTCTCTAGCATATGACATGAAATGCTCATCAACAAAAGTTTCTTCATCAACTTCTAAAGGATCAGGTTCCATGGAATTATAACTGGTAGGAGCCAATTTCTTCCTCTTAAGAAGAGAATCATCTCTATAAACCACACATTGTTTCCAGAATTGAACAAAACTATCAAAATCTATAGGACCAAGTTCATAACTCAGAATGGGTCCATTGAATCTACTCAAGAATTTTTTAGCATCTTCAATCTTTATTTTCATGTTCCCACTTGTTTCGAAACTCAAGAATAATTTAAAAGTGTTTTTTCCTTTAACATCACCAGAATCAAGGAAATCTAGAATCTCGGCATACATTCTCCATTCTCCAATAGTTGTAAATTGAACATCATCTAAAAACACCGTTAACCCTTTAACAGCAAATAATCCATATAAAGATTTGATTAAATAACGGATTCTTAATTCAAGATTAAAGGTTTCTTCTCCATTACCACTTTTATTCCCTCTTTGATCAGTTCCTTTACTTGGAGGTTTACTAATGATTGTGGAATACTTAGAACCCAATAAAGTAATAAATTCTGGCATTAAATCAAGGATGATATTCAAATCTATAGGAATACTTGATATAATACAATGACGCCATTTTTCAATGTTTTCTCTTGAAGTAGCAAGGATTTGACGAAGTATTGATCTTAACCCATGAACAAAAGAATGATAGATACCTCCGGTTCCATTGAACATGTTGTATTTGAAATAACAGTAGAATTCTCCTTTAGAACTCACTAATTCCATAAGATCATGGAATAAGGTGGTTTTACCTGATCCTGGATCTCCTTGTACAAACACGGAGTTCAATCCATGGTTCATGGAATTATATTTATCAATAATTTCTTTATACAACTGAGTTCTACCATAAACCTTCTTAGGGAATAGTATAGGTTTTGGAGATTCAATATCATTTGATTCATAAGGTTCAGATTTCACAAGAATTTTTTTAGGATCGAAACTAGGATATTCACGATGGGCCGATAAGCTGAACAGATCCGAATCTTCAATATATTGGTTCTTCACTTCTATCAAATCATTCATCAAGACAGTACAATTGGAATATCTATCAAGAGGATCTTTCTCAAGTAATTTCATAATAATATCACTTAAATCCTGTGAAATGTTAGCTAGAAGAACAGGTTGAATGGGTTTATTATTAAGGTGCATCTTAACTAACTTAGCGGGGTTATCATGAGAAAATGGTACTTTACCAACGAATAATTCATATAAAACCACCCCGAAGGAGTAAAAATCTGATCTATAATCTGCACCTTTCCTAGATTCACTCAAAGCTTCAGGGGACATGAAAGTGATATTTTCAGGGAATTCACTCATCATAGTTCTTCTATGAAGATTAGTACAATCTTCTCTTTGGATAGAATAACTATGATCAAATCCAGCAACTTTTATATCATTAGCATTTTTAGTAGATTTAAGGATATTGGCAGTGGTTAAAAAATTCTGTACAAATCCATAATCATGAATCTGTGAAAGGGTCTCCAAAGTTAAGATCATATCATTCAATATGGAGATAATCTCTAAAGGTTTCCTAGTGAATTTATTGGTAGCATTGGATATTGAATCAAATATTGGTGGGAAACTGTTATTAAAGGAATTATTGGAATTTATACTTGGAGCTGATTCAATATCGGTGAAAACCTTCGGACTATCCAAGTTATAATATTTTCGAATAGTTATATAATCTTGAGAATTATCATAAACTATGGCTACCCTTTTCGAATCCCCATGGCGGAGATTTATAAGTTTGTGAGGATATCCAATACCTTTGATACCTCTAGGTAAAGTTCTAGGTATCTTAAATCTATCATCAGTGATATCTTTGATAGTAGAAGATTTGAAACTATTTTGTCCTGATAGTACATACCATTCATTAATAATCAGATGAGCAAGATTAGTGTTTTTAAGATCGTAACCTAATTTCACTACATATTGATGATTAGTGATAGTATCCATACCATAATAAATCATGGATTTCATAAGGAAAGATGAAGTTAAACGATGTGTAAGATCAATATTATGTTGGTCTTTTAGTATATTTATGAAAAGTTCTTTGTCATGGGATTTATCCGGACGAGGTTGCTGATTTTGAGGTTGATAACAGGGTCTATTATGAGGAATATCATTCAAAAAAGTATCAAAATTGGATAATTTGAAGTCATAACCAACTCTTTTGTTCTTCTCTTTGGTCAAACCATTCAAGTCTTCTTTACCAAGGTTGAAGTTAAAATTTTCCTTTTTCTTCGTTGGTGGTCCCTTACATTTTGTCTCAGATTGAGTTTCTATTGATATTGGGTTTAAATCTTCCCCAAGTGTTTCATTACTAGTCTTATTATCAGTACTTGTACTACTGGTAGTATATGAAGAAGTAGAATCCTGTTCACTATCAGAATATACCTTCATTATATTGACCTTTGACAATACAAGTGCGATTGCTATTAAGTCCGATGGGGCAGAAGGCGGATAGATGCGATGGATGCGCCATCAATATGCGTTTAGTTACATTTACGCTTTAAATGATAATTAGAGACAAATCACCAAAGGTATCGTAGAACTAATCACCCAAGGTATTGTAGAATAAATTACTCAAAGTATTGTCTTATACAAAAACTCATCTATTCATCGCTTTATCATATATTAATCCAATTCAAGAAGTAAACATGCCTATAAAATATTACATTTTTTAGATTTTTTAATAACAGGAGGTTCTAAAGCTGCAACAATTGCTTCATCGAAAACAGTTTTTAAACCTCTTTGAGTTAAAGCTGAACATTCTAAATATTTAACAGCTCTTAATTCTTTTGCTAATTTCTCTCCTTGTTCATAAGAAATTGGGGATAATTTTTGTCTTTGTAATCTTTGTAAAATAACTTCATCATTTCTTAAATCACTTTGAGTACCAATTATTAAACATGGTACACCAGGACAATGATGATGAACTTCAGGGAACCATTTTTCTTTGACATTTTCAAATGATGCAGGGGCAATAACTGAAAAACAAACTAAGAAAACATCAGTTGATGGATAACTTAATGGTCTTAATCTATCATAATCTTCTTGACCTGCAGTGTCAAATAATCCTAAAGTATAAGGTTCATCACCAATTAATACTGTTACAGCATAATTATCAAAAACTGTTGGTACATAATCAGCTGGAAATTTAGATGTGGTATAACTAATTAATAAACAAGTTTTACCAACTGCACCATCTCCTACAACAACACATTTTATAGTTTGCATTTTAATAACTTTTTATATATCTATTTTATTGTTTATAATGCGTTCTTTTTCCAGAAAAGTAGGGGCAATTAATAAACACGTAATTTGTTGGGGGTATGGGATATTTATCTATGTGAAATTTTCTACAATGAAGTTTAAAGTTAGTTCAATTGTTCGAAAAAGGTGTCAATTAACTGTTTACAAAAATGGTGTATCCTTAAAACTGGACAAGGTTGAAAATTTTTTTTGAGAATCTTTTGATTTTGATAACCTAGTGGTAAAGCCACGACATATAAGCGGATTTGATTTTGTGTAATTTAGGGGTAAAATCTATTGGGGGGTGGGAAATCACGGGATTTTAGGTGATAAGATTAGATGTATTGATGATAGGAGATACGGCGTTGAGTTAGTTGGTAGATAAGGAAAGATGTTGGTCTAAATAAAAAAACATTTCAAACGCGTCATATATTCATTATAGTATGTACAATATAGGTAATCTCACAAATTGAAGTTCTGGGATAATTGATCACTTCATATTCATAAAGGCATCAGCAGCTTGCATTACGTCTAACTCGCTAGTGATATCGCTGGGTAAATTGTCGGTATCGGCCAATTTACTTTCGAATTTCTCGTCTAATTCAGAGTCGACTATTGAAGGTCCACCTCCGAGGAAATCTAACATCATGTGCATACCTCCAGCACCTCCAGCATACTCTTCAACATCCACAGGGAGAATGTTGGCCACCCCCTCTAAGAACCAAACTTTATCTTTCATCTCTGAAGTAAAAGATCGAAGTAACTTATAGTAAGATCTCATGATTCTCATGGATTTGATATCTCCGTTCATTAAAAGTGATAAGAAGGATTTGTCTAATAATGCTGGGAATGCAAAGATTCTTAAAATGAAATCGGATTTATACCTTTCCTTGTGAAGTTTATTTAAATAGGCCAAGGTTATTAGATAGGGGGAATCTATTGGAACAGGGAAAAGGTCTGCAATATCATTATCATGGCATTCTAGATCCGTAAGGAATTTGGAATTTCCATCATCATTCAAAGAATCATTGTTGAGATTGATTCTACGATTAATAATATCACCTAAATCACCTAAATCTACAGAAATAAATTTATAGAATCTTGAGGTTTCTGTTAATGGCCATACTGCTGTAAGGATAGTAGCGGCACCTTTAACATGAAAGATCCATGCTGAAGCTGGTAAAGATTTTGGTGAAGTTGATGAAGGTAGCGAAGCATTAGCTAAAGAATCCATAATAAGAATTAATGCACTGGCAACTAAAGCATCAGTATTATCACTATTAATATTCAACACCGCTTCTCTAAGTAATCTTAAAGCATCTCCACGATGATAAGTTACACATTGATCCAAACCCTTTTCGGTTCTTGATAAATGAGTAGCACTAAAGGCTAAAATGGAATGCATCAAAAAAGGATGATCAAAAGCTAACATTGGAATATCATAATTCCAAATATTGGTATCACTGATTCCAGCACCTGTTATTGTTGATGCTACAATAGAAGTATAATGAAACATCAATCTAAGATCTAACATATTAAGATTAGAACTACCTAATCCGGGATCAAAAGCATTGGGGATATTCGCCGAAATACTTGGTCCTCCAGTACTCTCACTAGTTGGAGGAGGAATTGTTTCTTCTGTAGTTGTGGTAGTATCCTTTTCCGGTACAAACATTTGGGAATCAATCAAGGTACCAAGATTACTTATATCGATAGGTAATTGAGCTAAAGTAGCTAAGTTAGTTAGACTAGCCAAATTCCCCAATGATGATAAATCTCCTCCTAACTCTGTCAAGCTATTAACCAAATGACTTAAATTGATATTATTAAGATTCCCAGCATTTAGGAGGGAATTGATCTTACCTAGATCAGGTTTTTCTTCCATTTTCACTGATCTCTTCTTTGATGGAGGTTCACTGGAGTCACTATGAGAATCATTCTCTGGACTTTTATTAACACCAGAATCATTGAGACCATCATTACTTTGACCGTTATTACTATCAATCGTATAACCACACACCAAGTTCAAATTGTTACACTTATTACAAATGGGTCTATTTTCATCACATTTGACTCTTCTTTTCTTACAGGTGGAACATCCGTTCCTACTCTTGGAATGGAACTTCCTCTTACCGTTTCTCTTTTCCATTTGATAAAATAGTTGAATATTTTGGAATGATTGTGAAAGTTAATGGATCGTTTAAATCGTATACGCGCAGCCTCGATTTGAGACTCAGTGGTATGAGGTGGGGGTGCACCATAATTGGTCATGAAGCGGAAGTAGAGGGATAGCTGTTTCGAGTTCTTTGAGGCTGAAGCATTGATAGTTGTAGTTTGAAGTGTTTTCGGTGATTGAAGGTTATAGACAATTGGACCACATGATCCAATACTCGCAATATTATATCACCTCATTTTAGCCAATACCAAAAGAGATAAATGTAATGTTTAAAAAAGGATGTTTTAGAGTGTGGAGAATCATCCCAATCCCATAGTAGTCTCAAGAACATCTTATTCTATAGTTCACAAGTTCCTTACTCTTGACCTTCATCTTCTGTAAAGTGAAAAATTCGCACTGATGGATCCTTTAGTAGCTAGAGCTTATTTAAGAGGACTCCTTTATGGGTCAGGTATTATCGCCACAGGGGTTATCTTATTCAAATATACCACCCCAACAGATGAAGAATTGATTGCTAGGTTTTCTCCTGAAATAAGAGCTGATTATGAAAAGAATAAAGCTTTGAGACAACAAGAACAAAAAGAGTTGATGGAATTAGTTAAGAAAACAACCGCTTCAAATGATCCTATTTGGAAAACAGGTAAAATAGGAAGTCCTTTCGAAAGAGATACCAGAGGTATGGATCCTAAATTGGTGAATTTACAAGAATTTGAAAAAGAAAAAGGGTTGAAATATCAACAAGAACAAATTGAAAAGAGTGAAAAAGAGTTACAAGAAGCAAAAGAGTTATTGAAGAAGAAATCTTCATGGTGGTAGTGTACATAGATATTTATTTAATTTTGTTTTCTTCTCTAGAAAGTAGGTGGTCTGATGTTGGTCTGAATGTCTGATGATGCTTAATGTCTAATGGGCTATTTACCAGCTTGTAATTCTTTTGTATCTATTAGCCTACCTTCTCAACCTATCAAAGAACCCTATCTGATCCTTCTGACTATTAGCATCATCTACTGCAGCCACTATCCTATTTATATTGGTATCTATCACCATTCCTCCTTGAACTATTTCTTCTAAAACAGTTTGCAATACCTGCCAACCAAAAACTAAATCTAATTCTGAAACATTGGTGAAACATTTATCCAAACACTCTACGAACACTTGAATTAAGTCTAAGATTCCTAATTCACTCTCTTGGTCGTCAACTATGAAAACGAAATATAAAGTGGCATAATGACGATAAATCACTTGAATCTCTTCTAAGTCAGCCAATAATGATGGAGGTGTGATGAAAGAACATTCTTGGTACGTTCTGGGTCTGATCAATTGATATACTTGTTGTAATAATAATCTTTGTGTTGGAATATCCACTGGAGTGTAGAACTTCATTAGTCTGGGTAGACCATCTTGATTGACTAAACGTTAGTACCAGTACTTGAAAAACTCTCCTCTTGGTTACCCTCCCTCATGATAAGAAGATGTTTCGACCGATTACGGTCAATGAACTACATACATATCAACACCGAGTGAATCATGATCTTCCGCGATGTATCACCAACAATTTGAAGATTATAGTGAACTCTTCCAAATCCCAACTTTTAAGAGTCTCGGGATCGGTGCTAAGGATGGTGTTAATGACAAAGATAACGATAAACCAGTTATCTACTTCTGTGGGAATTCCCTTGGATTAATGCCAAAATCTACACCTCACGCCATAAATCAAGAACTTCAAGCTTGGAGTCAAAGAGGTGTAGAAGCCCATTTTAATCATCCTACTGCCACCGATTGGGTAGATATCGACTTACCTTTAGTACCACTTTTCAAACCTTTGATTGGAGCCAATGATAAAGAAATAGCAGTAATGGGAACCTTAACTATGAATTTAAATAGTTTATTGGTAAGTTTTTACCAACCAAAAGGTAAGAAAACCAAGATTCTCTTTGAAAAGCAAGCATTCCCTTCAGATTACTATGCTTTTCTTAACTTGGTTCAATTGAGAGGTTATGATAAAGATCATTTAATTCAATTATCACCCTCAACTACTACTTATTTAAAGACTCAAGATATTTTAGATAAGATTACTGAACATAAAGATGAGTTGGCAATGATATGTTTACCAGGGATTCAGTATTATACTGGACAATTCTTTGATATTAAAACCATCACCAATCATGCTAAACAATATGATATCGTGGTAGGATGGGATTTAGCTCATGCCGTAGGAAATGTACCATTATCTTTACATGATGATAATGTAGATTTTGCTGTTTGGTGTAATTATAAGTATATGAACTCCGGACCTGGAGCCATAGCTGGGATCTTTGTTCATGAAAAACATACTCAAAATAACACTAAAGAAGATTATCCTCCAAGATTAGCAGGATGGTGGGGGAACAATAGTGGTGATAGATTTAAAATGTTAGAAATTTTCGATCCTTTACAATCAGCTTTATCTTATAGACAATCAAATCCTTCCGTATTGGACGTAGTGGCCTTAAAATCGTCATTGGAAGTGTTCTCTAAGATTGACCTTAAGAAATTAAGAGAAAAATCCATTTATATGACAGATTTAATGGAATCTTTACTTATTAAGAGTGAATTCTATCATCCACAAGATCAACCACTCAAATACGGTTTCAAAATACTTACACCTTTAGATAGTTCCCAAAGAGGATGTCAATTATCATTACTTTTCAGTGATGATCTAATGGAAAAAGTCTTCAATAACCTTAGAGATAATGGGATTATTTGTGATGAAAGACGTCCTAATGTCATCAGATTAGCACCTGTTCCATTATATAATACACCAGAACAAGTAGAAATTGTTTGTAAATTATTAGAGTCAGCATTAAATACTTTTAAATAGAAAACTATCCTTTTTTATATTTCACTTAAATCTATAAAGTTGAAGCAATGTGGAAGTTTTTACCAGCATAAACAGCTTTATCACCTAATTCTTCTTCAATTCTTAAGATTTGATTTAATTTAGCTAATCTTTCAGATCTAGCTGGAGCACCGGTTTTAATTTGACCAGCTCTTAAACCAACAGATAAATCAGCAATGGTAGTATCTTCAGTTTCACCGGATCTGTGAGAAACCATAACACCCCAACCAGCTTTATAGGAATCGTTAGCAGCTTTGATTGATTCAGTTAATGAACCAATTTGGTTAACTTTTAATAATAAAGCATCAGCAGCTTTCTTTTCAATAGCGGTTTTAATTCTTAATGGGTTAGTAACAGTTAAATCATCACCAACAATTTGGACTTTACCACCAACTTTTGAGAAGAAATGAACCCAAGCATCCCAATCATCTTCAGCAAATGGATCTTCAATAGAAACAATTGGATATTCAGCAATTAATTCTTCATATAATGAAGCTAATTGTTCACCAGTTAACCATTTAGATTTATCAGATTCTGGGTTTTTGAAATCTAAATCATAGAATCCATCTTTGTAAAATTCTGATGAAGCAACATCTAAAGCAATACCAACTTTACCTTCGTAACCAGCTTGTTTAATAGCATCCATGATTAAATCTAAAGCTTCTCTTGGGGAGTTAACATCTGGAGCAACACCACCTTCATCACCAACATTACCAGCACTTTGACCGTATCTCTTTTTAGCTAAAGATTTTAAGTTGTGGTAAACTTCTGAACCAATTCTTAAACCTTCAGAGAAAGTTGGAGCATCAGTTGGAACAATCATAAATTCTTGGAAAGCTAAAGCACCACCAGCATGAGATCCACCGTTTAAAACATTTTGGAATGGAACTGGTAAAACATAAGGATCTTGTTTAGCACCAGAGATATCAGCTAAATGTTGATATAATGGAACATTCTTTTCAGCAGCACCGGCTTTAGCAGCAGCTAATGAAACACCTAAAATAGCATTGGCACCTAATTTAGATTTGTTTGGAGTACCATCTAATGAGTTTAAGAATTCATCAACTTTTTCTTGGTTAGTAACATCAATGTTAGCTTCAACTAATTTTGGAGCAATGATATCATTGACATTGGCAACAGCTTTTAAGACACCTTTACCTAACCATTTTGATTTATCACCATCTCTTAATTCTAAAGCTTCATGGATACCAGTGGAAGCACCTGATGGGACAATGGCTCTGAATAAACCTTTTGAAGTGGTTAAATCGACTTCAACGGTTGGGTTACCACGAGAATCGTAAACTGATCTAGCAAATACTTTGGAAATTGACATTGTTAATAATTTTTTGTCTGAGGTTTTTTCGTGAGATTTCTATGGCTTTATATATTAAGGAAGACAAAAATCCGAAGTCAGTTGATGCGATTTCATCTGATGATTATCATCATCAGACTTTTTTCCACAGGAAGTCTCTTTTACCGCATGTCGTCACCATGTGCAAGAATAGATGTTTAAGGTGATGGTGTTGATTAAGGGGATAGAAATTGTAATTGGGAGGTTTAAGGAACGTGATATTTCGGAGTTGGGTTCCATGTCGCGTGTCGTCACGACACGGGTAGGTGGTTATTAATAAATCCGGGTAAGTTTACCCGTTAGTCCATATTGACTCTTATATGGACATTTGCACTGACAATGACAATACTTGACCTAAAGTAATTTAATGAGTCATTTAGTTGGTTTGAGTCAGTTAATGACACACACCAATGACTTTGGAGGTCATTGAAGTCTAGATCAACTCAATGGTACTACTAGACCTAACTTCTCTCACGCTCGCTCATTCTCATGAAAGAATACAACGAAGTAAAACAACAATTGGTTAAAGAGATCAATAAGAAAGCTGAACTTCAAGAGAAGCTCCAGAAACTTGAAGATGAGATTTATCATAAAGAGAATGAATATTTTGCTGAATCGATATATGGGAACATAATCAAAGGATTTGAAAACTTTTCAAAGAACTCCAATCAAAATAAAAGGAAGATAACTTATAATGAAGATGACCATATCTTCTCCTTGAGTTCCCAGGCGTTTGTTAAGGATATGATGAAACGTCAAGGTGAAGATGTGAAGGATGATTATGATGATATAGAGGATAGTACTGAGGTACCTAAAAAGTAATGAATAATGATTAGAGATCTCTTTTGTTTGATTTGGGGTGGACTTGCTCCCGACAGAGTGTTATCTCTTTGGTCAAACGGCTTAGACCGCTTAGACAACTAACGCTTTGCTCTGGTGCTGCCTAGACCAGTAAGACTCTTCACTTTACCCTTCACTTTACCCTTCACTTTACCCTTCTAAGAGCATTGTTAACGGTTTCTTTCACTCCAGACACAATTAAGTTCTCTCTCTCTCCTTCTCTTCTCCTTCTAATTCCTCTCTAACTTCCTCATCTCTCGCCCAAGGTCCTCCACACTTATCCCAAATCTGTAAAAATCACAAAAAACTCTACTTAAATCAGAAAAAATTCAAATATTCTTAAATTATCTATTTACATATCTACACATTCTATTTTTCATAATTATAAATCCAAGGTTTATTTGGAGGGAAATCAGTTGGTATTCTCATTTCTAAAGGAAATGGTGCTTTAATATCATCTTTAGCTCCTTCAAATAATTCTGGGAATTGTTTCAACTCTTCCATAGCATTTTGAACTGATACATATTGTTCCTTTAACATCTTTTGATTTTCTCTAACCTTTTTACCACTATATAACTTCCAGGCATTTTGGATGGTTTGATGTTTTATTAAATCTTGTGCTGATAATTTGATTAATTTTGGTTGTTTTCTTGATGCTGATAATGCTGATAATTGGTTCACCACCTTCTGGGTTGAGGCGTTAGTATTACTAATACTCTTAAACCTTACAAACTGTTTAAACATCTTAGGTAACTGAAAATTTTCAGATTGTGCGACAAGTTTTTTTCCTTTGGTGGCAGGTGCGAAAGGTGCGAAATTTCAGTCATTTGCAGCAATGGACCCTCCAAGTTACGAAGAATCACAGAATCAGTCAGGTCAAAATCAAGACCAAAATCAAAACAATTACCATAGAAATCCTGAACAAAGACCACAGGATCCACCAGGATTTAATGAAGGTAAAAATCAACATCAATATCAACAAGGATATTCTGATTATCCAGAAGATAAGAAACATCCTCAAGGACCAGGTTATGAAGGTTCAGGACCAGGATTCACCCAGCCAGGGTACTCACAACCAGGATATGGTGGACAAGGATATAACAATCCTTCTTCAAGTTCTGGGACTCCTCCAAATACTTATTTCGTACCCCCACAAATGGTTAACATAACACAAGCTAATCCGCAACACTTAAATCCTTCATATCAACAATATCTTGAAAGAGATCAACAAAGAATTAAAGAAGGGAACTACCCAGATCCTTCAAGAGGACTCGATAAAACCAGAAATAAAGGAGGTAAATCTGGATTCCCAGGAAGAAGTGGTATTACTTACAATAATGCTGCTAATAAATAAAGTATGTAGGTTTAAATGAGAAAAAGAAAACGTCTATAAAACCCTATCACCATTATATGTCCATCCACCAAATTGTTTTTGTACACTTTCACTTAAATAATCATCAACCACACTATCTTGAGGTTTTTCATTAGTAAATTCAGCATCAAAATTGGAAGTATCCAATAAATTTTCAACATTAGGTTTAAATGGAGGTAAATAGCTTTTATTATTTAATTTCACCCAATCAATATCTTTGAAGAAAGGATGATTTTTGATCTTTACTGGGTCTGAAAGTCTTTGACTTGGATCTTTCTTTAATAATTCTACTAAAAGATCTTTAGCATCGGTATTTTCCAAGAAAGATGGGAATTTTAAAGGATTCTTCAATATCTTCTTATACATAGTATTATGATCTTCATCATAAAATGGTGGTAAACCTGTTAACATCTCATATAATAAGGTACCTAAAGTCCACCAATCAACAGATCTAGTATAACCTTGATTTAAAATTAATTCTGGTGCAAGATATTCTGGTGTTCCACAGAATGTATTGGTTTTATCATTATCATTCATATTAAGTTTACATAAACCAAAATCACACAAAGCTATATGACCTTGGTAATCCAAAAGAATATTTTCTGGTTTTAAATCTCTATAAATAACATTCAATTCATGTAAACTCTCTAATGCACTCAATAACTCTGCAATATAAAATCTTGACCTATCCATAGAAAATTTACCATCTTGTTGTAAATGATAGAACAATTCCCCACCATTGATGAATGAAAGAACCAAGTAAAGTTTATCTTTGGACTGGAAACTAAATTTTAAAGGTACAATAAAAGGATTATTGATTTTAGCTAACACGGTTCTTTCAGCTAATGTATGAATAACTTCCATTCTACTGATGATATGTTGTTTTCTAATGGTTTTTAAAGCATAAATTTGTTTGGTATCTTTCTTTATAACTTGCATAACTTTACCAAATGATCCTTTACCTATAACTTTTAATAAATCAAATTCTTCAATTGATAACGACTTTTTGATGATAGGTTTGAAATCAATAGTTACTTGTATCTTCCCTGGTAAAACCTTTGATTCTTCGTTATCATTCATTGATAAAGGAGATGAGAATTCTAAATATTCATGATTTAATAATCTAATGGATTTATTATGGAACTTCAAATTCAATGGTAATTTGATACTTCCAATTAATAAATCATTCTTATGTGAACATAAAATGTTAGGTAACTTAACAAATAAGTTCAAATTCAAGAAATTGGAATTGTTAGATGAAGATTTTAAGGTTTTAGTAACATCAAAAGAAATGACTTGATTCCAAGTGGAATTGTTTAAATCTCCATTGATAGGTTCAACCACTAAAACGTTGTTTTCAAATTCAACTGTAAGATAAAGTAAACTTCTAATCAATTGATTTTTGGAGTTAGGATCGGGGATTGAAATAATTGAAGGTAAGTACTTAGAATTTATATCTTGATCAATAAACTCAGAATCATCCAATTTACTGATTCTATCTAAAAGCAGGGACTTGCTAGATTCATTAATGGCATTAGAAGCTAAAGCTGTGAGTATATTCTTATCATTCTTTATCTTAATAGGTAATTTGATTAAATCCGAATGATAAATCTTAATAGTTAACAATCCATTACCTCCGACATTATCATTATTAGTAGAAGATGAGGTGTTACTTCCATTGGTACTGGTGCTATTGGTTGTACTAGCACTATTGGTGGTAGCATTACTATTACTGTTACTCATATTACCACTGGCCGATTCCTCCTTTTTCTCACTATTAATAGTTGAAACGTCGTCTTCTATGGATAATTTGTTAACTTCGGGTAACTCTTCGTCATTAGACGTTAATTTGAACTTTTGTCTTAACTTAAACATGCTTTGGTCGAAGGTTCCTGATGAAAGTTATGTAGTTCAAAAATATATGTTGATGACCGCGAAAACATTCCAAGAATGGGGAGTTAGAGCGTGAGCTATCGGAGACCGAAAAGATATGATAGAGTTGATTTAGGGACTTCAAATGTTTGAGGATGTTCGGTTGTACACTTATGGGGCTTATGCTCGATCATTAGACTAGTTTCGGTGTCCAAGGATTTTTTTGTCCCGGCTAACGATAAGATAAGGGGCTCGGTGTTTTAAGTTTAAGTTTAGATTCGGTTTGACTATTGACTATTCAACTATACGATTTGACTTCGTAAAAAGGTTTTTCAAAATGAAGACAGTCAAAAGCACGTACATCCGAATCCATAGTCTTCACTCTGAGCTTCAAATCTCCACCATATAATCATCCCTAACTTCTGTCTCGGTACCTTTTCTATGCGCGATAAAGTTTCCTCGTCAATCCCATGTATGATGGAACCTACCGCCAACCTACGTTCTAAGGGTTTAAGCGTTGTACAGCAGTAATACCCTCAGAGAGTTTTCTGACTAATTTTCATTAGTTTAATTCCCTTCAGTTTATCTCCAGATTCTCCCTTCACTCCACCTACTTCAGACTCAACCTCCCCTTAGTAGCTCCACCCCCCCTTAGTATGCTCCACCTCTACCCCAACCTCTTCCACCCTCTACCACCATCCTCATCTCGTGGTTCGCAAATTTCATTGAAAAGCGTGTTTTAATGGGTGTACCGCACTGAACCTTTGGTGTCGCAGTTTTCGTGGAAATGTAAATCAAAACAAAAATACACCATTTGTACATTAAGTCTGAAAATCTCCAATACCTTCATTTTCAACCACATCAGGTGCATTTATAGATACACCAGGAGACACAGACCAGTCACATCATGACCGAAAAAGAAATTGATAAGATAGTATTATCAGTTACTAATGCATCCAAACGATTATCACAAATATCAACATCATCAAATAATTCAAACAGAAAGCAAAATAAAATAGGACCATGGAAATTGGGTCGAACTTTAGGTAAAGGAAGTACTGGTAGAGTTAGATTAGCTAAGAATATCAACAATGGCAAGTTAGCTGCCATTAAGATCTTACCCAAGCTGAATTTTAAGAAATTGGAGAATCCCAAATATAAGAAGATGGGAGGTGATTTACCTTATGGAATTGAAAGAGAAATCATTATTATGAAACTTATTAACCACAAAAACATCATGAGTCTTTATGATGTTTGGGAGAATAAGAATGATTTATATCTTATCTTAGAATATGTTGAAGGTGGTGAATTGTTTGATTACTTAATCAAAAGAGGTAAGTTACAAGAATTTGAAGCTATCAATTATTTTAAACAAATTTTACATGGTATTAAATATTTACATAGTTTTAATATTTGTCATAGGGATTTGAAACCTGAGAATTTATTATTGGATTTCAATAAGAATATCAAGATAGCTGATTTTGGTATGGCAGCTTTAGAGATTGATGATAAATTATTAGAAACAAGTTGTGGTAGTCCTCATTATGCATCACCAGAAATTGTTGCTGGGAAGAATTATCATGGTGCTCCTTCAGACATTTGGTCGTGTGGGATTATCTTATTTGCATTATTAACAGGACATTTACCTTTTGATGATGAAAATATTCGTAAATTATTATTGAAAGTTCAGAATGGGAAATTTATTATGCCAGCTAACTTATCATCAGAAGCTAAAGATTTAATATCTAAAATATTGGTGGTTGATCCAACTAAAAGAATTAAAATGGATGATATCTTAGCTCATCCTTTATTAAAGAAATATCCAAATCCTGATCATTTAGAGACTCCAGAATTTAAAGTTAAACCAATAAATCGTTCAAGAGTTGATAAAGAAATCCTTAAGAACTTATCTATATTATTCCATAATTGTGAAGAGTCAATTATTTTGGATAAGTTATGTCAACCAGAAATGAACAGTGAGAAGATGTTTTATTATTTATTGATGAAATATAGGAATGATCATGCTATTAATGATGATGTGGCTTTGAACTTATCATCCAATTCCATCAATCAAGAGAAGAAACTCGAAAAGAGTCGTTTGGTTGTTTCAACTTCATTTAATAAGAAGAAAGCTATGAAATTTAATGATCATGTGATCTCAAGAGAACCATCAACCATGAAATCAATCAAATCCATCAAATCTTCAAAATCTTTGAATAAATCCATGAAATCATTGCATTCTTCCAAATCAGTTAAATCCATTAAAGAAAATGGTTCAGAAAAGGAAGAGCCGCACGTAGAATCAAACTTGAAATCAACAATTTCTGTTAAATCAAATCTTTCTAATTTATCCAACCAATCATTATCTAAGGTGATAACTAAATCAAAAGCCAATAAATCAGTTGATTTGAAGACTAGACAATCTCAAGTTTTCGAAAAACTTATGAAACATGAATCAAAATTAGATTTCTCATTTGCTACCTTTATGGATGATGATTTGAAAGCTTCTGAGAAGTCTGTTGGTAAGAGAAATGTTACAACTCCTGTTGAATCATCTCTTGATCCAAGAATTCAAGGTATTACTTCTTTATTGAGAGCTAAGTCTTTAACTTCTCCTTCATCTTATGCATCAGTCAGATCATCTGAAGGAACCGCTAAAGTGTTGGCTAAACTTGGAATTAACATGGAAAGAGATATCAACAAGTTCCAAAAGGATAATAAGATGTTTAAGACTGTTAGTGTTAAGAAATTGAGTGATCTTATCGAGGAGAATAATATTGGTAAGGAAGCAGAAGAACCAAAGAAAGAACCAGAAGAATCTAAACCAGCAGAACAAAAAAGAGTTGTTTCACCTCGTATTGAAACCAGAGAAATCGATAAAGAAAATATCGGTCGTCAACAGTACAAATCTTTACTATCTTCCAATAAACCTACAACTTTACCAACCAGTAAGTTACCTACTATTCCCACTAAGAATGCATTGAGACCAATCACTTTAAACACTTCCGTTAATACCTCCGTCAACAATGTGGTCCTCGATCAAAGATCTAATAAATCCAATACCAAACTCAATTCTTTAACTAGTTCAAGAACCTTCCTTAAGAATCATCAAGAATTGATACCCAATCCTAGATTCTCAAGGTTCTTCTTTAACGGGTTATTGAGAGATTTTGATATCGAAGATACTAAGAAAGGTGATATAGAGATCTTTAACTCTTTGAGAAGTAATGGTACTGTGATTAAGAAATCAAAGAAGAGTGTTTTGAACTTGAAAGGATTGAGCATTACTCAAGATGTGGACGATGATGCTAAATCAATGGACAATTCATCTATCAATGAATCCATTCATGAAGGTAGATCCATGGATATGAAGTCTGTTAAGTCATTGGCTGATTCGAAATCTGCTGTATCGATCAATGGTGCTAAATCAATCGGTGCAAAGTCAATTAATGGTGCTAAGTCTATTAATGATACTAAATCTATCAATGATACCACCAGATCAGTCAATGATACCGCCAAATCCATCAATGACACCGCCAAATCATTATATGAAACTTCAAGATACGATAAAACTAAGGAAGATGAGTTCCTTTCTGTGAATCTTGATGATTCTAATGCCACAGCCATGAAAACAACATTAAGTGATTTCGAGTTCACCGAACTCAGTGATATCATTAGTGAGAGAATTGAAGATATTGGCAAGTTTGGTAAAGTCAGTTTGATCTATAGTAACAGCAGTAAAGATGAAGTCAGGGATACTGAAAGTTTGGATACTTTACAAAACGATGATACTATAGAAGAACATGAAGATGATGATAAAACCATAGAAAATGATAACCATCAGTACAAGATCTTAAGACCTCAATCTATGGCCACTTCCAGACAATCCACTCCACCAGTAAGTGAATATAATTCTAGGAATGCTTCTAAGGAAACTTTGATCAGGGAACCCGTAGAAGATGTTCAAACTTTGAAGGAAGAAACTGTTTCAGTTAAAGTATTAACTCCTGAAGTTCCTTATGATGCTGTTATACAGAAAGTTACACCCAATGAGGAAATCGTCCCAAATAGGCAAGTTACACAAAAAGACCACCAACAACAAAAACCTATTATTCAAACACAAATCGAACCTACTCAAACTCAAGTAGAGATTTTACCACCAAGAGCTAAAAATAATACAGTGTTCCGTAATTTCAAATCTAATCAACCAAAACCAAAAGAGAATTGGTTCATGAAATTCTTACATAATCTTGGATCTTCACCAAAAATTGTTACCATAAATACCAACCATTCGTCTAAAACTATCATCAAGTTATTAAAGACTACCTTAACTTTAAAGAAGTTAGAAGGAACTTTAAATGACTTCACCATTAATAATAATTTAATCACTGGTCAATTAGGTAAGTTCAATAAACTTAAGTTCAAAATAGAGGTTTTGAAAATCGGAGAAGTCAGTTCTGTTAATTTAAGTAAGGTAAGTGGATCTAGTAAGATCTTTAATAATTTCGTTGATGTAGTTAAATATTTAGTTAGTCAAGATAGCATAATGTAAATAAGTTACAGACACGACCTCTTCAAGCACACGACCTCTTTGAACTGGAAGAAAAAAAGGACATGCCACTACTCTTCAGTTTTGTGTTACATCAAAGAGCTTTCAGAATATTACTTAATGTATATTGAAATTAACTTAATAGAAAGTTGATGGAGCTCTGGCTTCAAAGATTTTACCTCCTTTTGGAATTCTGTGAGGTAATGGGAATTTTAAGTCTTTGGTTAAGAATTGTTTAACGTATTGTCTTCTAACATCATCAATTTTTTCTAATTCAACAACTTTTAAGATGTGGATTGATCTAAATCTTGATCTATGTCTAGCAGCTAAATCAGCGTACATAGTTTCAACAGCACCAACTCTGGTAACATCTCTGTATTCTTTGTACATGTTGTGGACACCAGATCTTGATTCGTATCTTAACCAAATACCGAAAGTTTTAACTTTGGTTGGGTGAGCTTCAGAGATAACATTAACTGAAACAATTTCACCAGAAGCTTTTTTAACTTTGTGTAATTTTTGTAAGAAATACCAATATCTTGATTTAGCAACAACAACATTTGGAGCAAAAATTCTCATTCTATATAATTTTGGTTCAGGAACTGAATCAGTTGGTAAACGTCTACCAATGACTTGATATTCATTTAATCTTGACATCTAGAAAGTTAGTATAAAGAATTTTTTTTCAAGCGATGATGATGGACAATGAAAAAAATCGGTGAAAAATCTCCTGGAATTTCTTGTTTGGGATTCTAACAAAATGGAGGGAATACTTGGGACTGTTATTTATGGGACATGATTTCTGGTGATAAATATTCATGAATTATATGATACATCTCTGTCAACACTTTGGATATTCATGGATAATTCTTCATAAATTACTTTACTGAATACTCTTGTTATCATTACCATACATCTACTGATACACTGATTACTCTATCGACCATTGTTTATGTCATTTCATCTATTTGTTCAAGTCATTTATACATACGGTTATAATAAAGATTAGTTTTTTTTCAGTTTTTTTTCTGATGAGTTTTATTTTTCAAGTGAGAAAAAATCTCACTCCAGGACTTTCGCAGTCACACACACTATCCACGGGCGCGTGCCCTATAACATCACGTGATAGTTCTCATGAATAAGGTGGAACGCATCAATGTCCGAAAAAGGAAATGAATATGTAAGAGAAGAATCATAAGTGTATACATTTATCTTTTATTTATCTAGCTTTTCTTTCAGCATTTTTGTGTTGCATATCTTGTCTTCTCTTCTTAGCTAAAGGACCACATTCTGTACCTAAACCCCAATCCCACCATGTAAAAGAACTAGCATAATTACCAATGAAATAATGGTGATGTTGATCATGATGTTCAGCACCTGCCCAAAATGGTAAGAATTTATTTAAAGACCAAGGGAAATCATAACCTGAATGAGAATCAACTGCTTGGAATAAACGAAGGGTAATCCAAATACAAATGGTGAAAAGATGAAGTGGTGGTAATTCTTGATTACGTAATGAGACATAAGCATAAATAACAGGGAATCCAACAGTACCGAAACCTAAAGCCATAATTTCAATAGGATGAGCGTATTCAGCAGCAAATCCAAAAGGTGCAGCATATCTATGATGAATTTTATGAATGTATTTATAGAATATCCCATAATGGAATAATCTATGGAATGAATAATGCCATAAATCTTCAGCAAAGAAGAAGATCAAGATTTGACCTGTCATAATTTTCCAATCAGGAAATGGAACATCAATAGAAATGTTTAAATTTTGACATACTGGATGGAATAACCAAATAGGTAAAGCTTCAAAAATTAAATGTTGTTTGAATACTGTCTTACAACATTCCCATTGTTCCTTATTTGAAGGTAATTTAGTTGGTTGAATCTTCCATCTTCTGAAATATGGTATTCTATCAACTATAAACCATGGTAAACATCTACCAAAATACATCAATTCATGAGTTAAAAAGAATAACAACCCAGTTGCAAAAAGATCATTATTGAAATATAAGTACCAACTTGACCAAAGTCTTTCAACGTAATTCAAATTGGATGATTCCAATTCATGGAAGATGGTGGAAAAACTAGTACTATTAGACCAACTGTCAATCAAAGTCATTTTATCGTAGAGTTTTTAAAAGAGATATTGATCCATTAAATATTATAAAACCATCCGATGTCGTATGATGTCGTATACGATAAACGAAGGGCAGGGAAAAATCTGATGATGTGAGAGTGTCGTGTGCATCCGATAAAAGTTAATATAGAGAAAGTAGTGTACCTACTACCAAAGGTAATATATATCTATTATGGGATGTTACGTAATTTAGTAAACTCTTGATTTTGGTAAGATATCAACAAGTAAACTATTATCAATAGGAGTGTTTAAACCGAAATTCTTTTTGTAATTATTGATATTTTCAAAGAATTTATCAAATAAGAAACCAGTATCTAAAGGACCACCTTTAGCTTCAGGATGGAATTGAACTGAAAAGATTGGTTGAGATTTATGAATCATACCTTCATTTGATAAATCATTTAAGTTAACAAAGTAAGGTTCCCAATCTTCACTTATAGAATCCATATCAACAGCATAACCATGATTTTGAGAAGTGATATGACATTTACCTGTTAAAACATCTAATGCAGGAATATTATGAGCTCTATTACCATATTTTAATTTAATGGTTTTAGCACCTGAAGCTAAAGCTAATAATTGATGACCTAAACAAATACCAAAAATTGGTAAATCTTTATTTAATTTCATAGTTTTTCTTAAATTTTCAGTTGTTACTGAACAATGAGTTGGATCACCTGGACCATTAGAGATAAATACTCCATCGAATTTATTAGCGACTTTATCAATTGGATAATCATATGGGAAAACCGTTAATGATGCACCTCTTTCAACGAGACATCTTAAAATATTTTCTTTAGCTCCACAATCTAATACAGCTAAATGAATATTTTTGGAATGAGATGGTGGACAAGCAACATGGAAAGGAGCTTTAGTAGTAACTTTATGAACTAAGTTTACAGTTTCAGGATCTTCAAAAGCAGCATCTTCATCAGCATCATATTCTTCACCAATAGTAATCTTACCTAAAGAAGAACCTTGATCTCTTAAATAACTAACTAATTGTCTAGTATCAACACCTGAAATAGCAGCAACCCCTGATCTTTTACACCATTGTTGTAAACTTTCAACAGCTGTCCAATGACTATATTCTAAAGCAACATCAGCAACGACAATTCCAATACATTGAACTTTAGGACTTTCCATATATTTCAATAAATTGAATTGATCTCTGGCATTATCTGAAGGAACACCATAATTACCAATCAATGGTTGTGTAAAACATAAGATTTGTCCTTTATAACTTGGATCTGTCATACTTTCTGGGTATCCAACTAAAGAAGTAGTGAAAACTGCTTCTCCACTAACATTTTTATTGGCTCCAAAAGAATATCCATTGAACACTGGTCCATCTTTGATGGTCAATGTGGCTCTATCTAATGAAGATGTTTTGTTATATTTACTAGCAGTAGCTAAAGATCTAATGAATCTTAACATTGGGTGAAAAATTTGATTGTACATCGCGGTTGAGGTTGAATTGCCGTTTTCGTGAGTCATTTGGGAGAGACACGATTTTGACAGAGACACGATGGTGATGTAAGTATTTATTTAGTAAGAGGATAGTTATGTGGTGTAGAAGGTGTCGAAGGGCCTGCTCAAGTGGCCATTACCCTAAGAGTTCATCAAGAAAGTCATCTTGGGGAGCTGACGGTTTGGTGGAGGAAACCGACCCATATGTGTAAGTTTTGGTCGGAGCCACAGTATCCTGGTCCACCACAGTATCCTGGTCTAAACTCATAGATTTGAAATTAGTACCTAGAAGTTCATCTAAATCTGCATCTAAATCTCCTTCATCTTCAAATGCTAACTTATTATTGATAAGTTTCACGTGATCTGGGTTATTATTATCGTAATTATTCAATTCCAATACCTTGGACTTCTGGGGAGCTCCAAATTTCCTTTTAATTTCATTATAGAATTTCTGTTGGTCATTTTTCTTCGTTAATTCTTCATCTTTCTTGAGTTCTTCTTCATCCAACACTTGGACATTGTTTTTTTTCGATTTGATCTCACCTAATGAATCTTTCCCCACTTTAAATCCTATCAATTCTTCATTCAGAATTTGATCTAGCCTTCTTTCTGCCAATTTCTTTCTATACACTTCATTATAATCATTATTCGTAACAGTATCTGATACAGATATCCCATAATCATTCAAATCATCATCATCACGATTTATGGGTATTTTCCGTATTCTCTTCGTCAAAGGTATTTGTGGGATGAATTCTGTCAATTTTACTTCGGGATACGATTCCTGACCTAGGAAAATTCCATTCTCCTTCATTTCTGCTATGGTTTCCTCATTGGCTTCAATATCTTGATTAAACAATTCATTCCTTTGAAGTTTCAAATCTTCAATCACCTGACGTTTTACTTTTCTTTTCATTTCCAATGGCATTTCTGGGAGTTCCTCAGATATTGCAGGGTAAAAGTAGTTGACTATATCTTCATCAATATCAGAATCCCAATCACTAGTCATCTCATCGATTTCTAACTTTAACATTTCAGGATTTTTTTGTTTCTTAGATGACCATTTAGGTCTTATGGTGGTTTTAGGCCTCTCATATAATCCATGTTTCTTTAAATATTGTTTCTTAGCTTGTTTATCATATTTAGAATTCTTAAGAACCATGATTTGGCTTCAGAAGTGTCGCGAAATTTTCCAACCATGGCTGACAAGAAGTCTATTGAAGAGCTCATTAAGTTGATCAGCTCAGGAAGAATCAGTGAGTTAAATGAAGAACAAAAGAAACAAATGGAAGACCATAAGTTCTGGAAAACTCAACCTGTAACCAAATATGATGAAAAAATCATTCAAGAAGGAGCTATTGAGAATAAGACGGTAGACGATATCCCCAATGATCCATTACCTTTAATTGATGGATTTGAATGGTGTGAAGTTGATTTGGATGATGAAGAACAATTAGAAGAATTATATCAATTGCTTTATGAGAATTACGTTGAAGATCAAAGTGCTTCATTAAGATTTAAGTATTCTCATGAATTTTTCAAATGGGCTTTAAAACCTCCTGGTTATAGAAAAGATTGGCATTTAGGTGTTCGTGTTAAAGGTGGTAAGTTAGTTGCCTTTATAGCTGGTACTCCATGTGATTTGAAATTAACTAAGACTGGTAAATCATTAAAATCAGTTGAAATCAATTTCCTTAATATTCATAAGAAATTAAGATCAAAGAGATTAGCTCCAGTTTTAATCAAAGAAATCACCAGACGTGTCAATAAACAAGATATTTGGCAAGCCTTATATACTGGAGGTCAAGTTTTACCTTCACCAATCTCAACTTGTAGATATACCCATAGACCAATTAATTGGTTAAAATTATTAGATACTGGATTTAGTCATTTACCTCCAGGTAAAACCAAAAGTGAAATGGTTGCCACTTATACTTTACCTAAAGAACCATTGTTAGGATTAAGACCAATGGAAGATAAGGATTTTGATGAAGTATTCGAACTTTTCACTACATTCCAAGAAAAATATGAAATCATCCAAATTTTCACCAAAGAAGAATTGAAACATTGGTTGAACACCAAATCTAACGTTATCAAACCTTTCGTTATAGAGCAAGAAGGTAAAATCACTGATTTCGTTTCCTATTACTTATTACCATTCACTGTATTGGATAATCCTCAACATAATGAATTAGGTGTTGCTTATTTATATTATTATGCCACCAACGCTGAAAATTATACTCAAAGATTAAAACAATTAATCAACGATACCTTAATCACATCCAAACAATTCGGAGTAGATGTTTTCAATTGTTTAACATCTCAAGATAATCCACTTTTCATTGAAGAATGTAAATTTGGAAATGGTGATGGATTCTTAAACTATTACTTATTTAATTATAAAACATTCCCTATTCATGGAGGTATTAATGCCCAAACCAAAGAAGTCGAAAATAAAGATGGTGGAATAGGTACTGTCTTATTATAGAATATATACTTAGTGTTGTGAGCGCGCGCGATGGACCGTTGCGACATGCATCTCTTATCTTCTTTTGACGTAACTTTCAATGTAGAAAGCAGCAAATAATCCGGTTAATGGAGTTAAATAACTAACGTTGATGATTAAAGGTAAAGCTTGATCAGGAGTTGAAATACAGTTGATTAAACTATTGGTAGTAGTATCATAAAAATAGATAAATGAATGTAACATAGCTAATGAACCACCAATAATGAATTGAGTTATTTGCATTGAAGTTAACATTCTTTTAAAAATTCCTGGAACTCTGATCTTTAAACAACTTAAAGTGAAATAAAAGTACATCAATGAATGAATAAATGAGTTAAAAACAACAAAAATCCAAATTGGTGGACTTTGAAATCTTATACCTGCCCACATACACATCATAGCACCAGCATGATGATAACTTTGTAATAAACTTGAAGGTCTACCTTTAACTAAGATAATAACAGTATCTAACACTTCATAAAATTTGGAAATATAAAAGAACCATCCAAATAACAAAAGATTCTTAAATGGTAAGTTTAAGTTGAAAATACCATTATCAACATCACAAATAGTTTGGAAAAATTTTTGGAAGTTGGATTCGATCTTCATTTGTTGATTTTCAAAGTTAAGTTTAATCAATTCTTGGGTGTTATTTATGGTATTAATCATACCAACAAAAGTCCAAGCGGAATATACGCAAAGCAAAAGATTATGTAAGATAACGAATAATTTGAAACCTGAAGTTTTAGTGAATTTGAAAGGAGCTGGTGGTAATCTTGAGCTCTTAGAACCTTTAGCATGTCTTTCTTGTCTAGCAACAATCAAAGGATTAATATAATGAACCAAAGAAAAATATACTATGGCAATTGTTAATGGAGTTGAGACTTTCATTGAAAAATCGAAACATTTAGTTAAAAATTCATTTTTAAAAGGTGATGGAGGTGGTAAAGTTTCACCATAATTGAATTGTAATAAAGCTTTGGAAGGTAATCCTAACTTAACCAATTTTTCGACTTTTTCCATGTTTTAACTGGGATATTTTACTTGAAAAATTATTTTGGGTTGAGTAGTTTTTTTGGGTGCGAGAAGACCCCAGAGTTTATGTAAGCGATGGAGAGGTTTAGCGACAGTTTAGATGGGAGAAATAGGGGCTTTTAGGGAAAGAGATGGAAAAATGAGTTTGTATAGAGGGCTATTTTTTGGTTTCATAGATGGGAAGCCAAATTCAGAAGGTTTATAGGACTCCGAAGCTACCTTAAATGTTAGCCGTTGCGAGGCTCAATCAACTTCCTGATGACTTCGGAATTACAAATTCATTCTTCCATTACAAATCATTCCAAGTCAACCAATGAATCTGAAGAGTTCATTATCGGTGAAATATCCCAAAAATTCCTGATCTGGAGGCCGATGCCGAGGATAAATCGTCTGCATAGAATTTTCGAGCGGCGTGCCCGCACCACGGCTGCAAAAAAAGTTCCAAAAGAGTAAAGAAATTCCGTACATGATATAAATGCATACATATTGCTTTGAGCTGAAGGACATTGGGACTTAACGCTCAGAGTTCAGGCTCAGACCTCATTGGTGATCTTATTCAAAGGTTTTTTAGCCTTTTTGAACTTCAACTCATCAATGGTCTCAACAGGATTGAATTCAAATTCTCCCCTTTCAATGATAGTGTAGTTATGATCTTTCAACCAACTTGATAATTTTTCAATCTCTGAAGGTTTGTATTCATAGTAACTCAACCAAAGTTCATTATCAACCACTAAGATTTCAATATCATTGAATTTAAATGGTAAAAGAATCTCATCAGTAAAAGAGTCTGTGGAATTAAAAGTCTGTAATTTGAACTTATAGTTCTTAGGTAAGCATTCGACAATTTTGTTAATGAAGAATTTCATCTTAATATCACTTCCTTTAACTTCAACAGTCTTGATATGGTCAGTAAAATCTTCAAGATGTGGCCAATTGATGTATGAAGAAAATTCAATCTCTAAATTGTTTAAGTTAGTTAATTTGAAGTTGTTCAACAATAAGATATAATGGGATTTCAATAATTTGAAATCAATGGAGTTATAAATGGAATTGTTAGTGTTCAAGTTAAGATAATTATAGTTTAAATTGTTATTACCACAATTCTCTACCAAATTATGTAATTCTGTTTCAACTAATTTGATATTATTGGCATTCTTTTTTGGACATTTGATTAATACATTATTAAATCTTTTGAATGAATATAAGTTAATGTTCTTTGGTTGACTGGAAAATTTAATATAGACATTATATTTCTTCATGATACTTTGGATGATAAGACCTCCATTTCCAATGATTGATTTATGGAATATCTCGGGGATATTAAACTTAAACTGTGAAGGTAATTCTTGCTCGATCAATCCCATGATAACTTTCAAAGTATCTAAATTATAAGATCTTTCAATGACAATATCCACCAAGAATTGGTACTCATCTTGAGGTAAAAACTTAATAATAGAGTTATTGAACTGATTTAAAATCTTCAAGATCTTCCCGTTCTTTTTCCCACTAATGAAGTCCTTTTCGGTGTTACTGATCTCAATAAGTAAGGAGATTTTCAATACATTTGGGATATTAATTTGATCAATGAAGGATTTGATATCGATATTTAATCCAATGGCTTCCATTCCTTCAACATTTAATTTCATCATCATCTTGTAAGGAGAAATCTTATACAAAACTTGTTGATAACTTTCAAAACTATCACTATTAATCAATAACTTATAATAATTTTGAGTCAATTTATGAATATCTTCAATGGCACTGGTAACAGAACCTTCATCATTACCTTGAATAGTAAGTTCATTATCTTCATCACCAAATTGGGGGATCTTAATAAAGGTACTGTTAGAGATCATTATCTTTAATAATTCATCTTGATGATATAATGTGATAAGATCCAACTTCTCTTTACTTAATTTGATAGATTTTTGGAAATAATTGATCTTACTAATGACATTCTTCAATATCTTGATGGTGTTCAAAATCCCTAAAGGTTTTTCACCAGTAATCCAAATCTTAAAATTATCTAAATCCGAATAAATCTTTGAGTGATAAACTTCAGGTAACAAGTCAGGTAAGTAAACATTTGTATTGTTCTGTTTAACAATTTCTTTAAAGTTGAATAAATTTTGATCACCCAAGATTGGAATTATAGATAAATTGATATCAAAAGATTCAATCAATAATCCATTAAAGGCATCAATGATCACTCTGATTTGAGTTTCCACAAAAGTAATATTATCAAGTTGACCAATCAATTGGATTTGATCATTGTTACACATAATCTCTACATTGTTTACAGTACTTAATTCCATAAATTTAGGGATCAATTTCTCATCAACTTTATGATTGATGGTTTTAAAGCTAATTTGATTATATTGTTTATATACTTCTAATCGACTAGCAATTATAAACTCTCTAGTACCTTTAAAGATCACAGTGATGATAGGAACATCAAAACTTGGTTTAATAACTTCAATTAATCCATTCTTTTGATTGTTGATTTCTATCACTTTAGCTTCAATTGCACTATAATTTTCGATGATTTCATAATTATAGAAACCACCAAATTCATTGGTTTTCCATAATTTATTGGTATCAAACACTGATGGGATGTTTTTATCCTTTAAGATATACTTAAAGTCAAGATTAATACTTAAACACTCCATTAAATGTGTTGTTTATTTTTCGCGCAGTTTGGGGTGGTTCCTTTGATGGCAGTGATGAACCCTTTAAATGCATATATCCTCCTTAGCGCATAAACCGTTTAGAATCCCATACATAAACCATTTCATCCCAACCAGTGGTAGCTACCCAACCAGGTTCTCCCCAAAGACTATAATCACAACCAATGACAAATTCTCGATGATTATTCATAACTCCACGTAAACCTCCAGTTTGAGTATTTAAGAATCTAGCATTCAGATTAGATTTATCATTCCAGATTCTACATGTCATATCGTAACTGACACTAATGAGTTCTTCACTATTATGAGGAGACCATTGAACTTTTCTAATGGCAAATTCATGACCTAATAATTCATTTAATGGAGTTGGACCTCTTGAATTATGAGAAGGCATTCCAGGGATTTGTTGATCAACTCTATTGATCATTCTTAAGTCCCAAATCCTTACGGATTTATCAGTACCTCCAGATGCAATGATATCAGATTTATATTTGTTCCAATCACAAGTTAAAGTTTCTAATCCTGAATGTCCTATGTAATTAACTATCAATGGTTGAGGTGATCTGATATCCCAGAGTGATATTTTGGATGAGCCATTACAACTAAGGATAAGTGAAGGCAGATGAGGTGAAAAAGTGGCATTATATACACAATTAGTGGTATTAACTTGATGATTTGGTTGATGAGAAATCGGTACTGATGATTGTCCACTTCCATTAGATCCATCACTAGTTAATGTAATTATTGATTGTTGTCTTTGTGGATTCCATACTTTAATAGTTCCATCCCATGAAGATGATACAAAGGAAGTTTTATCGACTAAATTCCAATTAACAGAAAAAACTTCCTTTTGATGCTCTTTAAAATTCATTACGGGGAAATTGGGTACTTTCATATCAAATAATTTGATAGAACCGTCACCATTGGCAGTTACAACTTGATTTTCATGGATTTCCAGCCATGCTAAATCGAAAAGTCCATCTTGAGTTTCCCATGCTACTTCATTAATTATTTCTCCATTAGGTTGAATATTGAGAATGAAAAGTTTCCCATTACCTACAAGACCATAATTGGCGGCAGATGCTACCGCTAGTTTACTATCGAAGAACGGAGAATACTGAACGGCGTAACCGTTGTAATTCTTAGTTCTGAAGGAAAGCATTGAACGAGTGCGAATTGCAGTTGAGAGGTTGAGGTGTTGATGGCAGAGGTACCAAACTTAGAGATACTGGTCGATCTTAATACTGACAAATTTCAGCATTAACAAATCACAGTCATGAGATACCCCTTAGAAGATTTCCCAGAGATCAGAGGCCAAACGCCCAGAGACCATAAATCTCCTCTCTATGTTCACATGTATTATGGAAGATCAAACATTTCACAATCTAAGTACTTAATTTCTCCTGTTAACTCCTCCTTTTTGACTAATCCCAATTTTACTAAATCTCCCATAGCCAAAGAAGCCTTTTGGTAAGCATACTTCAAGTAATTGAAATCATCATCTGAGGAAGTTATTTCATCTTCAATTGCATTCTCTTTTAACTCTAAATTATGGAATCCTGTAGTAATGGTATAAGTACTATCAATACCTTGTTCTTCAATGGTTTCGCCTACTAATTCATCAACTTCTTTCTTCATAGGTCCATTTTGGATCAATCCCCAAATACACCAATAAATTTGTACTGTGGGTCTCCAAAGAACACATTCATTATACAATTTTTTGATTTCGAATTGAATCAAGTCAGTAGGAGAAATCAGATTCAAATCAGGTTCATATTCAACTTTGAAGTTGGAAGATGGGAATTGGAAATCATATTCAACATAGGCCTTAATCAAATTCAATTGCTCAATCTTGCTGGGGAAACTATCTTGATTTAAGAAGTAAGATTCTTCAGGATTATGGTAATTGGCCATCCATTCACAAAAATGATTAGCCAAATCAAAAGCTGGGAAGTTAGCACCTCCATATTCGAAATCAATGACTACTAAACTGCTATCTTTCTTATTACTGGTACTTTTAATAGAATTCTCATTTTCGGCTTCTTCTGCCATACTGGCTAACTTATCTGAACTATCCATGATGATATCGGTTTCATTGAATGATTGGTGTAATAATAAGTTCCCATATTGAGTATCATTATGACAAAACTTGAAATTAGAAGCAAATCCATTAGAATTATATTGACTGAATAACCAATCTCGGTACTTGAACACAATTTCTTTGAATTTTGTGAAAGAAGTTAAAAAAAGTTCTTCATCTTTGACTCCATGTTCATTATAATTCTTCAAAATCTCTTTACTTTCAAGGATATTTAACCATTTATTGATCAATTTCCAACAAACTGGAAGGTTATCTTTATAATCTTGATAATCTAATACCACCTTATAATGTAAATCTTTCATTCTACGTCCAAGCATTTGACTAATAACTTCATTTCTTATTTGATGTCTATCAAGGGTCACGAACCCATCTAAAAATTGCTCAAATCTACCATTAGTGAATATCCCCCATAATTTAGGTCCAATTTTCTTCGACAGTAACTTAATTAAGATATCTAATTCATGATCTCTATCAATAATCTCATCAACATTCTTCCCATAGATTCTTAAAAGAATTGAAGGTACTTTGAACTGATTATCAGTATATTCTAACTTATAGATAGAATTGGTTAAAGCCCCTGAAATTCTAACAACATTGATTCTTAAAGGATCTATAGACTTTTTGTGCCATTTATGAATCTTTAATAACCTTATAAGTTTCCAAATATCTTGTTTAAAGAAATCAATAGGTAAAGTATTATCTAAAGTAGCTTGTACGGAAGGAACCGATGAATCATCAAAAGAAGTTGAAGAAACCGTCAATTGTTTCAATGAAGATGAAGATAATGATCTTTTGGATGTTAAGGAAGGTCTTCTGGATGAAGATCTATTTCTAGTTCTACTTCTACTTCTACTACGATGATTTGATGGGGTTATGTCCATTATGTGGGTTAAGTGCGAGTAGAAAAGTCTGATCGATTGTTTCGCACTGACCAGATGAGTTACTTATCAGCCATAGGACCTTTGGGGTTAGTGTTAGTATATCAACTATACCAATCTAAGGCCTCAGAGATAGATACCACTATCTTTGAATTGAATAATCAAGTTAAGGATCTTGAAACTCAATTACAGGAAAAATCAAGTCAACTTGAAGCTTTTCAAGATCATAACAATTTAATTAGTACTCAAGATAATAAGGAACATAAAGATGAAATTGATAATTTGAATAAGCAAATCCAAGATTTGGAGTCGTCTAATACATCGTTGAATGAAAAAATCCTGGAATTAACCAAAACTATCAGCGAAAACGAAACGATATCCAAAAAGTATCAAGAAGAACTAAGTTTTCTAAAAGAAAAGATCAAATTATTGGAAATTGATAAGAACAAGTTGGATTTGGATTATAAGCTCAAGTTGAATAATAAAATCGAAGAACTCATTACTGAGAAAGATTTGAAAATCGAACATTTGAATAAAACCATCAACGATATAACTAATGATAGAGATGGGAATCTTGATTTACATGTTAAGTTGATAGAAAAATCTGAAAAGGAGATCAAGAAATATGAACAAGATTTGTTATCTGCCAATACCAAAATACAACAATACACCAAATCCATTGAACAATTGGAAATCGATAAGTCTTTATTGTCAGATGCGATAAAAGATCTCGAAACCGATAACGAGAGATTGGCAGATTTAGAGGAATTTGAAATGGAGATAGAAGATCTTAAGGAACTGTTAAAAATCGAAGATTTGAGTGAAATAAGTCAAAAATTCCTGGCTTTTGATAGTTTAAATGAGAAGTATAAAGAAATTGAACAATCCAGCAAGACGACATCAGAAGAATTGACTAATTTGAAGAAAGATTATGATATTTTGGATAATAAATTCAATGAAATGACGTTAAAATATGAAGAATTAAAAGAATCACTGGCCATAAAACTGACTGATGAAGTTCATAAAGATTATGAGGATTTGGTACAACATTTAGATCAAAGTTATAGAGATGTGGAAAAAATTGTTGATGGGGAATTCCCTGATTCGACTCCTGAAGAAAAATTACAAACCATTGTTAACTCATTCCTGATATTGGATACCATGAAAGAACAGCTCACCAGTAAAGAACATTTCATCAAAACCTTGGAAAAGAATTATCTCGACGTAACCAAACAATTGGAAGATCTCACACAAACTCACCGTGGTAAAATCAGTGAAATTGAAAAACTCGATCAAGAAATCAAACGAATGGAAGATAACGAAAATAAAGAAATCACCAAACTCAAAACTACCACAACCGAACTCGAAACCAAAAATCATACCTTAACCACCGAAAACAACACCCTACAAGCTTCCAACAAAGAATTGAAAGAACAAATGAACCAAGTCAATGAAAAAAATAATCAATTACAACAAGCAAGAGATGTTCTAGATAATATGATCATTGCAGAAGATTCCAAAAAGAAGACTTTAACTGAAGAGATTGAATCATTGAAACAACAATTAAAAGAATCTCAAGAAAAGGCCGAAAAGGAAGAAACTCAAAGAAAAGAAGCTGAAACCAACTTAGCCACCATAAAACAACAATTTGAAGAAAAAAATCAAATCATCGAACAATTAGAGAAAGTTCTTCATAAGTCCTAAATGCTGCGACTTAAACTTCCCCCACCATCTCATCGTCTGTCTGCGAAGCTTCCGCGAAAAAGGCTTCTTTAGATATTTTAAATCTCGTATGTATGTAAGGGGTAATAACCTAACTAATATACTCTTTAATATTGATCTTTTTTGGGCCTCTTATTGTTATCAACCTTATAAACCTTTATATCCACCGTAGAACTCGTCAAAAGCTCGTTTGAAAAAATGTCTCAAAATGGAATGAATTTCAGTCTCGAAACGTTGCTAAAATCTCAAAACAGGTAAAATAACGCAACTACACATTCGTTCCATCAGGATTATCATCAGGTAAATTATAGAACTTCATAGACATTTATAGATAGTGGGATAAATCATCATACCTTTCGTTCCATCAAATCCCCTTTTCAAATTCCTTTAAAACATTTTAAACGTGGTGTACCTTAAAAAGGACAGCATAGCAGGTTAAACGACATAAAGGATATTAAGTGAAAAGTTCTGGGAAAGCTTGACAAAAATTCCAGGATTATATCAACTTCAACAACATCTACCAAGTCATTAACAATCGTTAACTATCTCCTCCCATTATTCCGATTTCAACTAGTTATCTTGAAATCCATCCCTTAGATAACGATTGCAAAAATTATCCCATAATGGCTTCATTTTCACTGACTTCCTTATCTAGATCATCATTTTCCCCTTCTAGAAACAAATCCATTTCTTCCAGTCATTCCAATAATTCCATAAAAACCATTAAACAGAATATCCCTACCATGTCCAATGATAAATATATCAAATCAATATTGAAGAATTTTAAGAAATTAGAGATCGGATTAAACAAGTTCAATTCTAAACATGATGCTTATTCTACTAACCTTCTTAGAACTGTTCTTTTACCTTTCCTTAGAATCAATTACCTCAAAAAAGATAATATCAATACCAAGACATATAAAGGCTTAGTCAACATATTTTTATCGTTACTTTTGAAATGGTGGTCTTCATTATTGAATTACCTTATTAATAATAATCTTTCTAGTATAGACAGATCAGTATATTTGGAATGTATTTCCCGAATAGTGTCAAGGAAAGAATGGTTTGAAGGAGATGAGAAATCTAAAGAGAGTGATACCAACGATAGGAATTATGATGAGTTATTGACATTAACTCTTGATTATTCTATGAATAAACTCATTACTATCAAACATTTACCGTTATCGATATCGGCATTTATAGGGAAGATATTTGCATATTCATTTTTTCGAATCCCCGACATTTCCAATGCCCTTTTATTCCTTTTGAATATCAAACAACTTGTTTTTGAAGAGAATATGAAATCTTTTAATCATCTAAACGTATCTGATGTTGAGTTGCAACTTCTTTACGACACATTCCCATCCCATCTTCATTATATAATAAAATTTAAAGGATTGACTAATTTGAGGCTAAAGAACCAAAAATCTTTCTTTAATTGTTTGATACCCCCTAAGAATGATGTTAAAGGTATAAAGAATCCTAACGGTAGTTGGGTTAGTCGATGGTTTAATTCCGATTCCGATATTTTCAATTCTTTCTTAATTCATTATCTTGAAATTGCTACCATATATTTACCTAATTTATCCGACTTATCACCAGCTTTATTGATTAACCTACCAGGTTTAAATATCATCTTGAGTCATGTGTATCAGATAATGAAACTTTCCATTAATAAGATATCTGCCAATAATTCCAAGATCAAGTTCCAATTCAACAATAAAGGTAACGAATTCACGGAAAAAAGTAACAGAATCTATTATAACTCGATATTTAAGATCTTTAGGACCATCAGAGACTTTGATCATTTCAATAAGAATAGATCTTTGGTGGATTTCCTTGAAATCATGTTGATAAATTTCGGGAAAAAAGTGTCTATCTACGATTTCAATAAGAATTCTTTAATCTTGAACATCATGTTTGAATTCTTAAACCATTTTGAACATATAAATTGGAATTTCTGGTTAAATTCCATTTATTTGATGATGGAGAATTCTAATCATATTGAGATCCTTTTGAAGAATTTATCATTCATTTTCAATACTTGGAACTATTTACCTGACTATTTTACTCAGTCTATTCATAAAGATATCGGTACTAACTTCCTATCGGATTCGGAGATCAAAGATAGCTTTATTAATTGGTTAATATCACCTAGGATGTTCATGAAGCTCTTTCTTCATTATAATTCCATTGTAAGGAACTATTACATAAGATTATTGATTTGGAGAGTCGTTGGGATTAATAACTTTGAATCCTCAGTATCCATAAAGAATTCCTTGAAAGTAGAAAACCATTTACTTCAATGTTTTACTCAACTTCAACAATTCTGTAGAACCCATACCAACGTCGACTTTAAACCTGATAATCCTATGATCAATAAGAAATTCACTATCGTACCTATTCAGAAATCAGATGCCATATTTGAATTCAACGATGAAGAGAACCTAACCCTTTCAAATTCAAGCGAAATCAAGAAAACTCATCCTTATGAGATCTTTGATGAAACTATTTATTCTTGTAATAACTCCTTGACAGAAGTGAATGAAGAAAAAAGATCAAATTCTTTAGTTAGTTCTATTGGAAAGATCTTTAAACTCCTTACTACTGATGATAAAGAAGAGGACTTGAAGCCTCCTAAATCTAGTTCTTTAACTTCATTATCCAACCTTTCTTTGACTTCAAGATCTTCAAGCCCTTCGTTATTATCATTCAATTCAACTCCAACTTCCTTAACTGACTTATCGGATAATTCAAGTATTTCAGTAAAGGATGAAAAACTTCATACTTTCAAGTTATCACCAGAAATCATCCGTCCTATATATAAAGTCGATCTTATCAATGATCAAGAAGCTATTATGGAGAAAATCTATCTCATGAATAATAGAAGAATCCCTTCAACTATAGGGTTCTTACCTGAATCTCCTAGGATTCCTACAGTATCAATATTCATCAGTACTGATATTTATAATAAATTCTTCATCAGTACAGAGAACTTATTGATCAATGATCCTAAGAATGAACCTTATATCACTAATAACTTCGAAACATTACACTTTCCTGAGAAACTCATCGATATGGTGAATTTAGGGAAATCTATATTTGAATGGAATTCAATGGTTGAAGAATTTGAAAATTTCTTAATCAATAAAATCGATAACGATAATACCATGAATACTTTGAATGAAGGAGATTACTTTAAGAAACTTATTCCTTTATTATCTATCGATAATTCAAAGTCGCTAAATGCTGCATGATTAGCCTTGCGTGCATATTTTCTGTCAGAGATACGTCAAACGTGACATAATACATAAACTATCTAATCTTGTTTCTCTACCTTTATACTATTTTCGATCATTTGATTGGAAAAGAAGTATAAACAAGCGAAAGCACTAACCGATACTCCAAATGACCAGAACATTGATACTCCAATGATCAAAGAAAGATAATAATATTGAGTTATATAGAATCTGAACCCTTGATAATTCACGTGAAATTCCAAAAATGTTTGATGGTTATCGATAATAATGTCTTTTGAAATATTAACATTTACGTCTTTAAAATCCAAATCTTTAGTTGATATTGATGTTGCTTTGACCTTAATATTAGTATTCTTATTTATATTTGTAAGTACTGGAGGTGTCCAGAACCTCAAATTATATGGAATAAACCAGTTATTCTCATGATACAAATATCTGGCATCACAATTAAGGATGAATTGATTATCCCAAGATTGTCCTGATATTTCAACATTAGAAAATAATGGATAAATATCATCATTTCTATTCCTGTTACACAAAATCTCCATATTGATAATGACGTCATAATTCAAAGTTGAATGAAATTGTGATTTATACATTCCTAAATCAACAGATGCATGTAAAGCATGATCTTTCTCTCCTTGGAAATGTAATGGGATTCTAAGGACTGGATTAGGAATTAAAGTATTATAAAAAGTGACATATGATATTATAGCAAGTGGGATAAATGCCACCATATAAGTCACTATACTCAATATGTATAACCATCTTCGAATCACAGTAGCCCCCAAATGTTTATCAAACAAAGCCATGGTCACAATTAACTAGATAAAGTACGTTCACTAACAATAAGGCTGATAACAGTTGAAAAAACCAAATCGCGAAGTGGACAAAAGTTAAGGATGACTCGTCACATTGCAGTTTTGCACTGTGACAAGCCAATTGATGTTATTTATGAGAAGCATGGAGATTTAGGTGATTTGTGTTGTAAACTTTTAGATGATACTGGTACCATCAAGTTTCCAAATGTCAAATATAATGTATTTATACCAGGGGAATCAGTGGAAATAGAAACGGAATTATCCAAGATATATTTAGATTTATTAACTAAAATTGAAAGTAAAGAAGTTGTTGGGATTTTCTTAAGTGGATCAAGGGAAGATTCATTTGCTGAAGATTTATGGATTAAAAAACTTGATGATTTCTTAAAAAAAGTCTTTCAATTAGAAGATTTCCCAATTAGTGGAGTATGTTTTGGTCATCAAATCATTTGTAAGAATTTAGGGTTTAAAGTAGGAAGAAATCCTGAAGGTTGGGAAATTGGTACTACTACTATCAATTTAAATACAGAAATCTTTCGTATTGGCAAATTACAATGGATTAAATTCTTAAAAGATGAATTAAAAGTTGAAAATCATTTAACTGAACATTTAAATTTAGCGGAAATTCATGCTGATGTTGTATTTGGATTAAATCCATCATCTTCAAGTATTTCAAATGCTACTTCAAGTAAATTCTTATCTATTGGATCAACAGCTAAATGTTCAATTCAAGGTATTATTACAGAATCCGGTCCTATAAAAGTATTAACATTTCAAGGACATCCTGAATTTAGTAAAGAAGTTACTTTAGATATGCTTAATAATGTTAAGAATTTAGGATTCTTAGATGCTAATGCATTTGAAAAATCTTGTTATAATACCAATATTTTAAATAATCAAGGTCCAATTATTGGGAAATTCATAGCGGAATTCTTCAATACTTTAGGTTGATGATACATCTTATAGACATTTACATGAATAGATATTTATAGATAAATCTCTGGAAGTAGATATGCATGTCTCAGAATTGGTGCGTCATAATTCCGCACTCATCGCACATAACAGATATGTTCATATATTCATTAATCAAATAAAGTCTTATCAGGAGAAACTATAGAAAACCCTTGTAACTTACCACCTTTTGATGTTAGCACATTCAATTTTTCATTTTTATTATCATCATCTTTTTTACCTTTTAATAATTCATTTTGTCTAAGAAGTTTAGATTCCATGGTTTTCATCTTATCATTCATAAGTTTAAGTTCATAATTGTGACTATTGTTAAGTTTGGTAATAACATCTCTTAATTCATCTCTTTGAGCTTTCAAATTGGCAATTTCTTCTTGTGGTGATATTATTTCTTCATCGATATTAGACACTAAAGAGTATTCTCTATCATTTTCTGACATGGTCAGGAGATTTCTTTGGTGACGATTAGTGGTTTCAAGTTGTTTTTGTAAATGGGGGATAACGTTGGATTTTAATTCGGTGTTTTCTTTAACTAAGTCATTATATTTGTTCATGAGGTCTTTATCGATAGATACATCTTGATCAGTTTCATTCAATTTGTCGGTTAATTGATTAACTAAATCATTCTTGATGATCAATTGTCTATAAAGTTCAGTTTTCTCATAGTTAAGCTTTAAAGGTGAAGGAGTTTGACCATTTTCCATTAATAAAGCATGTTCTTCAGCAATGAATCGGAGTCTTCTTTCTTTAGTCAATTTATCCTGTAAATCATTGATGATTTTGCTTTTGTTTCTGATTTCTTCGTCATCAATAGGTTTCATGGATTGATTTCCGGACTTTAATCTTGATTCTAGCGTCAATTCTCTCTTGATGGATGAAGCTAACTCAGTGGTGACCAATTCTAATTCGTTCAAAAGTTCATTGTTGGCAGTCATTACACCTAATTCTTCTTTGGTAAATACCACCTTCTTACTGGAGACTGATGATACAGAGTTTCTGTTCTTCTTGCTGCTGCTAACTGAAGAAATAGAGTTTCTGGTATCACTTCTGGATACAGAATTTCTCTTTTCACTTCCTCTTGATAATCTTTTGAAGAATCCTTTGGTCTTGGATGATTTTCTTGAAATCTCTATATCACTGTCGCTGTCAACATCAACATCGTGTCTGAAGTTATGGAAAGCTGTGTTCTTGGTCAAAGACTTGAAATTTTTACTTTCTTCACGAACTATGGGTTTACCAGAATTATCTAAATCCTCCACAGTATCATCAGAATCGTTTTCTGGTGCTGGAGGAAGTTTCTTGGTTTCAGGACTTTGGGGAATGGACATTTGACGTGGTTTTTCTGGTGATCTATTCATGTCCATAGATTTTTGGGGTGAAAACTCATTGGCAGTGTAATAAACTTTTGATTCATTAGCATTGGCTCCTAAAGATCTATAGGTATCTTGATGGAACTCGTCACTACTGCTCTTAACCATGGATTCTCTGGTTGGTTCATTGATATTGAAGGATGGACTGGTTGGTTCTTGAGTTTCAGCTTCTATTGGGGATTTAGGTTCTTCTTGAATATCACTTTCGTTGAATAAATTCAACTTACGTAATCTCATAGAATTGGACTTTTTGATTGTGGACTTTCTTGAAACAAGTTCACCGTCTTCGTCATCAAATTTATAGACAACATCATCATCGGGTTCATTTTGGGAATTGGATTTGGAAGGTGGACCGGTATCTTCATCTTCTTCTTCAACAACGTTCATTAAAGAATCATTTGAGCTTTGGTTTACGGGGGTTGAGGTGTTGCTATTGTATGAGTACATTGGCATTTGCCCTTGCATTTGACCATTAGGCATCATTTGTCCTTGCATTTGGCCGTTAGGCATCATTTGACCTGACATGCCCATTTGATTCATTTGACCTGGCATTTGTCCATACATAGGCATCTGTCCGTTCATTTGGTTGTACATTTGACCATTCATTGGCATTTGTCCATTCATTGGCATTTGTCCATTCATTGGCATTTGTCCATTCATTGGCATCTGTCCCATCATTTGTCCATTCATCATTTGTCCATTCATCATTTGTCCATTCATCATCTGTCCGTTCATCATTTGTCCATTCATCATAGGCATCTGTCCCATGTTAGGCATCTGTCCCATGTTGGGCGATCTCATAGACATTGCACGAGGTCCTTGCTGTTGTGGACCAGATCTCAAACTCATGGTACGAGGATCTCCTACCCCCAAACTCATGGTTCTAGGTCCCCCTAGACTCATAGCTCGGTCATTCGTAGGATTATTACCAGCCAAACTCATGGCTCGAGCACTGTTGGCAAGATTCATTTTCATTTGGTGGTTCATCTGTTTCCTATATTGGACATTATTGATCTTAGTAGGATTTGAAGGATTACCACCATTTCCCAAGGTTGGGATGATCGGCGTGGTATCCAAGGTCTTCCCTCCAGTAGAGTAAGGACCCCTACCTCTGATATGTGTTATATCATCTAAAGATACATTATTACCAGTCAAATATTGGATATCTAATCCTTGTTCTTCATCAAAACCTCCCATCTCTACATCTTTTCTTCTGAAAATCTTGGACATGGTCTTTGTTGATTGGGAAGTCAATGAAGCTTTCCTGGAACTTGAATAATCGAAATTATTCAAATTCAAATGGGAATCTTTAAATGCTGCTGCCGTACCTGCTTCCATGTTCAATTGATAAAAAGGGGCTTATTTCTTAATGGGAAGGTTTCAGGTGACTAATGTGATAATGATTTTACGTATAAGTTAATGGAACTATCTACGTGGTTTTTAATACGATATGTGAGTTGTTGGCGTGGGAAATAAATAAATCACTGTAGTGAAGGTTAAAAAAATTTTATGTGAAATTTGAGATTTGGGACATAATGGTGAGATGGTTAAATAATGGGTAAAAATCCATCGGAGGAACTGGGAATCGATAAATTATGATAGAATATTTGAATAGAGGTGACTAAGAGGATTTTACTGTTGAAATCTTGGAGTTTCTACCATTATTATTGAAGAATTATTCAAAGTATTGTTTGGAATACCGCGTTTTGAATCTAGAATTGGCGTTGCTACCGCAGCGCCCATCACCGTCGCAAACGTAGGCGGAATATTTAGCGAGAGTTTCAACCGATTTATTGACTACTTTTAGATTATGAACTTTGATTCGATGCAAAAACTAGATTTTAGCCTTTTGTTATATCTCCGATGTTAGCTCTGACCAAAGCTTTTCCTAAACTTCATCCTTAGCCCATACCTAATCATCATGATCTCCTATCACACCTATTATTCTATATCTCTTGTGGAAGAATTCAATCCATTTTTCAAGACTACCCAATTGTTTTTCATTCAAATCATCAATATACCAAGTTTTGTTGATTCCATCATCTTTTAATTTATTCAATGCCAACAATCTTGTGGATTCTTTACCTGCCAAAGCATTATAACTCTTTCCAGGTCCATAACTCTTAGCATTGGCCAGAACGTCATAGATCAATCCCTTGATTCCAACATAAATCTTCTCATTAGTCGTTCCATTGTACACCGACAATTGTGATCGGGTCATTATTGGTAATCCCAGAACATCCAATTGATCATTAAACTGTTGAATTTCTTCATCAACTGGTCTCATTGTTGGAGTGTCCTTTAGGTGTTCTTCCTGTGATTGATGCGCATTTTTCATGTCTATCACAGAAGAGATAGGGAAGTTCCCTCCTAAGATAAGGAAGTTATTCCCTAATAAACTACCCTTACCTTCATTCCCACCATCTGATTATGAATATCATTTAAGAAAAACTCCAGACGTATCTCCCATAACGCCGTTGAAATCACATTTGATTAAGGCAGCAGATTCATTACCTCAACCAACACCATCACCTAAAACAAAGTTACAGATCGATAGACAACAGAAAAGAGAACGGGAAAGTAAACGAATAGCTAGTTATTTAAGACAGTTGAATGATTTCCATCACCAACCCGTTATATCTGATCCTTCAAGAACGATATTTGTTTCAAGGTTAGATTATAAAATCACTGAGATAGAGATATCCAATGCTTTTGGTAAATATGGAGATATAGAGTCTGTTAAGATTATCAGAGATAAAAGTGGGAAATCCAGAGGTTATGGTTTCATAGTATTCCTGACAGAAACTAGCTCAAGATCATGTATTCAAGAATTAAGTGCCACAGGATTGAAGTTAGATGGATTCGATAGAAAGATCTTAGTGGATATTCAAAGACATGGTGCTATGAAGACCTGGAAACCTCGAAGATTAGGTGGAGGCTTAGGTGGAAGAGGTTATACTAAAACCAGCAATTATTCATCGGCTGCTTCAAGTGGTAGAAGATTAAATTTGAACCCATATCCTGCATTCCCAAAGTCTGGTCAAGCATTTTCACTGTCATCAAACTACTCCCCAGCACAAACCACTTCAACTCAAGCTTATTCATCATATTCATCGTATTCTCTGTACCAACCAAAAGAAAGAGTTGAAAGAAGTATTAAAGATAAATATTCCAAGTACAATTACTGATATTAGCATAGATCAATAGATCAATCATAGCATTAACCTAAATATAAGAATTTTCGGGGTCCCTTACATTGTTAGTCTCTCACTCCGTCCATCTCACCCCATCGCAATTTCATCTTCCACGCGACCATGTCAGACAGTAAAAGGATGAAGTTCGACGATGAAGAAGTTGCTTCTTTGAAAGAAGAGATCTTCAAGTATATAGATACTAAGTTCGATGCCTTACAACAACAATTGATAGATTTAAAGTCCCAAAAATCTTCTCAAGATATTCAAACTCCTGTGAGTAAACCTGACACCAAACAATCCGATATTACTACCACAACCACTTCAGAGAAACCTCCTTTACCACCTAGAAATACATCACCAGGTCCTGAAAAGGCTGTTAAACATACTTTTGGTGGTACATCATTCAATTTTAAAGTAACTCCTACCAATTCAATTACTGAACCAAAAACCCCCAAAGATACTCCTGGAAGTGGACCAAAAGATACACCAAAAGATAAACCAGTATTTGGATCAACCACATCATTTTCTGAACGTCCTAAAGTGAATATTTTTGATACAGGGTCTAGTTTTGGGTCCAACTCCAAATTTTCGGGAGCTTTCCAGAATTCCTTAAAGAAAAGATCATTCTTGGATGTAGAACCTGAAGCTACACAAGAAGATAAGGCTGAAGAAAAAGAAGAGGAGAAGGAGAATCCTGTCCAATATAAACAAATCGACTTGACCTTAGTTGAAAAACAAACTGGTGAAGAAAATGAACAATCACAATTTTCATCCCTCTGTAAATTATTTGAATTAGAGTTTGATAAAATTAGTGAAGGTTGGAAAGAAAGAGGTTTAGGAACCATTCACTTAAATCAATCCACAGAGAAAAAGCTCCGGTTAGTCATGAGATCCAATGGATTATTGAGAGTGATTTTAAATGTTCCTATTTTCCAGGAAACTGAAGTTTTCAAAGGTTTAGAATCTTCATTGAGTCCGGATAAATATCTTAGATTTAACTCCATCAAAGATTCCAAACCTGTACAATATTTGTTAAAGTTTAGTAATGCCAATTTAAGAAATGAACTATTCGATAAAATTGAATCATTAAAAAGTGAGTTATAACACCTTAAACTTTACAAGTGTATATTATCTAATAAATGCTATACTACAAATGGTGGTACCTTTAACACCACCGAATTCAAATGTTGGATATGTTATTTTATCCCATACCTTTAATCCATGACTTGTCATGATTTTTACCAATTCTTCTTCAGTGAAATTACATGATGTGATCAAGAAAATTGTTCCTGGTTTCATAAGCTCTAAAACTTTCTCTGGGTATATGTCCATACCTATTTTGTTGTCTGTGACTACCTCTTGGTTCAAGGCAATGGCATCGAAAGTTCCTTTATCGAGAATGATATCAAAAGTTTCGTCCAAACTTTCATTTAATAAGTCTACTTGTTGGAATTTTATGTCAGTTTGATATTTGGTGTTAAGCTTTTGGGCAAATTCAACAGAATCTGGTGAATAATCAATCCCTTTCATTGAGATATTTACCTGTACTTCCAATTCTTCCAGGAATTCTTCTGTCATTTGATATAATAAATGGCCATTACCTGTTCCTAGGTCAAGAATCAGCAATTCTGATTTATCTATATCACCATTATTTATCTTTTGGATTAAAAAGTCAATCATTTTTGATTCAGCATCAGAATCATCAAACCAACATTCTCCTTCATCTTCGGAATTCTCCTGGAAATTGTTGAGTTCTTTCTTATAGAAATTGTTCCAGCTATATAGTTAGTATATGCTTATTAGTGTCAGTTGGTAAACAGTACATACTATTCTTCAGTTCCCAATTTAGAGGAATTAAGTCTCAAGTCTTCCATTGCGATGGATTTCGCAGCTGTAGATTTTGTGTAACATAATCAGAGACTAATCACCAAATGTTCATGAACACTAATTCAAGGTCACATGAAGAGAATTGTGACTTCCTGGATTATTCCATGCATGAAGGTTAATTATTCAGCCTATCAAATCGTCAAAGGAGTTCTTCCTTTTTAGGTTTAAAGCCTTTTGCTTTATGACAAATGCGGTGTTTATCCTAATCGGGAAATGTTAGGTAAGTAAAGTATTTGATATGCTTACAAATGGCTGCAAATAAATACCATGGAAAAGTGCCTGAAAATCAAAAATATGTCAAATTCGTCAATAGATAGTGATCCAGAACTGATTCAATCAAGGGATATTGAAAAGAATTCCAATGATGTTGTCGAAACAACAAATACTAAGTCTATCGATAATGTCTACAACCAAGGATATTCTTATGTTATCTTGTTATCGGTTTTCTTGGTTTCTTTTTGTTCCTGGGGGAATAACGCCGCTTTCTCCATTTACTTGGCTCATTATATCAAATATGAAACTTATGAAGGTGGTACGAAAATAGCTTATGCCGCTTTAGGTGGTCTCAGTGTAGGTGTTGGGTTTATGTTATCACCCATAATCAATTTCATCATCGGTAAGATTGGAATCATCTATATCTTGTGGGTGGGTAACATCTTACAAACCCTTGGATTGGTATTGACGAGTATCTCATCTCATCATCAAATATGGCAATTATTCCTCTGTCAAGGTGTTCTACAATCCATTGGTTTAGCATGTTTAGGACTTCCTAGTTTCACTATTCTTCCCTATTGGTTCAGAAATGATAGTAAAAAGAAGTTTCTTACTACAGCCCAAGGAATCTTTATGTCAGCTACTGGATTTGGTGGTTTGACTTTCGTCCTTGGGATGCAAAAAGTGATTGAAATTGATGGTGTAAGATGGGGACTTAGAGCTCAAGCTATTATTAACTTTGGTTTGCTTTCTATTGCTATAATGTTTATGAAAGTCAAGTCTGCTCAAAAAGTTAAGAAACTGGCCCAATTCATAAATACTGATATCTTGAAGTCTTCCAGTTTCTACTTATCTTTGATATACATCATCTCAGGTATTTTCGGATATACTGTTTGTTTGTATTCAATGGATTCTTACACGATATCTTTAGGATATTCAGAAAATCAAGGTTCAATTGCTTCAGCTATTTTACTTGTTGGTACTGCTTTAGGTAGACCTGCCATGGGATATATATGTGATCATTTGGGTCCTATTAATACCGCCATTGTATCTTATATCTTAACCATCATCTTCGTGTTTGGTATGTGGATCCCAGCTAGAAATTATGCCACCGTTTTAGCATTATGTTTCATTCTCGGTTTCATTATTGGTACTGTTCTTATCACCATGGTGGTGGTTCAATTGAGACTTTTGGGTGGTCAACTTCAAAGATTAAACACTTTCTTCCTGATGACCTTATTCCCCTTTGGTATTGTAGCTATAGTAGCTACATTAATAGCCTTTTCTGCTACCAAGAGTAAAGCTTCTCCAACTCAATTCCAAAATTGTATTATTATAGTAGGGTGTATGTTCCTTCTCTCCATTATAGATTTGGTTATTATGAGAGGTTACATCATATCCAAAGATCAAATAGTTGGAGACAGAGAGTTGGAACTAGATGAGTATTTAAAGACTTCAGTTCCATTGAAATTGTGGGTTAAAAACATCTTTACATTGAAGCACAACAAGAAATTATAGACTTTGCTTTTCTTTTTGGTTATTTTGTTGGGAAAACTCATAGATAGTGGACTGTAGCAGCTGGATGAATTGTTCGTGGGGATAATCCTTGAACTCATCCAAAAATGCATAACCTATATTCATGCCCGTATTACAACTCACGAGAGTTAGACTGAACGTGGCACTAACTCCAAGGCACTGACTACATGTAACATCACTCACGGCCCAGTTACCTAGGGAGAACTCATGGTAGCCCAAATTAGATATCTCTACTGTATACGATTGATTAATAGTTTTTTTCTTTGGTTCCACTACATCTCTTATTCTGGTGAGTTTGAGTAGCCCTAACCACTTAAAACCAATCTGAGACGTCACTTCGCTTCTTAGGGACTTGTTGAGTCTTTTCAGTTGGGGTATGAGCTCTTGCAATTCGAACAAGGGTTTTGATTTCCATACGAATAAAGTAACGAAATTGGAAAACTTTAATTGGTTCTTCAATTCGGTGTGATACCTTCTACCACTGATATCTATGGCACTGACAACGGATCTAGGCTCTTCTACCATAGTTTTTTGGAAACAATAATTAACAGCAATTGTCAAAAAAGATGTAAGGGTTGTGCCCTCGCATCTCAAGTAATCAAGTAAACCCTTTATTGTAGTGTTGTCTATCTTGATAAGTCTGATATTGGTCTTGTAAGTCTTCTCATACTTTAACTTGAAGAATGGAAATCTAATGAAGTTGGGATATGTCCGATCTACAGCTTTACAAACGATATTCTTCAAGAGTTCAGGACATAACTCTTTTACCACTAACCTGGCTTTTGTCAAAAGACCCAGTTTGTGTATATCAGTTAACTCGTCCAATGGTAAGGGGAGTTGGAAACCAGGAGATAAGTCAAATAAAGTATCTTGGAATTCCAACTTCTTGTGTTCAAGTTCATTTAAAATGTCCAACACCTCCTTATGGAAATTTGCACCTGCCTCTCCATCGAAGAACGTATGGTTGTTGTAGAACGTTAGATAATTGTCAGCATAGAGAATCGCTCTCCACGTTACCGTACCAGTGTTATTTTCGATTAAAGAATCGTTGACGTAAGCAAGCTCTCTCTCTGAGTAAGGTCTTGAAGTTACCTCTGCCACGTCGTTGAAAGTAATCTTTTGAACTGGACTCACCTTATAGTTTTTGTAATCGTGTTTAATATCAGAAGCAAGATCTTTTCCTTCACTATTGATAGTCAAAGAAAAAACTGGGTTCCTGTTGATCAATAAGTGTAAGACATTGGATAAAAGGACAGTATCTAAGGGTTTATTGTATTTTCCCGTGACATGAAAGTTACTGTAGAACTGACTCGCTCCATGAGCTATGTGAAACCTTTCAATGAACAGTGGAGGTCTTTCTGGCTCACCAGTCATTGATTCTATTTCGAGTAGAAATGATAAAGAACAGTCAAGTAGATATAGAGATAAGCACGCACGTGAAAGACCCCAATGAGCCACCAAAGCTCTTAGTTTCACTTAATGGATCTTCTTGGCTTCGGTCATACTTCCATGGGCCTAATTATACGTCCATATCACCGATTTCAAGTCTTAGATCTGTATCTACACATTGGTCATTTCCGACATGCATCAACTCACATAATAACACAGAAGCGTCGAATATTCTGTTCGACCTGAAAAGAATTCTCTTGGACGAGCCCCTGCCATCTCCTAAGCCCTTTGACCCTCCGAGAGCTTCACCCATCTTGGTGATGCTCTTCTTATTTGGCGCGCCCCACCAGAATAAAACGCGCTGTATCACCATGACTGAACCAGTAGATTCACAATTAGATGAGAAGATTCAACTCCAGTATCGTGTTTGGAAGAAGAATACTCCTTTCTTATATGATTATATCTCCACATACTCATTACTTTGGCCATCTTTATGTGTTTCATTTTTCCCCGATCTCGAAACGACCGTTGATAGCCAAGAGGTCTTATTGCAAAGGTTACTTCTAGGAACCTTCACTTTGGGTCAATCTATTGATAGCATTTCAATGTTACAGTTACCATATTATAAAAACCTTAACCAAAATTTGGATATTGACCGATTGAACTTTAATCCTGATAAACTTGAATTTGAGTTAGGTAAAGTATCGAAGAAGAAGATGTCAGTATTACAAAAGATTAATCATCTTGGTGATGTTAACAAATTAAAATATATGCCACAAAACCCAGACATCATTGCCAGTGGGAATAATCTTGGAAATCTTGTGGTTTATAATCGTACTAAGCATTCTTCATATAATACCATAAATACTGATATCAATACACCAGATTTGATACTAGGAGATCAAGAAGTTGATGACAATCAAGATATTTACGCTATTGATTGGAATAGACAAGTAGAAGGAATGATAGCGTCAGGTAAAATGAATGGGAAGATCGATATTTATGACATAAAATCTCAATTCAAAGATAAGAACAATACCACTATTAAACCAATGAAATCCATATCCAATGGAGCTGGAGTTAATGACCTTGAATGGGTTTCTCAACATGATTCCATGTTTTGCTTAGTTGATGAAGCTGGTCATTTAAAGTTAATAGATATAAGAACAGACAGTCCAAGTATAAACCAAAAGATTTCATCACAAGCCATTAATTCCGTCAGTATCAACCCCTCCAACCAACAATATTTATCCACAGGTGATAATAAAGGTACTATCGAAGTATGGGATATAAGGAACTTGAATCAAGGGAGTTCATTATACACACTTTCTCATCATACAGATTCCATAACTCAAGTGAAATGGCATCCTAAATTTCATAATATTTTAGGGTCAAGTTCTTCAGACAAACTCCTTAAAATATTCGACATAGATAATCAACCAGATCCTTTAATTTTCAATCATGGAGGACATATGTTAGGAGTTAATGATTTCGATTGGTCTTTACATGATGATTGGATGGTAGCTAGTGTAGCTGACGATAACTCTCTTCATGTTTGGAAACCTTCAAAAGAAATCGTTAAGAGATATAGTTAATACGTTATATATTTTTTATGACTCAAGTTCCTCTAAAGAAACTCTCTAAGCTTTGGCGAAAAGTTTTTCGATTTCAGTAACTGATTCGTTTAAGACTTTTTCTTGGAATTTAGGGTTTTCAATTTCTTTGTTAACTTTTGATAACACAGATTTGATTAATTGTTCTTGTTCTAATTGTCTTTGTTGTTGTTCGAATCTGACCCATGAATCTAAAGTTGATTTAGCTTCAGCAGCAAGAGCTGATTGTTGTTTTAATTCGAAGATTTTAGCTTCTAATTCGGCAGTTTCTTTTGAAACAGCGAATAATTGTTTAGTGGTTTCAACAACATCTTTTAATTGGTTAACGTTTTCAATTCTTTCTTTAACAGCATTGACGTGTTTAGCTCTTGAACCATTTAATAAATCTCTGACTTTTTTGATTTCTTCATCAGCCCATGAGGTATATAATGGAGCACCGAATTTAGCAGCTAAAGCACCGAAAGCAGTGAAACAAGCAACTAAAATGGTTTCATCGTGTAAAACGATTAATCCATTAGAGATACCATAAGCTGAAGCAGCAGCAGCAGCAGCTAAATAACCGGTTTTGGATAATAAGTTGTTACCTGGCATGGCATCAACGATGGTGTTAGCTTTTTCCTTTGGTTCAACTGGGGTTGACATGTATCTTAAACCAATTCTATAAATGTTAGTATACGAGTTGGAGGAGGATTGATTGGGGCAATTGACGTTGGGAAATTCACGGTATTCGAATTTTATGATTGAAATCATTCACATTGATAGTGGGAGATATTAAATGAAGGGAATATGAATACCAATCATTTGGCGTTGTGATTCAATGATACATCACTACTCAAACACTTGAAAACTCTTGAAAAATCCCGTTGAAAAGAGTCTATGCCTCAATCACACTTTCTTCAGTCAGTAAAACATACGATGATGGTCTAATAGCCATTTTAGTAGGAGCAACAGCCCTTAATGCAATTCTATTAATCATTGACATCTTTGAAAAATTCTCAACAATTCGGATTGGTGAGATTTGAAATGATTGGAGGAGATTTTCGAGAACGCGAGTCAGGTGCTTATCATGTGAGGTATCATGTGATGTGTGTATTATCTATATGGTCATAAATCATAGTGTAAAGATGGTTGGGGAGCTGAGGATATGGTCGACACAAAAGCCCAATTATTTTGGGGGTTCATTAGGTCTGTGTTCGATACTTCTCTTGTAAAATCTGGTTGATTACTCTATTAGTTCGTTGTTGTGCCATGTCGAATTCTCTCTTCATACTTTCTTTCAAATCTTGGTTATAGGTTGGTTCCTTGATTTCTTCGAGATCTATCGTCTCTATTGCAAAGTCAGCCACTTGTTTTGATCTAGCAAATATACGATTCTCAATATCTTTGGATACTAATTCTACAGTTTCATTTCCTGAGAGTATCAAAACATTGGTTTCGTTGGGAATTACAGGAGCCTCAGAAGGTTTGACAGTTTCGGTGGTATTCTCCTTTCCTTCTTTCTTATCGGTATCGACTTTACCACCAGCCTTTCTTTGAGCTCTTAACAAAGCTATACGCTTCTGTCTTTCATTGATATCTTCCATATGTGCGACTTTTTGCAGCGATGGCTAGAAGTCAAAGAGTATCATAAATCAGAGTAAATGTCAGAGGTCAGTCAGAGAAAATGACTTCAGAAACTTTCCCTTCATAAACCATATATTCCTAGAATTGACTCCCTAAATAATCATTAACCACATTAACTAAGAAAGTGTCAGGGATCAACATATGACGACCTTCTAACTCGAAAAACTCTATAGAACCCTTTTTATCAAGAGTCTTCAAACCCAAGAAATCGGATTTATAGATATTAGAATTCTTCATATCGATGATTTCACCTGTCTGAATGTCTAATTCTCCGAATTGAGAACTTTCTTTGGGTGTGACAGTAGTATCTTCGGAAAATTGTATCATGACAAACTTATTAAGCATCTTCATTCGATCACTATAAACCTTACTATAATGATCAAGAGCTTCATTGTTGATATCAGCTAAAAAATTGGAATATTTCATATAATTGACGTAATCGTAAGGGTCTCTGAAGTATTGGGCTGGAATCACGCTATGTTGAATGGAGCTAAACCATACTTGTCTCTTTAAGAAAGCATTTCTTCGTTTACAAACCCAATCCTTAGGATCTTCACAAGCAGGTAAATCCATAACCCCCATATGAGGTGATCCGAAAGTGATGAGATTATGTATTTTGGCTCCAGAACATCTTTCAACTATTCCTCGAAGTAAAAGACCTCCTTGAGAGAATCCTATAGCGTCAAAACCTTCTGATAAGTCTTTATTTTCTCCTATCTGAGCACAAATCGTTTCCAATTGTTTATTAATATCACCCACCAATGAATCCTGTTGATCTTTCGAAGGGTCGTCATCCAAACGTATAGCATACACACTAACCTCAGGGTGAAGTTGTGCTACAATCTCTTGAGTTCTATGAATTCCTGAAGAATTGTAATTATCACCTAAACCGTGCCAAATCACCACTGGCCGTCTTTTATCATAAAACCCTTTATTTTCTGGCTCCTTGATTAGTCTCAAATTCCAATCATTAGCTAATCCAAATGTGAGTAATTTAGCAATGTGCATTTTTCTTAGGTATCAGTTACCAACAGTTGCTTCTTAACTATGATCAAGAAACTCGTAGACTTCTTTCCAAACTGTCCCTGTCCCTGTGAAGGCTGACTCGCGATGTCGCACTCCACAATGTCTCATCGCATTTCGATAAGGAGTCTCACTTGTGTCATCCCAAATCACAATCATCACTAACATTTAACACGAACATTTACTTGAAATATGCTGATAAGGTCTAAATTCTCCATGTTAAGAGAGTATTTAACTCCTATCAATCATAATTCTAACTTCACTTCAACTGGAGAAATCAGTCCTGAGGAGTTTGTAAAAGCAGGGGATTATCTTACTTACAAGTTCCCTACTTGGGAGTGGTCAAGTTGTCCTGATAAATTACAAAAGGATTTCTTACCAAAAGATAAACAATTCCTTGTCACAAAACACGTACCTTCATATCAAAGAGCATTCAATTACTTGGGAATTGAAGCTGATTTGGATGAAGATGAAGAGGAGTTAGAAGATGGATGGGTTAAATCTCATAAAATTCATACCACCGCCAAGAAAGTACCTCAAGAAGTTGAAGAAATAGATGAATTAGATGATCTTATTGACGAAACTGCAGAATTAGACATCGATGATTTCGAAGATTTATCTAAGAATGAAAACAACTTGAGAAAATACGATTTATACATATGTTATTCCACTAGTTACAGGGTCCCCAAGTTATACTTAGTAGGTTTCAATTCCAATGGAATCCCATTATTACCGAAACAAATGTTTGAAGACATTTCAACTGATTATCGTGATAAAACTGCCACCATTGAGAATTTACCTGTGACTTTTAACACCACTTCAGTATCTATTCATCCTTGTAGACACTCCACCGTAATGAAGGTGTTCATGAAACATGCCATTGAAGCTCAAAAGAAGAAAAGAGTCGAAGAAGATCCGGAATCTTTAGAAGATGTAGAAGGTATAAGAGTAGATCAATACTTAATCATATTCTTAAAATTCATCGCCAGTGTAACCCCTGGTATTGAATATGATTATACCATGGAGGTGTTTTGATCAGTATCAGTGCCACTAAGTTATTCCGTGGCTTTTTAGAATGTCTTTTTTGTACCAGTTTTTATAGGATAAATATAGAGAATATCAAATGCGCTTCGCGAAGGGTCTTCAATCATGGCAAAACAAGTCAATAAGTCTGATAAGAAACTGGATACCACTGAAGTACCAGTAGAAGGACAACCAGAAGTTCATGTGGAACATTCTCATCATTCCCGTCATCATGAAGCAAAAGAAGCTAAAGTTTTGAAGAAAAAATTACATCAAAGTAGAAGAGTTGTCTTTATTTTGGGTGCAGTGTTAGGTATATGTGGAGCAATATTTTTTTCAACCTCCCCTGAAACATTAATGGTTAGGGATTTAGATGGTTTTGTGAATTTCGATTCATTCTCCAACGTGTTTGGGGATTGGAAAGATGTGTTTCCATCTTCAATTCAATCTGTGTTGTCTGATTTTACTGATAAAGATAGTGAGCAATTGAATGGATCAGCAGATTCATTTTCTGTAGGTAGAAGAATGGCTGGAGAAAATTTATCCGCCAAAGATAATGTTGTTATGGTTCCGGGTGTGATATCCACAGGGATAGAAAGTTGGGGATTATCTACTGATGGTGATTGCCCTTCAGTTAATCATTTCCGGAAGAGGTTATGGGGATCATTCTATATGTTAAGAACGATGGTATTAGATAAAACTTGTTGGTTGAAACATATCATGTTAGATCCTGAAACCGGTCTCGATCCTCCTAATTTCAAGTTAAGAGCATCCCAAGGTTTTGATGCAGCTGATTTTTTCATTGCTGGATATTGGATTTGGAATAAAATTTTACAAAATTTAGCTGTCATTGGATACGGACCAAATAATATGATATCTGCTGCTTATGATTGGAGATTAGCATACTTAGACTTAGAAAAAAGAGACGGTTATTTCACTAAATTGAAGTATCAGATCGAGATTAATTATAAATTGAATGGAGAAAAGACATCTTTGATCGGACATTCTATGGGATCACAAGTTATTTTCTATTTTTTGAAATGGGTTGAAGCAGAAGGAGAATTCTATGGTAATGGTGGACCTAATTGGTGTAATAAATATATTGCATCAGTTGTGGATATTAGTGGATCTTCTTTAGGAACTCCTAAAACATTGACTGCATTGATTTCTGGGGAAATGAAGGATACTGTTCAATTGAATGCATTAGCTGTTTATGGATTAGAAAAGTTCTTTAGTAGAAAAGAAAGACTCGATATGTTAAGAACTTTTGGAGGTATTCCAAGTATGATACCTAAAGGAGGAGAATTGATTTGGGGTAACTTAACACATGCTCCTGATGATCCAACCAACACATTAATGACAGAAAATGAAGCATTAGCGGATACTTCAGCTTTAGATGGTCCAAAAGATGAAAGTTTTGGAAACTTCATCAGATTAAAATCTTCTCAAGGTGACAAAAACTTAACTATGGCACAAGCTATTGATTATTTATTAGACTTTTCTCCTGTTTGGCTTTCTCAAAGAATAAAGGATCAATACTCCTTTGGGTTCGCTAAAACTAAGAGCGAAGTTGAAAAAAATAATCATGATCATTCTAAATGGACTAATCCTTTGGAAGCAGCTTTACCTAATGCTCCAGATATGAAATACTATTGTTTCTATGGTGTTGGTAATCCTACTGAAAGAGCTTATTCTTATAAAGATGCAGAACCAGAATCTAAATTAAATATTACTATTGATCCAGAAGCTGTTGATCCTGTATATTTCGGAGATGGTGATGGAACTGTTAGTTTATTAACTCATTCAGCTTGTCATATTTGGCAAAGAAATAACACCAGATTCAATCCTGGTAATATTCCTGTTACTATTGTAGAAATTAAACATGAACCAGATAGATTTGATATTAGAGGTGGAGCCAAAACTGCTGAACATGTAGATATCTTAGGATCGGCTGAATTGAATGAATTAGTGTTAAAAGTTACTGCTGGCAAAGGTGATAGTATCGAAAATAGATACATAAGTGAGTTAAAGAGTATTGTAGAGAAAATCGAAATTTAAATATGTTTTAATTTACTTCATTAAAGTCATCTAAGTCATTGAAATCGTAATCAATATAATCCTCTTTAGAATAATCTTCCAAGAGTTTCTGTTGTTGGAGACCAAAGATCTCTTTCCTATTTAGGATATCATAAAGGGTAACATTTTTTAATGTTTGATCTAAACTTTGTTTCCGTTCTTGTTGCCAAACAGTAATTTTCATATCTTGAGGAATTTTCTGCCATCGTTCATAAGCTTCATCAACCTTATCTTCAGTCAAAAGGGGGTGGTGATATTTTTTCACCCCATCCACTACTGTATCTCGTAAATTCCCATCAGGAGGAGTATCGGGCCATTGACCTACAGGTAAGAACATGCATACAAAATGAGCAAAATTGGAGATATCGGATAGGTCACCGAATTGATTTTGGAAATCTTCAAGTACTGATAATCGAGATTTAATCTGACGATCTCTCATCTTTCTTCTTATCTTATTCTTTTCTCGAACTTCATCTTTCAGATTATACTTTTTGGCAATTTCTTGCTTTTTGATTCTCTTATTGACCTGTTTAACTAAATCGTCATCCGAACTTGAAGGTTTCTTACGTCTAGTAACATTTTGTCGTAATAGATCTATTTTATCTGATGGATGGAGATTATCACCTTTCTTCCGATCCAAATGTCTTCCTAAAGATCCTGGTTGTTGGAAATCACTTCCACAGAATATACAATGTTTCAGTTTGAGAATACTCTTATCAAGTTCTTCAATGGGTCCTGGATCTATACCACCGCCTTCTTCTCCATAATCAAGCCCAAACTGTTCCATTATCTCCCAGTCGCGACCGAAATTTCAAGATAAACACTATGAGGTATGTTGTCCCAACTCAATGATTCTTAAAGCATTGTACTAACTATAACAGTGGGAAATTCGTTAGAGCATCTAAATATCGTCATGTCTTTGGACAAGCTTCCAAGAAGGAACTTTGTTATGAAAATTTAAAAGTTACCAAGAATGCTTGGGATTCAGACATTATTCAAACCAACGGGAAATATATTTCTTTAAATTGGGATTCTTCAGGTGGTGGTGCCTTTGCCATTATTCCTGTAGGAGAAGTTGGTAAAGCTCCAGATACCGTGTCATTATTTAGAGGTCATAAAGGTCCAGTTTTAGATACTTCATTCAATCCTTTCAATGATCAACAAATCGTTTCTTGTTCTGATGATGGAAAGATCTTAGTTTGGGAAATCCCTAAAGACTACTCCTTCCACAAATATATCGACGAAAATGATAATATCAAAGATATCACCGAACCAACCAAAGTTTTATCAGGTCACACTAGAAAAGTAGGTAAAGTCCAATTCCATCCATGTGCTGAGAATGTCTTAGCTTCATGTTCATTAGATTATTCCGTTAAGATTTGGAACTTGGAAACCGGTAAAGATGAAATCACTTTACAACATAAAGATTTAGTTACTTCATTTGCCTTCAATTATAATGGTTCATTAATGGTAACAGCTTCCAGAGATAAGAAATTAAGAATTTGGGATGTTAGATCAGGAAAAATCATTTCTGAAGGTCCAGGTCACACTGGTGCCAAGCCATCAAGAGTTGCATGGCTTGGAAATACCGACAGAATTGTTACCACTGGATTTTCAAGATTATCTGATCGTCAAGTTGGGGTATGGGATGTTAATGATATTAACAAAGGTCCTATTGATGGATTTTTGGTTATTGATCAATCTTCAGGGGTTTTAATTCCTATCTATGATGATGCCACTTCTATTTTATATTTAGCAGGTAAAGGTGATGGTAATGTCCGTTATTATGAATACGAAAATGATTATTTACATGATTTATCTCAATATCCTTCAACTGATCCTCAAAGAGGATTCTGTGCTACTCCAAAAAGAGCAGTTAACGTTAAAGAAAACGAAATTTTGAAATGTTTCAAAACTGTTAATGATCATTCAATTGAACCTTTAAGTTTCATTGTTCCAAGAAGATCAGAATTATTCCAGAATGATATTTTCCCTGATTGTCCTTCAGATAAACCTGCTTTGACTGCTGATGAATGGTTTGGTGGTAAAGAATGTAATGGTCCATTATTGATGAGTATGGAATCAATTTACGATGGAACCGAACCTGAAATTACTGAATCTAAACCAGGAGTTAAAGTTGGTGAAGCTAAAGCTGCTAAAGAAGCTGAAAAGGCCAAGGAAGTTGAAAAACCAGTTGAAAAAGTTGTTGAACCAGTTAAGATTGTTGAGCCAGTCCAAGAACCAAAATCCGTTGATGATAGTTTGAAATCTTCTTCTGAAGTTAATAAACTTTTAAATAAGGTTACTGATTCAAGTGATGTTGAAGAAGAAGTTGAAAGTGGAGTCAAAGATGATGAATGGGAAGAAGTTAAGAAACCTGTTGAGACACCTGTGGTCATCAAAAAGGAAGATGTTCCAAAGGTTGAGCCTAAGGTTGAGCCTAAGGTTGAGCCTAAAGCTGAACCAAAGGTCGAAAAAGTCGAACAAAAAGTTGAGCCTAAGGTGGAAAAGGTCGAACCAAAAGTTGAACCAAAGGTTGAAAAAGTCGAACCAACTAAATCTGACGAACCTGAACCAGCTAAACCAACCTTGAAATCAACTATCGATAGACTTGCTTCCCTCGTTGACAAATTAGAATCCCAAGTATCCAAATTAACTGCTGCTGGTTTAGAAAAAGATGAAAAATTACTTCAATTAGAGAAGAAACTCGATGAATTATTAAAGAAATAAATGTACATTACTCTAATCTTTTTTAAGATCATAAAACTTCTTAAATATGAAACTTGTTAAGTTCATAGAATCAAACACCACCATTCCATCAAAGGCCTCATACTTGGGTTTGTTCTCGTATTGGAGATTCAAGATCTCATCCAAAGATATAGAACTAAAAGCACCAGGAATGTTAACAGACCCATTGGCAGCTTCGATGGTAAACTTACCTGGTTGATGACAACTGAACATGAAATCTAACTTAGAAGACGAATTGAACCTTGAATTCAATGGACCTCCAAAATCTAAGATAATCTTTTGTTCTAAAAGTTTCTTAGCTGAATATTTATAAGAACCAAATTTGGGTAATCTATTTGATTTCTTTAACTCTCTATGATAAAAGTATTGTTTACTGAAGATTGGTATGATGTTAAACAATTTCTTATCCTTAGGTTTCAGTTGTAATTGTGAAAGGATACTATCAATGTGTGCATTATAATCTTGATGTTGTCTTTGTAAAACCGAAGATTTTTCAATTAACTTTTGGTTAGTTTTAATGGCTATTTCCAATTGTGACTTTCTGGAAACTCTTTGTTGATGTTTAGTTTTAATATCCACAGCTATTTGATTGAGGATTTGTTGATAAGAATCATTTCTAGATACCAAACCCATGAATTCTAATTGTAAGATGGTTTCTAAAGCTTTCTTCTTTAATTCATGATAACTAATGGTAGTTAAATCACCTAAAGAAGTTTTATGGTAAGCTTTTTTACGAGTTTTATCGGATTGTGATTCGTTGATTTCATTAGAAGTGATTTCTTTGAATCTCTCTTCATGCTTAGGCTGAATACCTGAGATCAATAAATCAACAAGTTCATCACCTTCTTGAACCCGTATGATATATAATACTGATCTTTTAACTTGAGTGAAAAGAGCATTTCCTTTAGTATCAGCAATGGACTCTTCTTTGGTGGTAGGATTAAGACTTAAACTGATCATCCCTAATTCACTTAGCGATACTAAATCATCGGTGGAATTAATAGCATTGTTCAATTGGTTAGCAATGATATAAAGTTGATCATCAAAGCTTGGAGCCAATACGTCGATATTTCTTTGAACAATCTTTTCAATTTCTACCATATCACTCACTTTCATAGTTAATTTTGGTCTTTCATGAGTAACTATATCATCATAATCATTCAATTTGTATTCTTGTTCGATATCATCAATATCAATCAACTTATGGATTATTGATTGAGCAATATCACTGGAATTACGTAAATACTCATTCAAAGGTTTAAGGAAGTTATCGTTGAATGGTTTCAAAGCAAATACTTGCATGATAACTCTACTTAAATGTTTCAAGTTCAATTTAGACTTGGCTCTAAAGATTCCAGGATTAAAAGGATCATTAGCCAAAAATCCGAAATTCTCTGGATTATGGAATATAGTAGCAATGTAATGCTTATAGAACAAAACTCCAGCAACTGAAAGATGTTGAGTTTCAGATTTCTCTGGAAAATTCAATTTGGAAAGGTCATATCCTTTTCTGGAAATAATTCGTATATGTAAGGGGATCTTCATAATCACAGAATCTAACATGTTCAAAGTTTCAGTAGCAAATTCCCTTAAGTTCATAAGATTATCAACAAACTTAGATGATACTTCAGGATCTTTGATAGCTATAGCAGCAGAACAAGAAGCATCTCTTTCACTAAATCCATTAATCTTCATATCTCTAGTAATTAAATCATTATGAATCAATTTAGGATCACTTTCAAAATCAAGTTCATCATCATCAATAACCATAGTAACAATCTTACCCAATAAGGATTTCAAATGAAGTCTTTGGTATGTATGATTATTGAGTTTAAGTAAGTAGTCAATCCAGAAACAAACATTAGATTTGGTTAAATCAGTCATATTCTTACAATTCTTAATATCACTATCCATCAATGCTAAGATAAGTCTAACCAAAAAGAATTCTTCTCTAGAATGGAAATTTATAGATGAATCCTTAATAGGGAATAATAACATTATGAAACTTTGAAGGTTTTTGAATTCTGGGGTTTCTTTCAAATGTAAATCGATGTTTTCATGTAATCTTACGAAGTAAATAGGCTTGGTTTGTAAGAAATAGAATAATGATTGATATTTTTCAATTCTTTCTCTTGAAGATTTGTTCAACTTTTCAATATTCAAATTGTTAGCTTCTTCATCGATAACCTTATGATTTTTGAATTTATTATTGATGAAATCTTCCAAGGAGATCTTATTCTTATCTAACAAACCTAATTTGATATCGAGATTCTCAATTAAAGTCTCTAACTCTTCATTGGCTTTAGATTTCTCGATAATTTGATCTTTCAATTCAGATAATTCCATTTCTTGTTCATAATCCATATCATTATCACTTAACAAGTAAGCAAATCTTCTGATGATTGATAATGGAGGGTTCTTCATGTTAATCAAAGATTTATAAGCTCTTTGATCGAAATTTCTCTTAATGAATGATTGGGCTTTGATAACTTGATCTAATCTTTCAATATAATAACTATCAATAGAATTAAGATCTTTCCTGACTTTGTTCCCTCTGATAATCGATTGTAAGTTCATAATTTCAAAGATATCATCATATAAACCTTCCATGATCAAATCATTTTGGAATCTATTCAAAACACCTCTAAAGATCGATTGAATTTGGGTTACTTGAGTTTGAGATTCTCCTAACTGTTGGAGATCTTTTGTAATCCTATTTCTAACCAAATTACCTCTCATCTTAGCAAATAACTCATTCATTATAAGATCTTCATGCATTAAGGTAATCAAAACATTATTACATAATCTGGTTCTAGCTACTCCACCTCTGGCAACTGCTTGTAATAGAGTTAATCTCTTTCTTTGTTTACTCAACACATAAAGTTTGGTGAAATACTCTTCTCTTAATCTTTTACCTCTGATAATAGCTTGTAAATCAATTAAACCTCCGGAATTTTCAAGGTTAGATATCAAATTATTAATCTTTGATCTTTGATACAACACTCTTCTGATAGCTGATTGAAATTCAATCATAGCAGGTTCAATATCTTTTTTATTCTCCAATACTATCATAGTCTTATTATAAATCAATAACATCTTCAGTTGACTTTGTAATTCTATCATTGACTCTTGATGACGTAATAATTCGAATTTGATGGACTTCACTCTATTTCTGACCAATTCTCCTCTTAATTTACTTTGTAATTCAGTCATAGTTCTTTCAAACTTACTCAAATCATATTGGGATCTATTCCTTAAAAGTTTGGATCTGGCAATGGCTTGTAAATCAATAATTTCATACCTAAATAACAAAATTTCATCTCTATGTCTATGAATAGTTCTTAATCTGGCAGCATTTCCTCTGATGATGGAATTAAATTGAGTAAATTCATCACTATAAGATCTTAACATAATCTTATTAACAAACATTCTATATCTGAAACTAGCACCACGACTTAAAGCTTGAAGTTTAACAATATCTGGAAGAATACCTTCTAATTCTGGGGTATAGTATTTACTTTCTTTATAATCAGTTTCCCAGTGACTCGGTCTTTCAGTAATCTGTTCTTTGGGTGTGTAGAAGATATTTTCATCAGTTTCAGGTTTCGTCTTTTCAGGAGTTTTGAATTCTGGTTTTTCAATATTTAATTTGATAGGACTTAACTTTAAAGGACTTGGTTTAGATGGGGATGTGGCTATAGCTCTATTCATATAACTACTTTCACCTGAAACATTATCATCATTATCAGCACTGGAAAAATTAGGTAATCCAGTACCTACCAAAGATCTATTGGCAATCCTAATATCTTCAGGGGAAAAGTCCACTTTACCTACCATACTCTCTATTTGAGGTAAAGAAGAATTGGATTTATGTAACATATAACTCATAGCATGTAAACAAAACCAAACTTTAGGAACATTCTTAGCATCATATAAATCAGTAAGTTCAAAAGTGAATAAATCTGGAACACTTAAGAAATCCATTAATTTGAAGAATCTATTGATATTTTCAGTATGTCTGAATTGTAGTTTTGGATTAGTGAAAACTGACCTTTTGGTTGGTAAAATGACATTGGCTAATTTTGCTAATATGATACCATTTCTTATATCGGAAATCAATTCTGCTGGAGTTTTATCGATCTCTTCATTCAATATTTCTTGCAACCAATTCTTAATGGATAAGATTCTACATAAATACTCGTAACCTGGTGAATCTTTTGATGTGCTATTACTTGGAGATGACAAGTATGGTCTAGAATTAGAAGATTCTGATGTCTTTAAATCAGGTATATCTTTTCTAGATAATGGAGTTTCATAACTTCTTCTTTTTATAGGTGATGCTGATCTACTGGAAGTATTAGAAGATGACGAAAAATTCAGTGGAGTCTTAAAAGATGATACAGTAACTGAAGGAGTTTCAAATTTAGTTCTTAATAATGCAGTTTTTGTTGGTGTTGAAACAGGATTGACATTCAATTGCATTGCCAACTTATCTAGATCTTCACTTGATGTGGATCTATTATACTTGGAAGACGGTTGTAATGGTAATTTACTTGGGGTATCATTAATAGTTTCCAAATACTTCAATGCCACATTCTTCAATGGAGAGGACATGATATAGTTACAACTACTTAGATGTTTCACTTATAAATATGGTGTTTTTAGCGAATCTCATTTATTTACCTTTGACGTTTTAGGAAAAACATAAACATTGATAATTTGAAACATTTCGCAGAGATTCAGATGAGGTAAATTGGGTGGATAAGAAGAGATAGGGGTAATAGGGGATAAGAAGGGCATTAATATACATTGTCTATTATACAAAATCATTCTCATATTTATTTTGAAGGAAAACCGTTATTTCATTCAAACGATCAATTTCCGATAATTGTTTGGGTATTTGTTCTTTTAATTCAAGTAATTTGATTAGATGTTGTTCATAATCATTAATCATTTGATTTTTAGTGTCTTCTTCTTTATCTTCCCCTTTATCTTCTTCTTTATTATCCTTAGATTCTTGATCATTATTATCTTCTTCATTGTTCTCTTTATCTGGGGTATCTTTATCTTCCAACTCATTTAAAATCTGTGTCACTTCCGCATCAGTACTGTCTATTATACTATCAAATACAGAACTTATATCTTGTGGGATTTTCTTTCTTAATTTTGTAACTTCAATTGTCTCTTCTTCGAAACTCTTTAAAATGTCTCGAAGTTTATCATTTTCTTCAATATTAAAAGGTTCAGTTTTTTCTCTTGGCTTTATAGATAACACATCTTGGATTGAACTGTTATTTGCACTGAGATCTATACCATCTACTATCATGGCATGTTTTGCATCTTCAAATACTTCAATTAAGAAATCATGTAACAAGTCCAAAACCTCATCCCTTATATGATCCTTTTGAGGTAAATGAGTTTCAATTTTTGGTATTATACTTCCAAGTAATTGATTATATACAAAGATAAGATCTTGTTTGGTCATCTGTAGCTTTTCATGACCATTATTCATCTTAGATCTTAAAGTCTTTATGCTCTGTGTAAATGTTGTTTTTGTTTCGCGGGTTTGTCGCAAAGACTTTAGACATCACCAAATGTCGTACTTGCTTCGCACAAGTCCAGGAAATTCCTCAGTGGACAATTTCAATTATCAATGTCAGAATTAGGTGAAGCTTATGTACCAGGGTTTGCACCATTCTTAGGTTTTGCCGGTTGCGCCTTTGCAATGATCTTATCATGTGCTGGTGCTGCTTTTGGTACTGCCAAGAGTGGAATTGGTATCTCAGGTATTGGTACTTTTAAACCAGAATTAATTATGAGATCGTTAATCCCTGTTGTTATGTCAGGTATCTTAGCAGTTTATGGATTAGTTGTTGCAGTTTTAATTGCTGGAGGTTTATCTCCCGATCAAGAATATACTTTATTCAATGGTATAATGCATTTAGGTTGTGGATTATCTGTTGGATTCGCTTGTTTAGCTTCAGGTTATTCAATTGGTATCGTTGGTGATGAAGGTGTAAGACAATTTATGCATCAACCAAGATTATTCGTTGGTATTGTTTTAATTTTAATTTTTGCCGAAGTTTTAGGATTATACGGTTTAATCGTTGCATTAATTTTAAATACTAAAGGTACTGGTTAACCTATATAGAAATATAAGAGTTTGGAATATATAAAAAAACATACATTGTCATAATCGTAATATTTATCTTGGTGATAATTTCAAAGTTTCCTTTTTAATAGCAGCTCCTAAATCTGGATGAATTTTACTGAAATATTCAAAAACTTTATCTTGAATATCTGGTCTAGCTGCTGATACATGAACAGCGACATTATGACCTAAATTCTTTTGACCATTAGGATATTTAGCTAAAACTTCGTATAATCTTCTTGGTTGTTCGAATTCACTTTCGGTTGCTTTCCAATGGAAAGGACAAGCAGCACCTTCCCAAACTTCTTGATCTTCTTGTAAACTAAATTCTTTGAAATTAATTTCTTTGGTAGAATCCAAATAATTTGGGAATGATCCTAAGTTACCATCAACATTCATAGCACCATCTCTCATATGAGGATTGAAGACTTTACCGGTAATAGGACAATTGACAGGAATTTGAGTATAATTGGTACCTAATCTATGTCTGTGAGTATCATTATAGGAGAATAATCTACTTTGTAAGACTGGATCTGCTGATGGTTCCATATATGGAACGGTATGAGAAGGAGCAAAAGCTGCTTGTTCTACTTCAGCAAAATAATTTTCAGGGTTCTTGTTTAAAGTCAATTTACCGAATTTTCTCATAGGATAATCACTGTGTGGCCATACTTTGGTCAAATCGAATACTGAAAATGGAGCTTTTTTAGCTTCTTCTTGAGTCATGGTTTGAATGTAACAAGTCCATGAAGGGAAGTTACCATCTTCGATATTTTGGAATAAATCTTCTTGAGCAAAGTCTGGGTTAGAACCAGCTAATTCTCCAGCTTCTTCATTAGTTAAGGTTTTGTTACCTTGATCTGAAATGAAGTGGACTTGAACATAATGCCATTGACCTTGTTTGTTTGACCATTTGTATGTATGACCAGAATATCCATTCATTTGTCTATAACTTGCAGGAGTACCACGATCACTGAACAAAATAGCTACTTGATGGGCAGATTCTGGATTAGAAACCAAATAATCCCAGAACATATTGGCATCTTTCATATGAGTTTTAGGGTTTCTCTTTTGAGTATGAATGAAATGGGGGAATTTGGAAGGATCTCTGATGAAGAAAACTGGAGTGTTATTATAAACTAAATCTAAATTACCATCTTCGGTATAGAATTTAGTAGCAAAACCTCTAGGATCTCTTGCACTATCAGGACTACCACTTTCTCCACCAACGGTGGAAAATCTAGTGAAAACTTTAGTTTTTTTACCAATAGTGTCTAAAAATGAAGCCCCACAAATATCAGTGATGTCATCAGTAACTTCAAATTCTCCATAAGCACCAGAACCTTTAGCATGGACGACTCTTTCAGGAATTCTTTCTCTATCGAAATGAGCTAAAGAATCAATCAAATTGAAATCTTGTAATAATAATGGACCGAATTTACCTACTCTTTGAGTTGCAAATGGTTCAGGGATTGGACAACCATTAGAATTGGTGAATATTTTACCTCCTTCATTTCCTGGAGTATTAGTATTAAATGGACTTGGATTTGTACTTGCTGGTGACATTTTTAATTCAATAATGGTTTCCCTTTCGGCAATTACTCCATATTTATACTTTTCCAATACCCATTAGTGATAATATTTCCAGGTCGTGTGCATGGCAGTTTTTTGCAACCTTGCTCAGTCAGCTATCCCTCATCTAGATTCCATATCCCCATAATTCACCCACTCATGATGGGGGGATTATTAATTTCCTTATTTCTAGACTTTCTTTACCCCAATTTACACTTTTTACATGAATGGGACCATGAGTTTCATAGAGGAAGGATGACATATAGAAAGGATGAGGACGTGGGACCGATAATGGATTATTCGCAGCAATTAATAATGTGGTTCGAGACAATATACAACATTGCTACGGATTTTTTACCACCCATTCCTGACCAATGAGGTTATTTTTATAGTAATTTGAGACACTTTTGGTACAAGGCTTATAGTAGTTATCACAATGTGTGGTATGGATCCATGAGTATCTTGATAAGGCTGAATGTCTTGTTATGAGAGAACTGGATATTTTAGAATATACTCTTTTGAATTGGACTGGAAAGTAGGTCCTGGTCACAAAGGCCAGGAAGGAACCACAGCTACCAGCCCCTCTTACTACTTCAACAGTTTAAGCTATTTTGTCGTATGACATATGTCGCTTCTCATATTTAAGGTTGAGCCGCATCAAAAGGAGGGGTGGATTTATAAGTGAAAAAATCCACAGTAAGACCATTCAAAAGAGGTCCAGTGATATTCTAGCTATCAAATGGATTACTAAGAAGCATTGATTTTTTTTGTGATTTTATTTTTTTCGATTTTTCGTCAATTTTGCAAAATGTACGATATAACTAACATCTGGATTCTGACTTAAAAAATAGTAATTAAAATTTTTTTATTAAGCTATAAAATTATGTAGATGATTGGTTTCAATAATGGATTTATCTGTAGGCATTCAAGGGCAAAGAATTAACGGAATTTTTGAAGTTTATCGTACAAGTTTGGTAATCCCAATTACTTTGCTCGCACAACATATAACCATATTGTAAGTTTAAGTTAGTTTCAAGAAGAACCTTGACAAGTAATTCTTGTTGTGTAACATTTATCATGGATTTGATATCAGGAGGAAGGTCGTTAATGCCTGGAGCATTAGCTGGAGGTGGAGCTGCCATACCAGGAGACGCGTTCATTCCTGGGGTTACCACAGGTGCTGATGGGTTCACAGGTGGCATTCCTGGAGCTGGAGATGGAGAAGCAGAAGGTACTACAGGTGTGGCATCTGATTTAAAAGTTGTTGGGTATCTGATTATCAACATATCAGAAGCAACGATCATTCCACCATCAGGACTTGGAATTATCACGAAACATCTATCAAATCCTTTTTCCATCAAGGAAACTTTCTTCCTCCCATATTTCTTTGGTTCGCTCACATCAGGGTGACCAGTTTCTTTGAAGGACCCGTGTAAATTTATAATTATACCATTTAATTGGTTATATTTATAAGCTTCCATGGAAAACAAATGAGATTTCTCTATCAATTCATGTTTCAGCTTTGGTAATTGATTAAAGCAATTGGCAATCTGTTCTTTCCCAGTGTATAACTTTTGCATCTTCAATTTGGAAGCAGAAATTCTTGACAAGTTTCTTGAGTTAGATAAGTAATAAGTGAAATCGATTTGTTGACCATTCAAATCATGAGGATTTGACATATCTACTGAAACGGAGAATTGTGATTGATCTTGGTATAATTGTAATAAATCGGATCTGTTGGTATCCCATAAATTGTAGAAGTTGGTGATGAAATTGGTGGAAATATTTTGTATATCATTATCCTGGAATGTCATGGACTGAAAGTTGAAAGGGAATTTTAAGTTTTCCAATAATTTAGGTTCGTTTCTTAATATTTCTCCATTCAAAATAATTAGACGAGGAAACAATCTCATTACTTCCAATTTAACAGCATTCAAGTCATTATTAAGGATTGGATTACCTGAAATAATGAACTCTCTTAAATAATTTAGTTTGTTTTTCCAAATTTCGAATACTTTGAGTTTACTCAAGTTATTGTTCATCAACGACAAATTGATCAATTTGGGGAAAGTTTGTGGTAATGTGGTGATGGTTGTTAAATCATTAAGATTATTGTTACTCAAATCGATAGACTCTACATCTATTTTCAAATCGCTGGCAATTTTCATCAATGCAGGGAAGAATTTTGATGTTGTTGATATCGATGCAAAGAAACCTTGTTGGTTTAAGTTGGCATCATTTTGAACGTTCGATAAATTAAGCATTTTTGATGGTTCATCATATCTTGTCTTCAAAAATTCTGTAATAGTTTCGATGGTATTATTACCTTTTTTATTGAATCCATTGGATGAGAAACTCTTGGTGATTTTCAAAGACTGACCGGCAAATTTGACACCTGACCAATTGAGTAAATCCCCTGCTTCCTTTTCACTCTTCACATACCCTTTGATGTTTCCATTAGGTTCAACATTGGCATTACTGACAACAATTCTACATTTTCTTGAGATGAAATTTATACAATCTTCCATTGATGCACCGTTCCATCCGGAGATTTCTACTGGTATTGAATTATTATTTACATATTGGTCGATATTCTGTGGATTTGGTGGTCGTTGAAAACCTCCCCTACCATAATTATTGTAATTACCTCTTCCTCTACCACGGTAACTCATTGTTAAATTTTTCTGCGAATTTTCATCTTGAGATGTAAGTACTGGGACTGGAGGAAGTGTCAGGGACTGGTTGGGTCTTGTTTGGACCAAGATAGAGGGTTTGAGAGGCACTTGTTCTCTGTTTGTTTGAAATTGTCCCAGATGATTTTGACTTGAGATCTAGAAATTCTAACTCTTGAATAGCTCTCTGGGGTAACAATAATAGAGATCGACTCTTCATAAATATATTCTTCGTTCGATACACTACACAAACATCGAATGCACCGATTCACAAGAACCCTAAGCTCCTAGAATAATAAATATAATAAATATAGTGAATCTAGCACTCGATATTTGGGATTTCGTGGGATCAGGATGATGGTTCATTCAAAGTACCAACAATCTTATACTTCATTTCGAAATGTTCCTCCCAATTATCTAAACTTTCGATTTCTTCTTTTGTCAAGTTCTTTAAGTCATCAATTGGTTGATCTAAAGGAGTTAACATATTCAAATCGAAAGAATTTTTGGCTAAACCTCTAGAAGCATCTCTACCAGCAAAGTTTTCATAAGGGCCACCTGGACCATAGAAACTAGCACCTTGACTAACATCGTATACTTTTCCTTTAACAGCCATGAAGATCTTTGGGTGATCAGATCCATTATACTTTTTTAAAGTCAATGGGGTGAATTTCCCTTCAACAACAGCAGGGTCAGAAACGCCTGTATCCAATGGATCTACTTCATTGGATTGGAATATGTCAACTATTAAATCTTTGGCAAAATATAAAATAACCAATACAATTATAACGGTAGTAATCATGGTTGAATTTTCATATGAGTGAGACCTCAGATCATGAGACTCGTATAGAGGGTTAGGTCACGAGGTGGTTCACAGAGACCAATCATAGTTTCCGTAGGAACTAAGACATCTATACTATATAGAGACGAGTGAATGATACCGTAAGAGCAACACCATCTTCCAACATAAAACTCCGGTGGTGAAGGTGGTCTAGAGATTGTCAGATAATGCGGAAATTTCAATAATGCCATCCATCAACTTAGATGATTTAACTACCAACAATTTGGGTGTCTTCAAGAAGATTTTTAGTGTAACTTTACCCATCCAATACAATGAAGAATGGTACGGTAATTCCTTTGACTCCGATCAAATCGTCAAATTAGCATTTTATTCTGAATTACCAGTTGGTGCTATAAAAGCCAAATTATTAAATATCGAATCATTCCAAGGTAATTTCGATAATTTTAACACTTCAAAACTTGTAAGTAAATCCATACCAAATGCTGTATACTTAGAGACCTTAGCAGTTTTAGAAAGTTATAGAAATCTTGGAATTGGTGAAAAATTATTGAATTACTTAATCGAAGAGACTACCAAAAGGTTTGTTCATGAAATCATAATACATGTTCATGTTGATAACACCAAAGCCATCGAATGGTACAAGAAACATGGGTTTGTGGAAAAAGAGTTGGTTAAAGATTATTATAAACCAAAAGGTTTGACTAATCCAGATGCATTCATTCTCTCATTAAAAGTTTAAGTATGTATATATATTTGTTGAGACTACTCTTCTTCATCTTCAGTATCAGTATTGATATCTGTAAATACATCCTCGTCATCTTCTTCTTCATCTTCTTCATCGTCATCATTGATTTCTTCAATTTTCTTGACTTTTCCACCTCTTAAAGCTGATAATGCTCCAGCTAATGTATCTTCATCAGGATCTGAGATATCACTATCACTATCATCATCATCAACTTCTTTACCCAAAATTTTATCTTTGTTTATAGGCACTGGAGGAGGATTCTTAACTTCCATATAAAGTGGTATATCTAAATCAACACCAAAATATGCATTATTCTTCAAGATAAGACGGAATGGATAAGATCCAGGACCAGCAGGTGTTGGTTGGGTAACAGGGATGTTGAAATTGTTTAATTTTAATATTCCTTGTTTAGTCTTTTCATCATAAACTTTACCTTTTATCCATTGATCTTGAGTTAAACTGACATTAGATAAATCAACATTAGTTAAATTAATGATAGTTGATCCTTCAACAATCTTATTATCTTTTTGGTTTATTAAAATACCAGTCCATGAGTTTCTTAAATCATCAGGGAAGAATGGACTATAACTGATTGGTAATAAAGGAGCAGATTTATTGATAATTGATGGATCTTTTAAATATTCAATATTTTCATTAAAATCATCTTTGATTTCTTCATCTTTAAGTTCAGGGCATGATTTCAATTTTGGAGATTTGACTAAGAATTTCAAATTTATATGAGATTTGGCAGTTGGAGGAACAATATCTTCACCAGGGACTTGGAATTCACTGGATAAAACTCTTAAACTACAGATTTTTTCAGCAATTTCCATACATTTCTTTAATTTGGCGTCATCTTTAATTCCTAAAACTTTCTTTAATTCTTCATTCTTAAGAGTGAATAATTTACCCAATTTCTTGACTGGTTGACTTTCAACGGTTTTTTGATCAACATAAGGTAATTGTAAGATATCATGATGTCTTCCTGTGAACTTGACAGCTTGAATAATGGATTTTTTCAAATCTAATGCTACTAAGATAACATCATATTGTCTGAAGAAAATAGCGATTTCATTAAACTTGTCAATTAAGTCTGGCAAAGCGGAAACCACATCAAAGGTTTTTGGATGGGTAAAATCTCTTGAAGTGTAACTGTCAAGAATCTTATTGAATTCAGATTCTGTGATATTCAATTTTTGAATCTCAAAGGTTTTGTAGAAAATGGATAAAAGGTATTTGATGGTAATGACTTTACCAGGGTTTCTATCAGTGAGGAATCTAGTGAACAAGTCAGCAGATTTGACGTGTAATCCATGACTAGTATAAGATTTAACATTATTCCACCAAGAACCAACAATGAATGGTAATAAGATACCAATTAAGACAATGTAAAATCCAATGACGAATAACGATGAAGTTCCTTCAACTAAAAACTTAGGTAAAGCAATTCCATTAGTTACTTCTTGTTTTCCATCAGGATGTCCATATTTCAAGAAATTCTCTCTAGTAACTTCATCAGTTAAAGCTTTATAGGCTTTATTCAATCTGACGAAATCTTGTTCCATTTTTTCTCTTTCCACTTCACTTAAGTTCTTAGGAATCTTATCTGGATGATAAATCAATGATAATTTTCTATAATGACTTTTAATTTGTTTCTCTGTGGAAGAAGATGAAATACCTAAGATTTCATAAGGATCGAAAATTGATGACATATCAGCAGATTTGGTCAAATTAATAAGAACATAGATAACTGCAGCCCATCCAATAATAATAACTATCAAAGTCTTATTGAAAATTCTTGATCTAGTTGTCTTTTTAACTGTTGGCAAATCCAAGCTATCATTGTTTTCCACGATTGATCCTTCAATTTTACTATTAATTTTAATGATTGATTGTTGATAATTCAAAACATTATAGATATAATTGATGGTCAAAGGTATAAGGATGACTGAAAGTATAGCTATAAGGAAATATGGCCATACATCACCTTGTTCATCATATGAATACTCTGACATGTTGGTGAAATTTTTTCAGTGCGACCGTGTCAGGATAACGAACCAGGTGAGATTTAGAGTCAGAGACAGTTTGAACTAAACTAAACATATATTAATGATGGAATAATCTAATTGGATTTTCAACATAAACGATATCGTGAGAATCAGCAGCGGCGAACACAGCTTTATCCATAACACTTCCTGAAGGAGCAGTGATGAATTTAACACCTGATCTAGCAGCTCTGTAAACATTGTCTGGGAATGGGAAGAAAGCATCTGATGATAATGCAACATTAGTGTTCTTTGATAACCATTCTGATCTTTCTTCTTCAGTTAATGGTTCTGGAACATCAACGAATTTAGCTTCATATTCTGATTTTTCTGGTTCAGTCTTTGGAATTTGATTTGAGACATATAAATCAATAGCATTAGATTTATCTGGTCTCTTGGTACCTTTAGCCCATTTAAATCCTAAAACTCTTGGATGTTGTCTTAACCACCAGTTATCAGCTTTATCACCAGCTAATCTAGTACAATGGATTCTACTTTGTTGACCAGCACCTAAACCAATAACCATACCATTTTTAACGTAACAAACAGAATTTGATTGAGTATATTTTAAAGCAATGGTAGCAACAGTTAAATCGATTTTACCTTGTTCAGTTAAGTTTTTATTTTTAGAAATAATTTCTTTAAAAGTGGTGTTTTTAAAGATAGCATCATTTCTTTTTTGTTGTAAAGTTATACCATAAACTTGTCTTGATTCTAAAGTATCAGGATTATAGTTTGGATCAATTTGTAAGATACAATATTTACCACCTTTTTTCTTTTTTAAGATTTCTAAAGCTTCTGGTTCATAACCTGGAGCAATAACACCATCACTGACTTCTTTACCAATGATTTGAGCAGTTGGTAAATCAACAATGTTTGATAATGCAATGAAATCACCGAAACTTGACATTCTATCAGCACCTCTAGCTCTAGCATAAGCATTGGCTAATGGTGATAAGTTTTCAATATCTTCAACGAAATACATTTTCTTTTCAATATCAGATAATGGTAAACCAATAGCAGCACCAGCTGGTGATACATGTTTGAAACTAGCAGCAGCAGGTAAGTTTAATGAAGCTGATAATTCTTTAACTAAAGGCCATGAGTTTAAAGCATCTAATAAGTTAATGTAACCTGGAGATCCACCTAAAACTTTGAAAGGTAAATCACCTTGTTGAACAAAAGCTTGAGCAGGTTTTTGATGAGGGTTAGCACCATATCTTAAAGGTAATTGACTAACATTTTCATTGTATTGTTTTCTGAAGAAATCAGAAATAGCAACATCATAATCAGCAGTATGTTCAAAAGCTTTTAAAGCATATTTATTTCTGGTATCTTTTGAAATTTCACCAGTTTTTAATTCTTGTAAGAAACCAGCATAATCATTTGGATCAGATAAGATAACAACTCTCTTGTGGTTTTTGGCAGCAGCTCTTAATAAAGTAACACCACCAATATCAATTTCTTCAATAGCTTCATCAATTGTAACGGCAATTTTAGAAACAGTTTCTTTGAAAGGATATAAATTACAGACAACGAAATCAACTTTTTCAATTCCTTGAGCATGTAAATCAGCTTCATCACTTTCTAAATCTCTAGCTAAGATACCACCATGAACAGCTGGATGTAAAGTTTTAACTCTACCACCTAACATTTCAGGAACATGGGTAATTGTTGAGATATCTTCAACAGGAAATCCTGCTTCTTTAACCAATTTAGCAGTACCACCTGAAGCTAAGATTCTAACTTTAGCATCAGCTAATCCTTTAGCTAAGTCTAATAATCCGGTTTTATCATAGACTGATAAAATTGCAGTTTTAGTGTAACTCATCTTCAAACTTTGTAATTAATTTGAGTCAGATTTTGAGATTTTATTGAGGGTTGAGAATTAGGAGTGAATAGAGTCAATTGGAGTCAATTTTTCATTATCATAGAATTCGATAATTGGTTATCAATAACAACCTGGGGTCACCGATAAGTGTTATTGGGCATTGTACCATGTGAAAGATGTGAATAATATTGAAATTCCTATTGAATTTAGAGGAGTAAAAGAGATTTGAAGATTTTTCATAGATCCATTGATCCCCATATTTTGAAGAAATGAAAACATCTTCAGGGGAAAGGATCCCAAAATAAAGAATATAAAGTATATTACTATATATCATATTAAAAAACCAGGAAAAACTAACCTGATTATTTTCTGTATCTCCATAAAGATAAAGTGTTGTGTTTTTTCCAGGTGTGGAATTTACCAGCTTTGGTGTGGTTGTATAAGTGACCTTTGTTGATACCTCTGGATTTCTTACCAGCAGCAGTAAGACCTCTAGCTTCTCTGTGTTTGTGAACTGGGTTAACGATCCAGTTGTATCTAGCATCTCTTCTGATAGCTTTGTGAGATGGATCGACTAAGATAACTTCAAAGTATTTGTAAGTAGAATCTTGGTTAACCCAGTATGAGTTTAAGACTCTCAAGTTAGCAGCTTTTCTACCAACTCTATCTTCAGCAATGGTTCTGATTGATCTTTGGTATTTTAATTGAGAAACACCTTCGTTGGTTGGTTTACCGTAAGTGGCACCCTTTGGAACTGGTCTCTTTCTGTTACCTCTTCTAACTCTGATTCTGAAGATAACAAATCCTTGTTTAGCTTTGTAACCTAATTTTCTAGCCTTTTCTGGTCTTGATGGTCTGGTAGCTCTGTGGATAACGTTCTTTTGTCTGAATTCCCAACATCTGACTCTGTATAAGAATCTCATGACATCAGATTGTTTCTTTCTGTTTAATTCTTCTAAATATTTGTAAGCACCCATTTTGATGTATTTAGTTTTAGTTGAAAAATTTTTAAATTTTCACTTAACTTCTCAATGAGGTGGTTGAAAAGGCGTGCGAGATTCAATTGTTTTGAGGTTCTCACCTTTTGGACCAATTTAGTTCAGGGCCGGTTTTTTTCCTGCGAACGGCGTGACTGCGAAAAAAGTGAATTTCAGAGTATGCGCAAGCGAGGGCAAAAGCCCTGTTTCAAGTACCAGGCTCGATTAGACAGTAATTAGTGATGACGACTTACATGAAAGCTTTAAAGGACCAAACGGCTCTTCCATTTCAAATGCAAAAATGGAAACTCCCTGAAGGTCCAAGAAAATTCATTTTAAGGTTTCATGCTTAGTAAGGATTTTAGGTAATTCGAATTAGTAAAAGGATTTACCCCCCTCACTAACATTACGGTCGTAATAATTCTTTGGAATGATCCATGATTGCCAATCATTAATGATAGCGATTGCTTTGAAATGCATGAGAATTTTTATCCCTTATCAGAATCACCCTTAATTATTTTATAATTAGTAAATAAATTATAAATTAATTTTAGAATCTTAACGTATCTTAACTATAACTATAAACAGATCAAACAGGTAAATAATAGGTTGAGATAACGGCTTGAAACTCTAAAACTTTACAAGGTAATTAGTTGTAACTATCATGCAAATACCGCTATTGCCACAGTTTTTTTTAACTTAAATTGGGAGTTAAGAGCTTTTAGCATTACTCAATTAAGATAATAGACAAGATTAACTGAAATATGCACACTGACAAAGGTTTCTTATATGCGAGGGTTACGTAAATTTCGCAATTCTTCGTTGGTTCTCCATGAAACACAAGTTTCGTAGAAGCATTTTTCACAGCGAGAGCGAATTTCCATGCAAGAGAAACAATAGAAAATATTCGCTTATGCATGTCGGTTGCAGAAGTAATTACTATAATTTAAAGTTTCCTTTAACGCTAAACAAAAAGCTAGAGGCGGTTGAGATCTTAATTGGTTAAGGTACCGTAGCAATTATTATTATGATTTCATAAAATAATTATTTATAGAGGATAAATAATCAAGGGCTTATATAAGTAGTCCAAAATTTTCGGTTGTTAGTTTTAAGTTTAAATTTTTAATTTTCAATTAAATTTTAAAATTAAACTTTACCATGGAATTATTAATACCTAGTATGAAAAATGATAATTTTTTCGTTAACTCATCATTAGCTTCCAATAGTCAATTGGATTTTTTGAAACTTAATGATAGTGAATACTCAATGGATCCTTTTCAATCAGGAATCCAAAAGACAAGTCAATTAGAAAGGAAATCCGTTTCAAACTCGGGGGTTAATGAGTCAAACTCAACTAATGTTATGAATAATAATTCAATTGCCAACAATGACATCAATGTAAATCCCAATCCTGAAGTTTATAGGGCAGATTATATAAGGTCCGCCCAAGTTCCTCAAGTAATGTGGGAATTTGATGGATATTTTGAACAACCTATTGATATACTTGATGAACAATTTGATTTTGATATCAATAATTCAGTAAATAATCAATCAGTTACCAATTCAAATCATAATTCCGTTGATGGGGGTCAAAGATTAGTTGATTCTGCCCCGGGAATGCCAGAGCAAGTCATTAATAGACCAGGATTTTCTTCAATACCAGGACATCCTGTTGTAGGTCATTCAAGTCTCACAAGCCAATCACTTCCTACACAGTTGGCTCATAATAATCTTAATAATCATATTGTCAGTCCAATAACTGGTAATGCCATTCCTTCTACACAAACAAGATCTCCTGAACAATCAGTTGGTCAATTTCATCAATCTCATGGACATTCTGAAGTGTCTCCTTCATTACACGGAAACATACCCGTACCCATTCCGACACCTGGAAATGTCCCCATTACAAATCAAAATAATACAGAAAGAGAATATTATGGATACCCTGATTTGACAACCATGGTCAATTCTAATTCTAATCTAGTTGTTCCATTAGTTGAATCCCAATTCATTGATAGGTCAAAGTGTTCAGTATGCGGTAAGAAGATTCAAAGGGATATGCAAAGGCACATGAGAACACACCACTTAGAGAGTAGATTCATTTGTCCTTTCCCTTTAAGTCAATGTAATCATAAATCTAGAAAGTTTAACAGACCTTATGATTTCAAGAAACATCTTTTGAACAAACACTTTAACTTTTTAGATCCTTCAATCAAGAGATATCATAATTTAAGTGACAAATTGAATAAGTGGGGATTCTGCAATTGTGGTAAGAAATTGTTGAGTAATGATTGGTTAACTCACCATATTCTTATCAAAGATGATAACGAGAAATGTGAACTAATTAAGGAGAATAGATAATAGATTATGGTAATTACTTCTAATAGCTCTAGAACATCTTCAATGAACGGAAATTAAAGATAACCTATCTAACAGATGAAGTTTCATTACGGAATTAATTCCACTTCATATGATAGTAATTATAAGGGATATCATTGGAATGACAGTAAATGCACAGCTCTTATTCAATTAATTTCTTTGGCCCCTCCCCCATATGGGCCCTATCTTTACATCTAAATCTATTGTTACACATGTTGAATCACAATAGGGAGATAGGAGAAAAATGGATTTAAAAAAATAAGGTTTTCTTGTTTAAATGTACGACATCGTAGATTTTTGGATTTTTGGAAATAACGTTTCTAGAATAAGCTCCAGGGCGAGATTCGATGGAATTTTTATGCAGAGAAACTCAAATTTCAGGGGATTTGTGAACCTTGCCCTGGGTCAACATAGTACTGAGGGAAATAAATTTAAACTTTCCGTGACGACTTTAGCGGAACTTTACTGTGTCTGCAAGTTTACGTTAGGTGATAAGGTTGATGGTAAAGATAAATCATGGAAATATGGAATTTATTCTCTAATTAGCAGTAAGGATAAGACTTTTTGCATATACGGATCGTTAAAGAACATTGGAATGAAGTGGCTCTATATCGCAAGTGGTGCGTAGGAGTTCTGTTCCCGGGTATTTTTTATGTGAATTATCACCTCTGAATTAAAACGCATGTAGAGAGGATAAGTCAAAGGCCAGCCTTTTCTATTTTAGACCCTTGGAATGGCTGGACCATTGATGTATTGGTAAGCTAAAAGAGTTGGAGGAATTGCTACATTATCAACTAATACATTAATTAGACTTTACATTTGATTATATCATCATATTCACAAACTTTAGTACCTTCTTTTGTAAGTAAGAAATCTACATAATCAGCAATTACGTCAGCCTTGGTTGGTTTAATGGCAATGCTAAATGGCCAATGGACTCCAATTTTTTGCATTAATTCTTCTCCAAAACCTTTAGATTTCCCAGGTTTTCTTTCTCCAATTAATCCACCAGGTCTAATTAAGAACAAACTGTTGAATTTCAATGCTTCAACATCCTTCTCCAATTGCCCTTTAATCTTCATATACGGAAATATGGAATTCTCATTAGCTCCCATGGAACTGACAAGGATAAATTTAGAAACTGATTGCTCCTTACAAGCTTTAGCAAAATCAAGATTTGTACCATAATCAATCTTCTTGAAGTTTTCAATACCTCCAGCTGCTGCTCTTGTGGTACCGAAGGAACTGATAGCAACATCAATATTCTTGAAGTTATCAGTATCTTTGAACCATTGATCTAATGGTAAGACTATTTGTTTAATCTTTTCATCTTCAATTTCAACTTTAGATCTGGTGATGGTGGTAATGGAGTCAATTGATTTGTTTTCAACTAACTTCTTCAACACTTCATTACCAACAAGACCTGTTGAACCTAATAATAATACTCTCATGTCTGTGGAGAGATTTTGTGACAGTGACCGCGGAAATTTGTTTAGCATCCGAAAACCGAGCAACCTCAATTGAGCAACAGATCGGTGATTAAAGCCACACCAATAGTGAAAGAGGTGTAATGGAGGTAAGAGATTGACCAAGATCAATTGACATCAGTTTCAACATACAGAGAACAGAGTACGAACATGAACAAACTAACACAATAAATTAAAAATATCACTTACACTATCGGGTGAGGGAACTTAACGAAGGTACCGAAAAACACCACTTTATATGGAACTGAACAAAGTGCCGAAAACGCTTCTGACCATGACCTAGAAGAAACAGATGACTAGTAATTGCCACTCTTAAGATCCTTATACTCAATGATCTTATTACCCTCTTTGTTAACTAAAGTGTTCACACAATCAGCTATTGAATCTACACTAACACATTTAAGAATATAACTGACAGGCCAGTATAATCCAAGTTTACGGAAGAAAGCTTCAGTGCCTCCATGGGCAGAATCAGGATTTCTATCACCTAAAATCCCACCGGGCCTTAAGAAGAAAGTGTTAGGGATATTCAAAGCTTGGATGTCTCTTTCTAATTCACCTTTGATCTTCAAGTATGGTAACATTGAATTTTCACTTGCCATGGAAGTACTGATCAAAATGAATTTAGAAACTGATTGCTCCTTACAAATCTTTGCAAAGTTATAATTAGTACCATAATCTATCTTCTTGAAATTCTCAAGTCCACCAGCTGCTGCTCTAGTGGTTCCAAATGAACTAATAGCAACATCAACACCTTTAAAATTATTAGCATCTTTAAACCATTGATCTAACGGCATAACCACTTGATGAACCTTCTCATTATCTATATTTACCTTCGATCTACTAATAGTAGTAATAGATTCAATTGAAGTATTATCAATTAATTTTTTTAAAATTTCTCCTCCAACAAAACCAGTTGATCCTAAAACTACAACTCTCATGACTTGGAAATTATCCCATTGCAGCCATTTTTCATTTATAAAAGGAACTTATCATCACGTGATACGGATCTAAAGTTAGATGTCATGCATATCGGCCGTTTGGTCTCAGGAGCGATTTTCTCACAACCAAGGTCACGTGACTTTTGGAAGTCCTCGTAAAATTGTCGCGTTGTTTTTGTTATTGATTTATGTCCGAAGGTATAGGAAGCAAATACATTGATTAAAACATCATCAATAAAACTTCAAAGTATAAGAACACGAGAATATCCTAGAGTCAACATTCCTGTCTAACATGTCACTTCTCTCAATCTCCCAACAACTTTACCTCACGGTAAATCTAAACATAGACGCGAAAATAAACGACGACACGGTATTTTGATGATGTTTCAAAAAGGAAAGTGCTTAATGTTGATATTTAGATCCTACCTTAAAAACAGCCTCCTATCTTTAAATCCCGTGTATGTTTTTAGTCACCAAAAGCTTAAAGTTACTATTTAAAACCTCTTTATACCAACATGTCCAGAGTATATCACCATCTTAACACCATCCTTCATGATCCAACCCATCTTAACCCCCCAAATCTCTTATGTCACTTACACGGACAAAACTCGAATTCTCGGACGTAAATATTTAGCTTACCCAAAAAAGTAATGATACTCATTCCGGAAGCTTTGTTGATTTTAAAATTTAGTAATCGTGCATAAAAACAATACGAATACAAAATATTTACTACGACGTGTTGTTTATATATGAAGAGAAACTTCCCACAATCAAGAAAGCATCTTATTTCCAGCATCTGAAAGCATTTTGAAAGCTATTCAAGTATCCCATAACCATTACCCTTGAAACAGCATTACATCCTGGCATTTACCACACATTCATTTACATCATGACTGAAGAAATTGACATTTATGCTAACAAATTAAAATTCAAATTAAAAGATGCTTATTACAAGTTAAATAAAGATGTCAATGTCAATTCCCTTAACTCCCTTAATTCATCAACCAAATTAATCATTACTCCATTATCATCAAAGAATTTGAAGATCTTACATTCGAAGAATTTGAACAAAATGAAGAGATTACCATTGAAGTCATCACCTTTGAAGACTAAGAACTTCAATAATTCTATCAATATCAATTTGGGGAAGATTTCAAAACCAAAGAATTTGAAATTATTCTCCATTAAGAAAGATTCCCAATTTTATAACAATTCCTTAAATTCTATGTCGAAGAATTTACCTTTAATACCAAATAATTCATTTACCACATCATTTAATTCCACATCATTCAATTCTATTACGACTAGCATAACTTCCAATGTAAATAATGTAACTGGTTTAAAAGAAGAGTTACCACCAATTAATAAGATTTTAAAGACTCCTTTGAAATTATCCAAATCTCCACTCAAAGATTTTACACCTAATTCTTTGAATGTGGCAAAGAGTTTATTACAATTAGGTAGTGGTTATTATTAATGATTAATGAGAGAAGTCTGTGATTTCTGTTCTAGCTCTGGATACTCTTAGTTACTCTGTGAGTCATTTGTGGATACTTTGTGAGTGCTCTGTGGGTACTTTGATGTTCACACTTTGTGGTAGACACTCTATGAACCTTCTTGTTCTCTCCTGTCTTCTCTTCTGTGCTCTCTTCTAGGTCTAATCCTATTCTAAGTAAAGAAAGTGTTGATGCGGCTGCTCGGAAATATGTAAATGATGCCATCCAAACAAATCCACCCATGGCAACAATTTAAATCCGATACTTATCAACAAAAACCACCATAGCCGTACCAATACCAATAACTTCAGCCTTTTCCATTACTAATCAAAGTCGCTTATCTAGTTCCACCTATTTCCTTAATGTGCGCATTATCGGACCGATGATTTTCCTCTCCTATAAAGTCAATTGCAAATCTCAACCCCTATATAGCAATGTTTAAAATCGGTCAAGATACCATTCCAATTGGTTATGGTTTAGGAACAAAATGGTATAAGAAATCAAGTGAACTCAACAATGAAATCACCACAAGTTTAATTGAAGCTGTCAAAACTGGTTTTACTCACATAGATTTAGCTGAAGTTTATGGTAACTATCCTGAATTTAAAGCTGCTTTACCAGAAATTTTAAAGATTGTGACAAGAGAGAAATTAATTATTACTGATAAGTTTAATCCTGCCATTAAAGATACTGATCATACTCCTTTGAAGCATGCAAAAGAAACTTTAGCTTATCTTGGATTAGAATATGTGGATTTATATTTGATCCATTCTCCTTTTGTTGCTGATCACTTAACAATTGAATCAGCTTGGGATGAATGTAAGACTTTGAAAAAAGAAGGATTAGCAAAACATATTGGAGTTTCAAATTTCGCTGTTAAGGATCTTGAAAAAATTGATGAGGTTGAAGCTAATCAAATCGAATTTTCTCCTTTCTTACAAGCTCAAACTCCTGATATTGTTCAATATTGTCAGAAAGCCAATATCCTTGTTGAAGCTTATTCATCCCAAACTCCTGTTATTCAAAAGGATGTGAACCCTGAATTGACTGCATATTTGACCCAATTGAGTGAAAAATATGGTAAATCCGAAGGACAAGTTAATTTACGTTGGGTTTTTGACCAAGGGGTGTTACCTGTAACTACCACCAATAAAGTCGATAGAATGAAGGAATATTTAGATCTCGATTTCAAATTGACTGATGAAGAAATCAAGAAAATCAATGAATTGGGTTCAAAGACTCATGTTAGAAAATACTGGACTGATTATTATAATTAATAAACACTCAATTCTTCTATTATATCAAAGATATTATTCTCTGGTTGGAAATCATCGAATACCAAACATTGGTTTAATTGGTTGATCTTTCCATTTAAATTGTCATCACTGATCATTTTGGAGATGCTTGACTCATCAACTTCTATACCAAACAATCTGTTGATGTTCTGAAGTTTAATGGACTTGTAAACCAATGGCAATGTGGATAAGTTGGTTTGAATCAAGTTTTCTATTAATTTGGATTTCGGTAACTTGAGTATCCATTTGGTTTGTACGGATTCCAAGAAACATTCGAATTCATTGATATGGATCAATTCGTTATTTAACAACTTAGAGAATAAGTCATCTTGGAATTCAATGCCAACTGATTGTTTCAACTTATCGATGAATTTCAAAATCTCCGGTTTTCTAAAATCATAATTCAGTACTATCAGTAACTCTATGATCTTCTTGACCAAGTCGGCTTTCATGTTCTCGGGTGATGAGCTTACAAGTGTGAGTTTCTTATTTATCAATTCAATGATCTTGTTCTGATTAATCAGATTGAGTAGCAAATAATCAGAATGAATATCCTGATATTTCAATTTGAGAAATTCATTCAATGTGACATCATTAGATTGAGGACAAGGAACAAACTGGAAATCTTGTTCAAAGTTCTTAAGAATTGTTAATTGTTCATTAAGGTTGTTAGAACAGTAATCGCTATAGATCTGATCCATCTTTGAAAAATGAGAATTGTGAGACTCACTAAGTGAAGAGATTAGGTCGAATTGGGAGAAGACAGATTTTAGAGGGAGCGAGAGCAGTAGCTACCATTCACTTGGTCTTTGGAGGTGATCCACTGAGTTTGTTTACTAAGCATCGAGCTTCTTAATTGAGCCAAATGATCAAGCTGCTCCAACGGCCGATATTTCAAGGCAATCCATGGCCAACTCATCGCCTCAGCCTTTCATCCGTCCCTTACTTAACCCAATTTCTTTCAAAGTCAGACGGGTAAAAAGATAACCCCAATCGTACCCAACTTCCTAAAACAGTTGTAACCCAAAGTTACCCCAAAAGGTAGTGGCATCCCGGTTATCGCGAACTGATAAGAAGGACCCATTCCCACCCAAATCAAATATGTATATTCCTGACAAATATGAAGCTTCTGATTGGGAGTTACAGAAATCTGTAATTCAGAACTATCCACTTGCTACACTCATTACTTCTTCCAATGAACTTATAGCTAACCATATCCCATTTAACTTGATCGAAAGAGATGGCAAAAAATACTTACAAGCTCACATCGCTAAGAAAAACCATCAATTACCTTCATTAGTCGATAATGATAATGTTTTAGTGGTGTTTGCTTCTCATGATTCTTATATTACACCTGCTTATTATGCCACAAAACAAGAAACCCATAAAGTAGTACCAACATGGGATTTTGCTAGTGTTCATATCTATGGAAAATCCCAAATCATTGATTCTCCTGAGTTCCTTCGTGCTCAACATCTGACCTTAGCTGCTGAAAATGAACCAATCATCAATGGGAAGAAATGGACTGTTGACGAAACCCCAGAAAATTACTATAAATTATTATCAAAAGCCATCACTGGTTTGGAGATTGAGATCGTTAAAACTGAAGGGAAGTTTAAATTCGAACAAAAGATGAAATCTGAAGACGTCAAGGGAGTCATAACTGGATTGAAATCTCATGGTAAAGATAGAGTTGCTCAATTCGTTGAAGATTCAAATCCTGGCATTTAGAAACTATTTATTTATTTATTAATAAGGATTGAACCCTTCTTTTCCTCTGAATGAACCTCTAAAACCTGCTCTTCCTCTACCACGGCCTCGACCACGGCCTCTTATTCCTCTAGAACTTCCACGACCTCTCCCTCGAGAACTTAACCCTGGAATATTTGTTCTTTTCGCAACTACCTTCAATTCTCTATCTCTGAATGTACTACCATCTAATGTTGCAATAGCTCGATCAACAGAATCTATTTGTTCAAACTCAATGTATGCAAACCCTTTTGGTTGTCCTGTTAGTTTGTTCTTCATGATAGTAACTCTATTGACTTCTCCTACACTGATAAAATGCTGTTGTAGCTCAACAGGAGCTGTAGCATAATCAACATTACCAACATAAATAGATCTACTATCTATATCTTGTTTTTCTATTTCCAGTTCAGCATCAACCATCGATTGGTCAGCACCAAACAGTTCTTGTAGTTCACTGGTCTGTTGGTCGATATCTTGCAACCTTTTCTTGTAAGCTTCTACAGCTTCTCGAGACTCAGACATTGTTTTTTGCAGTCGCGAGAGTCTCATCACAAGAAATGAAAAGATGTATTAAACTATAAATATTAAACAGGTAAATTACGGGTTCTATGAAGATTACCCTTTTGTTTGATAGACATGGGTTTAGGAGGTCCTCTTTCTATGGTCCCATAACCATTTTGAGCCATGAAAGGAGTATTTTCATCATCAGTCTCATAACCTCTATCCCAATTACTATGACCACGATCACTTGAACCAATATCCATGAAACTTTCAGGAGCTTCCACATCGAAGGGATTGGTAGGAACTTTAAGTTTATCGTTAGATCCTCCGAGACAAAACATTATAAGGAATATTAAGAAGGAGAATAATACAAGTCCAAGAATCACTCCTACTCCCACACTAACGAACCCTAAATGTACATGAAGGAATCCTCTATCCAACCATGAAGGGTTAATAGGTCTATCGATCAAAAACACACATGGAGAATCAGCAGCAAATGAAACACATCCATGAGATAAGATTTTAATCTTATGAGATAATTTACTACCTGAATTATCGGTGACATCAAGAATGACCCTATCATTCTTGTTTCTCTTACATGAAAATTTCAAATCTGTATGATTGGAACTTATTAAGTAGCCAGTACTCGTTTTATTCAAACTTTCATTATCTTGATCTTCCATGCAATCGATTAATTTAGGTAATTCCTCATTGGGAATGATATGCATTTCCATGAACTCCCAAAGGTTTTCCATTGATGTGGTGATATTATAAAGATTCATAGACTCGGGGGTTGGTACCAATAAGGAATAGTTATTGGAATTGAGTATATAATCTTCCAATAATGGGAATTTTTCAATTAAAGATAAGAAACTCAAACCATCATCTTCAGTTGATTTGATCAAGTCCACAAATGAAACCTTAAAGTCGGCTGGTAATAATAACTTGTTGATAATGTGGACTACTCCTTGGTTGAAAAGGATATCTGAATTTATGGGTAAGGATATCACAGTATTATTGATTTTTAAGAAATGGTTATATTTATCATCAGAAGCCACTTCTTTGATGATGACGTTATCGCCTCTTAAGGTTTTATAATGGCCATCTTCATCTTCAGAAAGACCAAAGTCTGAGTAGATGGTTCCTTGTACAAAGATCCCTTTTAAGAGATCATGGAACACTTTCGGATTCTTCTCTAAATAGTTCAAAACCAACCCTAAACTTTCCCAGTTCCCAATAGTCTTCAAGCCAGAATCTCCATTGAAAGGTTTCCCACAAGGTAAAAAGGCAGAATAACCCAATTTGTTCTCTTTAAGAGAAAGTAAATCAAAATCATTGAGATATTGGATAGTCTTCAAACACTCTTTCTGATCAATTTTGATATGTTCTAGATGTCTTTGAATGTCTCCAGAAGATAATAAATCAGATAAAGAATGCTTGAGATTACTGGGAGTATCGACGGATTTGTCAACAATATAAGCAATACTATTATTACCAATAGGAAGAGCATCGGATTTGACTTTGATTTCATCATTGATTCTTGATTCCAAGGGATAATTTGATGATGATATTTTGATCTTAAAACATCCATTGATCTTTTTATCTGAACATAAACAAGTATCGGCAAGTTTATAGAAAGTATCATTTCCTACATGATTGGTGATATTGATTTTCTCATCGATGAACTGGTACATCAAAGATTGTTTGGAACTAAAGCCTGTGATGGAAATATCATTAACTTCAATATCTTCAACGTCATCCCGTTGTTCAAAACTTAATAGAATTGTTTGGTTGGATGATGAGCCATCGATCAAATAATCTAAGGACCTGAACTCTAATTCCTTTACGAAATTGGAATAATGCAAAGCAAATAATGACTTTCTGGGGATCATTTCTACCAATGGTATGTTCAAATGGTTGAAGAAATCTTTATTCTTGAACGTATAGATATTCCCATCATTGGTTGGAATCATTTGCGAGGAATTGACCTTTTCATTGACCGACAACTCATTCAAATGACCAGTGAGTTTAAAAGAAAGATTACTATTACTCTTATAATGATGCTTGGAGGAGTTGGAAGGAGTAATAAGATCAGTAAAGATTAAATTGTCGAGTAAATTAATGATATCAAGTTTGATTTCAAGGATGGATTTATCGGTCGATGTGAACCTGTTACCATTGATGGTATGATATAATGCAGAATAGTATCTTATTGTCATATTAGACATAGAACCAAATATAGTTTCATCATCAGGAACGAATATGGTGGAAGTGGTATTAAGGTAAGCTTCACAACTTGAAGGGAGTTTGGGTAATTTAGGATGTTTCTTCTTCATCATACCTACAGTTTCTGATTGATGAAATAACAGTTGGAATAACAGTTGAATAAAAGTGATATCAGTAGTGGTATTAGTTCTTCCTAGAAGAATATCACACATACTAGTCTTTAAAGGTAATTGAGAATCGATACCTTGAATGAAAGACCACTGATGTTTGGCATAGATATCTGGTTCGACAATAGTAGCCTTATTATCAACTTCAAATACTTGATCTTCGAAATTTGGTGATATTACTACTGGATAAGGCTTACCATTAATATTATATAAAGACTCAAATACAGCTGATTTATCTTCCATCCAACCTACACGGAATTTCTGGTTCAACACATATCTCATTAATTCATCATTATCATTGGTAATGTCATGAAGGTTAGTAAATGCCAGATTTACTGGAGCTAATAAGGTAATGTTTTGTAGTTGATTTATAATGGGTATTAAGCCATTCTTCTGTAAAACTCTCAAAAAATAAGAAAATTCCACATTAGATGAAAGGATATCAACGATAGTGGATGGTGTAGGTTCCACAACTGTTGAGGTCGTGGTAGCAGGAGACGCTATCACCAATAGAAAGAACAAAGCAAGAAGGTTGAAACCCATGATTATCCTGTTCGCGATAATTTGAGAATTTTAGCACTTAAACATAGAAACGCGGAGAGATATTTATTCTATGAAATGGAAGGAATTAATAGACAATAACGGCCCAAGTTCCTAAGACGGCTAAGAAGGTTGATACAAATACCGCCAGAAGTACCGAAACCTTTTCAAAACCTGAAGTTTCAACTAATTTCAAGTAAAAACAACATGGTAAAATAATACAAACTAAGAAGCAAATAGATGCCCCTAACATACCAATGATCTTATCGAATTCAGGGAAGACGATGGCTAAGTATACAAAAATGGCATTAACACCCACTCTTGTGATGAATTTTCCAATGTTTTTAATTAAAGCTTTAAACCAATTTGAAGATTCAGTGGTAGTATGTAACATAGAATCTAAAGTAGCAATAATTGGTTTGGCATTCAAAGGAGTTTTGGCAATTGGGACAAGACAAATAAGTCCAGATATTAATGGATAGATCCAATCAGGATATCCTTTAGTGAATAAAATGTTATTGGTGACTTCATCTTTACAGTACATTCCGAACATTAAGAACCCTAAAACACCCATGGAGAAATCAGTCAACAAGGTAATTGAGTAAGTAGTCTTTAAAGTTTGAGTGAATTTATAAGGATGTCTCATGTCACTTTTCAAATTAGGAAAGATAGCATGACCTCCAAATGGAGCCATTAAAATACCAATGGCAAGTAATAAATCAGTGTTATTATCAGGCCAAAGTTTTGTAGGCATAACATCAATTAAAGAACCAGGAGAATCAGCTTTTAATAATCCACAAACAAACACTAAAATAGTGATGGAAATAGTGGAAATAATTCCAAATAATGAAAAGATTGATAAGATTGGTAATGGCATGAAAGTGAAAGGAGTTAACACGATGAAACTTAAGATTTTGAATTTGGTTTTAGTCCAGTTTTCATCGTCTCCTAATAATGCATAAAGTGAATCGGAGAATAAAACAATCAATGATACTCCAGCTCCTATTAAATCAATGGAAAAGATTAAAGAAATCAATAATTTTGCCATAGATCCATATGAAGCATAACCTAAATCAGCATATGTCATTAAGGTTTTATCTGTATCCATAGACTTTGATAATAAAGTAGCAGACCAATAAGTAGCAAACCCACATCCTAATAATAATGGAACACCAATGATCCAACCAGCTTTTAAGAATCCTACAGGTAAGGCTAATAACCCAACACCAATAAGAACATTAATAGAATTGAAAATTGTTTGAGGAGCAGTACTTTGACCTTCTAAAATGGTTACCACATTACCATCTTTATCTTCAATTTTCTTAGTATTAAGATAATCTGCCGTGGTAATATTAGAAATAGAACTTCTAATGGAAGAAAATGAAGGTGCTGGAATGACCCTTCGTTTGGGTATTGGAATTCCTTGATAAGAAGTACTTGTGGAATTGGCTCTAGATTTAGAACCATTTAATGCATTAATAATATCATCTTGATAGAAAACATCATTATTATAAGGAGATGTACCACTTTGTCCACCACCAGGAGAATTATACGAATGACCATCATAACTGAAAAGGTTATTTCTTAAAAGATTCATATCATGAACTACAGTACTTAATCTTTCACCTCTCATTGAAGGAATCATTAATTCTGGATCAAAAGTTTCATCAGTTTCCCCATCTTCAAGTTGATGAAAGAAAGATCTCTTTTTATGAATTTCACTATCTAATTTACTCGCTTGATATGATTGAGCTCTAGTGAAAGAACTTGCAAAATTATGTAAGGAGTTAGGACCTTTAAATGAACCAATAGGAGCATCTAAAACCAGTTGTCTTCTAAAACTATTCAATGGAGTATATTCATGAGCCATTAAAGACTCATCATCATCAATATTATCCGACATCGTGGAATAAAACGCCCTTTTTTTGTTATGGTTCAAGGGTTTATGTTGAGAAGATTATTCTCGGTTTTTTTCTTTGACGATAAGGAAAAATCGTGGTCACGTGATATGACTCTGATATTTATAATTTTTTTAATCTTCTCACAAATCTCGTACGGCCCTCCTTATAAACGATATCACTCATAATCATGATTCTGTGGTTCAAACGAATGTGGAACCATTCAATCATATTTAAGAAAGATAATGAATTAACTAATGCACAAAAATGGGGGTTAGGACTTTTTAATTTGGCTTCCGTTGTTATCTTTTGGGTAATGTCCTCCTTCCTTGTAAGTGATTTATTTGAAAGTGATATTTATCGGAAACCTTTCTTGATAACATATTTGAATACTGCATGTTTTAGTTTTTATATAATACCGTATTTGAAGTTTGAAAAACTTTCTATAAAGGAGTTTATTTCCATAGTAAGGAAAGAATTGAATGAAAAAAGAATAGATATAGAAGCGGCATCGTACGGATCCAATGATAGTGATGAAAATGTAGACGGACAAACAACTAACAATGTCTCATCACCATTAATGAACCATACGGAGATTATTGAAGGAGAAACATTAAAATCAAGTAAGAATTTAGATATAGGAATATTAGAAACTATTAAATTATCGTTAACATTCGTTGCATTATGGTTTTCTGCCAATTTGGTTACTAATTCTTCATTATCATATACTTCAGTAGCATCACAAACCATTTTATCCAGCACTTCATCATTTTTCACTTTGATCGTAGGGTTTTTATATTCAGTAGAAAGGATTAATAAGAGTAAAATTTATGGTATAATACTATGTTTTACAGGAGTTATAATAGTTACTAATCAAGATTCTGCCACATCCAATCCAACCAATTCTACATTCATGGTATTCATTGGAAATATGTTGGCTCTTTCAGGTGCTTTGATTTATGGTATTTATACTATTTTATTGAAAGCTAAGACTATAATTAAGAATTCTCATATAGAGAGAAATTTGAATGCCCATTTATTCTTTGCATTTGTAGGGTTATTCTGTCTTTTCCTTTTATGGCCAATTATAATTATTTTACATTTCACTGGAATTGAAGAATTTGCTTTACCAACAGATCGTCATACTTTAACATTATTATTAATCAATATGTTAGTTACCTTCGTTAGTGATTTCTGTTGGTGTAAGGCTGTAATCTTAACCAGTCCATTAACAGTGACGGTAGGTTTATCATTAACTATTCCTTTAGCTATGATTGGAGATTGGATTATTAAACAATTTAAATTCAATTGGATTTATGCAACGGGTGCTACCATTGTCACCATTGGATTTTTAATCATCAATCAAGACGAAAAGAATGATCATGATCGTAATTTATAGAGTTATAGATAAACTAAAGTTCGCGAAACCCATCTTCACAAAATCTCATACCGTCAATAATGAAAGGAGCTCTTATTTGGGTTGTCAATTTCCTTCTTTGGACTTCTCAGACATGGGCATATAATTCTTTGGAAGCTTTAACGCTAACTGAAGAGTCTAAAAAGTTCCAAGATTATATAATAAGGATTGAAGATGGGAATTTAGATCTTTTCACTGGTGTCCGAGATTATTATACTTTGGTAGTATTAACATCGACTTTAGATAAACATAATTGTGAACCATGTAAGACTATAATGAATGGGATTAAAAGAGTATCGAAGAATTATTTCAATGATTATCAACAATTACATCAATTATTCTTTGTTGAAATAGATCTTGTTCATGAAGCTAATCGGAAAATAGCCAATGATCTCCAATTATCAAGTATTCCTCATGTATGGTTAGTCCCACCTAACCCTCAAGAACAATATGATCCTTTAGCTATTCTTAAAGAACAACACTTTGTATTTAAAGTACCCAAAGGTTCAGTTGCAAATCAAGCTTTAGAATTAGCTAGATTATTATCTCAAACATTGAATAAGAGTATTTATGTTAGAGATGAAGATCCTTTAACCCAATTCATATTATACTTTGCCGTAACTTTCTTATCCATTACCATTTTGAAAAGAAGAGGTCCAAAAATCATCACCAATCTTGGTAAACCTTTTGCTTGGAGAATCATATCAATTTTTGCCATATTATCATCCATCACAGGTTATCAATTCACTAAGATTAAAAAAGTACCGTTTATTGCTAGAAATGAAAAAGGAATTATGTTCATTAGTGGAGGTCATCATTATCAATTTGGTACAGAAATTGTTATTGTTAGTTTGAACTATCTTCTTTTAGGTATAGCTATGCTTACATTGATCTATCTTGGTAAGTATAAAGCCCATGAACGTAGTAATTTCAAGAAGGAAGAGATTCAAATCTTGATCTCAATTAATTGTGTTGTGATCTATGTATTTTATAGTATTCTTACAAGTATTGCATTAAGAAAGGATCCTTACTATCCTTATCATTTTACAAAGTTTTTTTAGAAATATAAATTTCGCGTCATGAAGAGGAAGATAACTGATTTCTTCCAGGTATCTAAGAAAGTAACCCCCAGTTCTTCTATAAGGGCTACCACCAAGACTGAAGTTAAGGAGGTAGTAAAGGATTCAGATAGTGATAAAGAGAATATTTCAATTGATAATGGGAAAGTTCCAGTGGGTGAAACCGCATATGAAGAGTTTGCTAGAAAGAATGGATTCGATAAGAGTAAATGGTTAGAATCATTGAATGAAGAACATAAGGAATTGTTGGATTTGGAAATCAATAATTTACATATTTCATGGTTAACATTCCTTCATAAAGAATTAACTAAACCATATTTTATAAATTTAAAGAAATTCTTAAAAGCTCAACAACTGAAAACTGTATTCCCACCAAAGAATCAAATTTATTCTTGGTCTCATTATACACCATTACCTGAAATCAAATGTCTTGTGTTAGGTCAAGATCCTTATCATAATTTCAATCAAGCTCATGGGTTAGCATTTCTGGTATTGGAACCTACCAAACCTCCACCATCATTGAAAAATATCTATAAGACAATCCAAACAGATTATCCTAAATTTGAAATTCCTAATTCTACCAAAGGAGGTGGTGGGAATTTAACTAAATGGGCCGAAAGAGGGGTTTTACTATTAAATACCTGTTTAACAGTTGAAGCTCATAAACCAAATAGTCATTCTAAACACGGATGGGAAACATTTACTCAAAAAGTAATTGAAATAGCTATAAATTATCATTTGGAGAAACAAGGATTCGTTGTTATGGCATGGGGAATGCCAGCTCAAAATACATTAAGTAATTTTAAAGATCTCAATAAAGATAACTTTTTAGTTATAAAGACATTTCATCCTTCACCCTTTTCAGCGGCCAAAGGATTTTTTACCCTGAAATGTTTCAAATCTTGTAATGAATGGTTACAACAACAAGGGAAACAACCTGTAGATTGGTCAATTGTTGAAAATAATAGTATTTGGTGAGGGTATTTCAATAGAAAATTTCATTATCCGCATATCTTTAAAGGCTCTAGAAATTAGGTGTAATGGGGGAAAAGATCCAGTTAAACGAGAGTACCCCCATATTCACCCTCTCTTAATCTCCTAAACCTCTTTTAATGGTTGGAAAACTATAAAAAATTGACCTAAATCCACCATCATCTCTAATACCTGAAAAACTCATAAATCTCATTATTTTCTACACGTCTATTTTTCGCAGCAAAAGGAATTCATGGGGGTTACCCTACCTGACCGATAAATGAGAATTTTATAAACTACCCAGTTGAAAATTTTTAAGGATACACCGTTATAAACAACAAGGTTAACATTAATTTTTTATTAGTAGGAATCACCATTAATCGCTAAGGAATTGTGTTTTATTTATTTTGCTATAGATTTAGAGCCTCCGATATCAGATATACCAAATCGGGACATCAGATTTCTTTTTTGTTGTGACATTATAACGTCGATATTTAATATTAGAGATTTTCACCACCAATAAGTGATTTATCATTGGTGAGTTTACACAAAGTTAAGGATGACAAGTACAAAATTAAAATTTGAAAAAGAATCTTTAAATGATAGAAAGAAGAGATTTATCTTATCAACTGATCCTGCAACGGCAAAGAAGAAAGATGTTGATGACTCCACTAAAAGGTTCCGTTATTTATTAGGATATTCTCATTTGTTCCGTCATTTTATTGATTTAAATGCTTCAAAGGATAAAAATTTCAAACAGTTAATTCAATCAGTCGATAAAGAACATTCATTCACTGATACTAAGAAATCTAAGAAAAACACCAGAAGGAGAAAAACCGAAAAGGAAGAAGATGCTGAATTGTTAATGGAAGAAGAACATATCGGAGATGAAGATTCAACAACCACAGTATTAACAGAATCACCAAGTTATATTCAAGATGGGAAATTAAGAGAATATCAAGTTGATGGACTTAATTGGTTAATCTCATTATATGAAAACAGATTAAGTGGGATATTAGCTGATGAAATGGGTCTTGGTAAAACTTTACAAACTATATCATTTTTAGGTTATTTAAGATACATTAAACAAGTTGATGGACCATTTATTGTTATCGTACCAAAATCTACTTTAGATAATTGGAGAAGAGAATTTGCTAAATGGACACCTGATGTTGATGTAGTAGTTTTACAAGGGAATAAGGATGAAAGAAATGAAATCATTCAAGATAGAATCTTATCAGCCAAATTTGATGTGTTGATTACATCATTTGAAATGATTATTAGAGAGAAATCTCAATTAAAGAAAGTTAAATGGGAATATATTATTGTTGATGAAGCTCATAGAATTAAAAATGAAGATAGTTCATTATCACAAATCATCAGATTATTCTATTCCCGTAATAGGTTATTAATCACTGGTACACCTTTACAAAATAATTTACATGAATTATGGGCATTATTGAATTTCCTTTTACCTGATGTTTTTGGAGATTCAGAAATGTTTGATGAATGGTTTGATAGTAATAACACTAATGAAGATGATGATGATGAAACTAAAGAAAAAAAACAAAATGAAGTTGTTGCTCAACTACATCAAATCTTGAGTCCTTTCATTTTAAGAAGAGTTAAAGCTGATGTTGAAAAATCCTTATTACCAAAGATTGAAACCAATTTATATATCAAAATGTCGAATATGCAAAGTGAATGGTATAGAAGATTATTAGAAAAAGATATTGATGCAGTCAATGGAGCCATTGGTAAAAGAGAAGGTAAAACAAGATTATTAAATATTGTTATGCAATTAAGGAAATGTTGTAATCATCCATATCTTTTTGATGGTGCAGAACCTGGTCCTCCTTATACTAATGATGAACATTTAGTTTATAATTCAGGTAAAATGATTGTTTTAGATAAATTATTAAAGAAATTTAAAGCTGAAGGATCAAGGGTATTGATCTTTTCACAGATGTCAAGAGTCTTGGATATAATGGAAGATTATTGTTATTTAAGAGATTATAATTATTGTAGAATCGATGGTTCAACATCTCATGAAGATAGAGTTGATGCTATTGATGATTATAATGCACCAGATTCAGAAAAATTCTTATTCTTATTAACTACTAGAGCTGGTGGGTTAGGTATTAATTTAACTACTGCTGATATTGTTATTTTATTCGATAGTGATTGGAATCCTCAAGCTGATTTACAAGCAATGGATAGAGCTCATAGAATCGGTCAAAAGAAACAAGTTAAAGTTTATAGATTTGTTACAGAAAATGCTATTGAAGAGAAAGTCTTGGAAAGAGCTGCCCAAAAATTAAGATTAGATCAATTAGTTATTCAAATGGGAAGACAACAATTACAAAATAATACTGTTGGGAATTCTAAAGATGATTTATTAGGAATGATTCAACATGGAGCTAAAGATGTATTTGATAATAAATCTTCAGCTGATGATACAAAGAACCAAAATTTATTGGATGAAGATATTGAAGAGATTTTAGCTAAAGGAGCTGAAAAGACTGCCAATTTGAACTCTAAATTCAATAAGTTAGGTTTAGATGATATTCAAAATTTCACTTTCCAAGCATCAAATTATGAATGGAATGGAGAAAATTTCGCTAAAAAGGATAATAATGGTTTAGGAGTTGGTTGGATCAATCCTTCTAAAAGAGAAAGAAAAGAACAAAATTATATGGTGGACAATTATTATAGAACAGCTTTCAAAACTTCAAATGTTGATGGTAACTATATACCTAGTGGTAGACCAAAAGCTCCAAAGATTTATAATGTAATGGATTTCCAATTTTTCCCTGAACAATTGGTAGATTTACTTGAAAGAGAACAATTACAACACAAAAAGGAAACTGGATTTAAATATACTTTAAAGGATTTTGGTGATAGTGATGAAGAATTTCTTGCTGATGAGTTCAGGAACGAATTATCAAGAGAAGAGAGAAAAACCATAGCTCAAAAGAAACTTAAAGAAGCTGTTCCTTTAACTGAAGAAGAAATTCAATTGAAGGATGAATTGTTAGCCAAATCTTTCCATAATTGGACCAAACGTGATTTCACTAACTTCATTAAAGCAACTGCTAAATTTGGAAGAGAATCTTATGAGAAATTATCAGAAGAAATCGGTACTAAAACCCCAGAAGAAGTTGAAACTTATCTGAAAGCTTTTTGGGAAAATTATAAATCTATCAAAGGATATGAGAAGTTTATCTCCCAAATAGAAAAGATGGAGAAACAAGTTAACAAGTTGAAGTCTCAAAATGATCTTTTAAATTCTAGAATGGGAAGTTTACCTGATCCTTTGAATGATTTTGTCATTCATTATCCTCCAAATAATGCCAAAAGATTATATTCCAAATTAGAAGATAGGTTCATTTTGTACTGTGTTTATAAACATGGCATCTTTGCTGAAAACTTATCGGAAAAGATCAAAGAAGAAGTAATGAAGAGTGATTTGTTCCGCTTCGATTGGTATATTTTATCTCGAACTGCTAATGAGTTAGGTAAAAGAGTCACGACGTTATTGCTGGCACTTTCCAAAGAAGAAGAAAAAAAGAAGAGAACATTCAATATTGGTTCCAATAGTAGTACTAGGGCAGGTTCAGTTGAACCTTCAACCCAAAATGAATCTCCTGGTATAAGTGATGCTTATGGTAAAAGATTGGCTGAAGATGATAATGGTTTAAAGAAGAAGAAAAAGAAGATTGTATCATAAACTTTGTAGTATATAGTATTAATTTACATTCTATTTTTACACACTTAATCTTACAAGTACAATCTATTGTTGGGGTCCTCTTATTGAAGTACAGTCTACAAATACTGAGGTTGAATCTCTTCTTCTACTGTTGATATATAATATGGTACCTTATTAGCTGTCCAACTTACTGAAAGGAAATCAGACATTTCATGTCTTTCTACACTCAAATAATCAAATAATGTTGGTTCTCCTGTGGATTTATACCTTGGAGTAATGAAATTCTTCAAACTGATAAGCTTGGCTCCAGGTTTAAGTCCATATAAAAGTTTACCGATTTCAACATTAAGCTTCATATCGAACAAATAATTGTTAACAACTATAACATCACAATCGAGAATTTGATCTCTAACTTGTTTATTATCAACAAAACTTTGGTTTAAAACAAACTCCAAATTCAATTCCTTGATACCAAAGCTTCTCAATTGTTTTTGAAGAATGTTAGCTTGAATTTCTGTTAAATAAGATGCATGTTCCATTAATTCACAACCTCCACTGAATCCAGCACCAAATTCCAAAGCTGCTTGGAAGGTGGTATTTCCAACTCCTGAACCTAAATCATAGAATCTTTGACCTGGCTTGAACATTATTTTAGTTAACACTTCACTCATGAATGAAGGTAATAATTCCCCATAAACTTCAGCTGTGAAAGCTTTATATTTTCTAAGTTTTGAAGATCTGGTTGAAACTACTCGGGAATACACTCTAACCAAGAATTGTTGCATACAAAATCTTGAAATAGTGTTCTTTGATTTCAAGCACTCAAAAAACTTTTCTTTGTACACTTTAGGACGTTGGAACAGTCCTATGGATTCCTTTTCGAAATCTTGTAATTCAGTAGGTTCTTTGACGGGGAACATAGAGTTATCGCCTACATTGAGAGCTGGCATTTCTTTGGGTGTTAAAGATGGTTCTTTACCATCAATATCAGCTTCGGGTTCAGGAGTTTCTGATAATAAACTGAAATTCAGATTAACTGATGTTGGGGTATCAGGGAAAGGGGAATTCTCTGGTGGAGTGAATAACACAATCTCTTGATAGAAATCATCAAGTTTTAAATCTTGTGCTAGTTTCTCTGCATCTTCTTTACTGGTATCAGCTTTCAAACTGAGATCAACATTGGCAGAATCAACAAATGTTTCAGGAATTGGTGAAAGATATCCCCTAACTTCAGGATTGATATCCTCTTCGAACATTTCTTTATTAACGTCTGTAGGGGACAATATGAGCATAAGTTTATTCCAGTTATCGATAACTTCCATGAAAGTCACAAAATCATCATCTACTATAGACTTATCCAACTTCAAACAATAATCGTTATAGATAATGTCCTTTAATTTGGTTGAATGGGAGAAGTACAAACAGCAGTGGATCTGGAAAAGTTTTTGAATTTCAACTATTGGATTAAGTTCTTCACTTTTAGGTAACCCCAAAATGAACATTTCATAATGATCAGGGTATAATAAAGTTCTAATTCTTATCTTGTTGTAACTGTTCAATTCTTCATCTCCCAAGGCATTGATAATGAATATCTTGGGGAATGATGAAGGTAAGTCCTTGTATCTTTTCTGATTCTCTATTATGATACTAGTAACTGAAGTATCACATTTTTCAATTCTTGGATCAGTTAAAATATCGAAGTCAGCTTCTTCAACGAAATCAATCTTTGGAACAGACGGTTTAGAACTAACAATTTCATCAACAAAGAACTGTCTCTCAAACATTGGTAATTCTGTATCAATCATCATATCAAAAGGATCATAAGGACTTATTAATTCTTCTTCCTCTTCTTCCTCTTCTTCGTGTTCGGCTAAAGTAGATTCACTTTCTTCTGATTTTTCGAGATCACTTTCATCTGCCAAAGCTTCTGCCTTAGCTGTCTTTTTCTTAATGATTCTCTTCATCATTTGTCTTTCATGATGAGTAGGAACAAAAAATGTGGTTTGAGATCTTTGTCTTTTTTCTTTGCCTGTAATAACTTTACGATTCCCCGTCACACTCTGGAAATAATCAGCTTCTTCTTTCAAAGCTTTCCAGAATCTTGCATTGATTGCTCCTCTAGGAACTCTAGACACTTTAGCTACTTTAGGTCTGTTCAAAGCTTCAATTCTACGTTGTTCTTTTAATCTCTTTCTTTCTTCTGATCTTTGTTTCTTACGTTCTCTTGCTTGTTGTTGAGTATCAACTTTTTCTCTGAATTCTTCAAATGTGATGATTTTCTCTTCTTCTTTATAACTTTCATCTACTAATTCAATACCTCTCTTTCTTCTTGAACTTTGGGTTCTACTTCCTGATCGGGTACCAAATCTATCAGATGCAAACCATTGAGATTCATAAATCAACCTGTCCACTTCATTTTTGAATATGGTTCTTCTATGAGTTTGGTTCATCAGCAGAATCTTATTTTCAAGGTACTTAACACTCCTATGAGGGATCAAAGAATGAATATAATTGACAGACTTTTTATCATTTAGACATTTCTGTATAACCTTTTGTTCGACATCAGGGAGTCTTAATTTATGAACATCAAATGTGAAGGAAACTAACTCTCTGGTGGGTATACCTGGGAATTCGAGTCTTAATCGTTCTTTGGTGAATCCAATGTGAAGAAGGTAATCGATGAATATCTGATCAACTTTTAAATCAACTGGTTGAACCAGATTTATCATTTTCTCTATATCTGTTTCTGATCTTAATGGTAATTCCTTGAATATCTTCTGACTATCATAAAGGGCATGTTTGGCAACCCTTAAAAAGAATATTTCTACTGGAGACCAGTCTGGTTCGAAGTTTGATATACTATGAAGTACTTCATCAATAGGTTTATCAGGAAATTCTTCAAATAATCCACCAGTAGTTAAATCATACTGTAATTGGAATAAAATCACTGCCTTTTCATTGTTAGTCCAATTGTCTACACCTACTAAGCCTTTAGAAAGTGATGTTATGAGTTTAATCTTTTCATTGATCTCCTCGGTACTCCTAAGAGGGAGAATTCTATTATCTATGTATGACTTCTCAAAGATACATTCTCCAAGGTAAGTATATTCACCTCTAGTCCATGGAAGTTCAAGAGCATTGAGCTTTTCAATTATGTCTTTCATTTCAATATCTGGTAACTTGATTTTGATGGTATGTAAGGTAAGGTCATAATTGAGTAGATAATTCAACATCCTGGTCTCTTCTTGATTCCATTCTCTCATTTCCTTTGGTTCAGGATCTTTACCTTTGATTGTTTCTACCTTGTCCGTATTTTTTGACGCGTGAACCTCCGATGATGATGCTCCTTTGGTTGGTGTGGTTTGTCCGTTGATGTTATTCAGCATCTTCATGTTCAAATCCGTTATGATTGTTGGTAAGGTGAACAATAACTCGATGTAATTCAAAGTCAATAGTTGACTTTTGATACTTTGGTGTCTCGAGACTGAAAAATATCGTGATATAACGACGTTACTCCATCTTCGCGACATTCGAAGGGTTGGGATTAAGAGATTTCATTCGTTTTATTATAATTTACTTGCTCTAAGACCATTAAGTCTAAACTTTAGATCTTTTAATACTTTACTTTCTGGTTTCCAAGCATCAAAAGTTTCATATAATTCATTAATTTCATCATATCCTGTTTTACCCAATTCGCTCCCTTTGTTGACACTTAATAACTTCTTGTTATTGGGCCAATTCTTTTCAATGTTGAAAAGAAGTCCTCTTAAGCACCATGGTAATATGAAAGGATTGGTACCGATCTTTCCGATATTAAACTCTTTAATATAAACTTGATTAGTTATGGGTAACTTGATTATTTCCTCCGCTTCCGTAATAGGAAATGAGCCATAAGCCCCAATCCCTGATGTAACCATTCCATCTTTTGGTTGATTGTTGATGTTGTAACTTAATGGTTTATCAACTTTATAACTTTGTGCATAATCCGTAGGGGGGATTATTATATCATCAGTATCAAGAATGAACTTGACTCCTAAGTCATATACTTTTCCATCATTATAAATTTTAGAATGTCCGCCTCCTGTTAATGGTCCAGCCAATGCAGTACTTAATTCTTTCAAAACATTATTATCGAAATATCCCATGTTTTGTAGTTGACAACATAAAGATACTAACTTTTGGATGAATAAAGGTGTTGATGATGAATGATCAATATAACATGCCCTATAAATGTTGGGATGGAAAATATGTGATGCTACGGCCGAGTATAGTGGTACTAATTGATCATTTATAGATCCAATGAAACAAACTTTTACATTGGAATTAATAATTATTTGCATGGATTCTTTATAAACCAAAGATTGTTCACTAGTGAATTTGGTCAATTCAAATAATTCCATTAAAGAATCATGTTCAATTGCAGAATAAGCTTTCATGAAAAACGATTGATCAACTCCATAGAAAGGTCCATTGTTAATACCTGCCATTCCTAAAATACCGATTCTTTTTGATAATGGATCTTTCAATATTCCTAACTTGATCAATTGGGCTAAAAGAATTATTGAAACAACACATCCTTGTGAATGAGCAGCAACAAAAATAAAATCTGCATTGTTCAATTCTTCTTGCCATTTCTGTAAGATTTCAGTGAAAAATGAAACTCTGTCGAAGATCTTACCTTCCTTTTCAAGAGCAATTTTCTGAATGCTTGTATCGTTGGAATTGTGTTCCTCAATTAATCCGTTCTCAATGCAATATCTTATGACTGCCTTCTCTGCTTCGTTAGCAAACTTCAAAGAAGTACCTTTGGGTGCTCCAATAAGAGGTCTAATCATTCTTGTTGGGAAGAAGCCATGAACTCCTATGACAAGAATTTTCTTGATTTTCTTCAATGGTCCACTACGTTGACTCACTATATCTGCTTGTTTCAATAATGGGTTACTGGTTCTGTTGTTAGATTTCGGACGATGATTGATCAAAAGATTTCCCATAGGATCGTTGGTAATGGAAATAGTATTTGGGTCTGCTGCATCTTCTTCAAGTTGAGTCTGTTGATCGTAAACATACGTTTCTTCATCATTCTTCGCTCTAGTATAATATTTGTTATATGAAGGTAAACAGGCTCTTTTATGTGGAGGTAGTTTAGCCAATGATCTGCCAAATAACTTATAAGTTCTCTCATAAAGTAAATTGAATTCCTTCTCCAAATTATCTTTTGAAGCTGAGGAATTTTCAGGATCTTCTTCATGTTCTGCTTCATTCATGACACTGGTCAAAGTTTGAGAACTGAATCCCAATTTCGTTGAAAGTTGACTTAAAAATTGTCTCCAATTAGTCAAATCAAGTTTGGTTGCACTAGCTTCATTAGACGTGGAATTGTTTCCAAATAATGTAGATGTGATATTATTCTTAGCTGTAAGTGAATTCTGCATTGGTAAACAATTATCCCAGTCAGGAACGATAATGTTCTCCTTCAAGTTTTCATTTTTATGGGTGTTTATTTTATCAAACTCTTTAGAATTATCGTGGGGTTTATAAAGAACCGCATCGTCTCTTGGATTTTCTTCATCTGATTTATCGGGTTTGGGGAATGACGTTGTGGAACTAACTATCCTATTTATATGACTGATTTTTTCTTCTTCTTTATCCTTTTCTTTGGCTTCTACTTTGTCTTCTTTCTTACTAAGTTTTCTTTTCTTATCCTTGGGTTTGTCGTTATTGTCATTATTTCCTCCCATGCTTGACTCACCTTTGTCTCCTTCGCCGTCACTTTCTACAGGAGGAGAATCTCTGTTCCAGAACTTCCATGAAGATGTGCTCTTTTTCCTATCTCTTATTTGATCATCTATGTCATCATTATTGTAATCTTCCTCTTCATCTTCTTCCTCTTCTTCGTCATCGGCATTCACTGCATGTTCGTTATCCTGTAAATACTGTTCGTTATTGGCTCGTCCCCAATTCATCCAAGTGGAAGGAGTGAACGTAGATGAAAAGCTTCTACTCACAGACCCTTCAGGTGATTTGCTTCGGGGTTGCTCTGATTCTGATGATGTTGGATTGGCTGTGAACTCCATAGAAGGTTCAACTTTGGGTGAATTCCATTTAGGTAGCCAATTACTCATGTTGAAGTGTTTTTGTCACTTTTTACTCCTCTCAATGGTTTATCTCTAAACTATTAAATGTGCTGGTAAGAGAAATTGAGGTCAGTGCGCATTGTTTCATATGATAAGATATTCATACTAAATTTCTATATCCTTCTAAATCTTCTTTTGTAGTGACTGTTCCTCCACAAACTATCACAATGACTATATCATCAGGCGTTAACTCACCTAGTTTATCTAAAAATTGCCTATTCAGAGGTTCGGTTAAAATCGAAGTGGATGCCCCACACGCAGGTTCTATCACTTCTCCAAATCTGTCAAAATACTCAACACATCCTTTAGCTGAATGTAAGTCAGGAATCACACAATTGACTACAGGATGTGTACGATATTGATTCAATGATTCTTCTGAAATATATGGAGATGCTAATGAAGTGGCTAATGTCTTAACTTTATCAAGTATAACAACTTTATCTTGTTTAATTGCTTCATCAAATGTTGGGGCACCATCTGTCTCTACTGCCAAAACAGGTACGTTTTGTAAGAACTTTGAATCTTTTAACCCCTTTACTACACCATTGAATAACCCTCCTCCTCCAACACTACAAATCACACCTTTTACTTTTGATAAATCAGTTTCACTTAATTGTTCCTCTATTTCTGTTATGAGCTCGCTGTGTCCTTCCCAGATTATTGGGTTATCAAAAGGATGGCAGTAAACGGCGTTGGTTGATGGATCTAATTTTCCTATAATGTCATCACGAAGATACCCGTCTGCTTCACCCCAATGTTCGCCCTTAATATGCACGGTGGCGCCATACTCTCTCAACTTTTGAATCACCGATGCTTTCCCGGTTTTCGGTAATACAACCGTACATGGTACATTATAGTATCTGCTACTGTAAGCAGCTGCCAATCCTGCGTTACCTCCTGACGAAGAGAATACTTCCACCTTATCTTTCCCCAGTCTCTGGGAATCTTCAATTGATTTCCCGATAAGATATCCTATACCTCTTAATTTGAAAGTTCCTGATGGTTGTTCGCTCTCCTTTTTATACAACACTCTGAATGGTGTGGATAGCTTACTGGTAACATCTACCAAGGATGTCTTTATTGCTGGGTACTTCATCTGATCTCCACACAATCTTGTGCGAAATCTTTAAGACATGGTTAAAAGAAAAGGAGGATCAAACATAATATCACAGTTTGATGAAATTCCCGATAAGTACGAAGATGAAGTGTTAGAAGCTTATGCAATCATTACTGAGGAATCGGGTGACTTCTATCTCAAACAAATGAAGAAATTCTTCAATCAATTAACAATACCGAAATGCTTCACATCAGATATCATTGAATGTATTGATTCGTTTTATGCATTGAAAGGTACGTTGTACGTGTCTACTAGTCATAAGAGAGATTTGATATTGCAGATGGTGTTAACGTTCACCATCACAGGTACCATTAATAATGATGATGATATAATAGACATAGTAGATGTAGATAAATTGATCAAATATTGCAACAGATTACTCAAATATCGAGATAATTTCGATTTGATCAAAGAGACATGGAAATTGTTTGTACCTGAAGATAATTTTATTCAAGCTAAGCTTTCATTACCCGATTTACAGAAAATCAAACAATCTTTGAATCTCGATCCCTCATCACTAAACGATGGTTTATTGATAGATATGTTAGGTAGTTGTAAAACAGACGAAGAAGGAACAATTCATAATTTTGACTTAGGTAAGTCATCTAAAGGTCTTTACATAACCATAAAAGATTTTGCTTGTATATTAGGAAACTTAGGAGAATTCGATTAGATGTAAATATATGTATGAACGGTCGCACTGGAATCTTTAATGAATACAAATGAAGATCAAACGGATATAGAGAATGAAATTCTACGGTTGGCAGTACCTAATATCAGTGGGTTGGATCTAATAAATGGAGGTAATTTGTCGAGTTTGGAAGATTTGGATCTTCTTTTATTTCATATCAATAGCTCACAACTAATCAATCAAGCCTATTCTCCCTCAACTATTTCCCTTCACATTATATTGACCCTAGCCACTAGATTGCCTCAATTGAACTGGTCAAGAGAATCACATGAACATGATATAGTAAAGTTGGTTGTGGAACAGGAAGCTGTACATGGTTATACCTCAATGATACCATTTAAAGATCGAGCTCATCGAATTTTATCTGTATATTTGGAATACCTACAACAACTTACGGAGAATAATGAAGACTTGCAGAATTCACAATTGTATGAACAATTACAAACGATATTTATAGAGATGATTTCCCAACAAAAGGTAAAAAGGAAATTCAAAAAGACCCATAGAAGAAAGGAATCCAGCGAACATGAGATAATAGTCATTTCAGATTCAGAAGAGGATATCACGTTAAAGCCAGTCACCAAACATCCTAGCTTGAGGAATGAGCAGAGTTCCCCAACCAGGGCAATGAAGAATGCACAAATCTTGATGGATGGCTTTGGCGACTCCAAGACTCGAAAAAAGAAGAAAAAAGAGGACCCCACTCAAAACACAAAATTATTCGATGATAACTTGATCACACACAAGTTAGATCCATCGTTGAACAATGGATATTCCTTGTGGCATTTGATCGAATGGACATTTTGGTGTAGTAAGAGATCAAAAATCGAAGAAATTTCAAAAGACATTTTTTTAGATAGTTTTCATGAATCTTATGTAAATTACAGAAGATTCGTATCGTGGTGCTTTGACTTCTTCATTTTGGACTTGAATAACATAACACGTCCATTCATTGATCAACTCAAGCCAACCAATTTGAACTTTGACACATCGGATTTGAGAATAGACAAGACAATGATTAAAGAGAAGAATTTGTTATCTTTGTTGATAGGTTACAAATCTGGTGGTGATAGATACACAGACATTGTAGATACTGTCTTCTTTGGGCTACTAGAGGGAGAGAGGGTAAATAGAAATCCTGTATATCTCAGAGAAAGACAATTATTGGATGAAGTTTATTTCACCAGAATGGGTGGTTTGAATAGAGATCAACAAGACTCCATGGATTTGAGGGTCAAAATATTATTCAGCATTTATCAAGCATCAACTTACTATTCCAGTGACTCCATCACGAGGCAATATATGAATGTAGATGTAAATGTGAGTTTTGAGAATCGTATAGAAAATGATCACAGCACTTATAGCCTTATTCATATTGTCGCCGATAAATTGAGTTCTATGAAATCAACTGTGGTTGAATTATTCTTTGATGCGGTGTTTCAATTGGCTTTAGAGGAGAATTGCTCAGTCCATAGTATGGAATTTCTCCTTATGACCTTGACGTTTATGGACTCAGACTCAGAGAAGGAAACTGATGTGGAGAAGACATACGAATTGTTAATCAAGATATCTCAAGCTATCAATGGGAACATACCCAAGGTAAAAGAGAAGATTTCCGATCTTTTGGAAACCAAGATTATCGAACAAAGCCAAGTTGATTACTTGATGTTGATACAAAAGATCGAACAATTAATAGACATGTAATATAAGACTTTTTATGTATTCAGGGTATGTATGTACATAAAGACAAATTTCAAATTTTTCTAAATGATGTGTTTAACTTTAAAGTAATGTCTTAAGTATTGTATTTGCCAAGCACCTAAACCGATTAATGAAATGATAACAATGGTGGAAAAGTATTTAACTCTTGAGTTGGTTGATTCATTAGTATCTCTCATTCTTTCTTCTCTTCTTTTTAAATATTGTAATTCAGAAACAATTTCAGCAGTCATTTCTTCGATTCTACGTAATTCAACTTCATTAGGTTTTAATTTTTCAGCAGCTTGTATAGCATTCCAATCTCTAGCAGCTGCACCACTTTCAATATCTAATTCAATTTGTCTTGAAACGTGAGAGTATCTATCTTGATTTTGTAAATAATTTGAAAAACAAACATCAAATGCAGCATTATGGAAACTATTGAAAGTGATTCTGGTATCTTTACCGATATCGTTTTTCTTACGAAGTTCATTTCCAAGGGAATCGACAACAATAACATTTAATTGCTGACCATCACCTATTCTACCATCAGTTTTGATATTGATGACGACTAATTGATCTTCATGAGCAAAATCTCTGATACAAATTGGGTCAGGGTTAGCTTTAGCTAAAACATCTAAGTTCAATGCAGTAACCCATGAAATCAAAGTTGACAATATTAAATAACTGAATACTTTCATTCTATTTTTAAGTTGATCTGGCGTCGAATTTTTTCATCGCGTTGTTGGTTTTAAGTTTCCAGTCAAACTATGGAGTGCGGCGAGGACCATCAGTACCTAATTGGGAAGTCTAGCTTGAGAAGAAAAATGAGAATCTCTGAAAATTTTCAGAATCGCAGAACTTGAATAGGTTATAATGGCTAAAGTTAAGAATGCTTTCACCATGGTGAAGTTGATTTCAGGTGCCAAAACTGGTTATGAAAAATGGTTCCAAATACCTAGAAAGACTGGTAAACTTAATTTGATTTTATATGACCCTCGTGCCAAAAGGCATTGCTTATTCACTGAAAGTAAAAAGAGAAGAATTCAAGAACCTCCTCCAAAAGATTATTTTAGAAGACATCGTGTATGATCTGATAAGTTTAGTATGGTTTAACGATCATATTCTATAAGGGGAATTATTAGGGAAGATAGAAAGTTAAAAAATTATGTTGTAACGTCACTTGTATATATATAGACATTTTCATATCTAATAAATAAACTATTTACAGGTCTATGTTCATTCTATTAGTTAGTATATGACTTAATATCCCAACCTTCTCCAACGGATATCTTTGAGTTATCACCAATAATTGTGACAATTTCTTTTTCACCTCCTAAGAGGTATTTTTCAGCAACATTCTTCAAATCTTCATTAGAAACATCTAAGAATCTTTCTCTTCTTCCTTGTTTCATTTCATCACTGATACCTTCGATGAAATTAGATAAGCCTTGTTGATTTATGTTAGAAGGAGCATCGATACTTTGGAAAATTGAAAGTTTGGCTTCTTGTAAATCTTTTGTATCCCAATTCTTTTCAATTTTTTCTAAAGCAACATTGTAAGACTTTTTGAATGATTCAACAGACTTCAAGGCATTAGGATCTCTATAGGAATAATAATTCAAAGTTCCACCTAATCCATCATAATTTAATCCTCCACCATAAGCTCCATTTGATTCTCTAATTGCTGAATGTAAGTAAGAAGTAGTAAGTAAATGGGATAAGACTTGTAATGCAGCTCCATCTTTGGAAGCATATGAAGATCCCAATTTACCAAGTGATGCATAACCGATTTGGAATGGTAAATCAAATAAAGTTCTGGATTGGCTGATTGGTGATTTGTTGAAACTATCGATGAAGTTAGTTAATTCATCTTCATAGGAAACAGTTTTGAAAGAATCATCGAATTTTTGAATTAATGACTCATTTTCACTGATGGTCTTACTGTCACCGATCAAATTGTACTCAAAGCCACTTTTGATTGAACCTTCAACAACTAATTTCTGAATGATTTGTAATACTGGTAAAATTTCTTTCTTTAAGAAATCTTTTCCTCCAATCTCCAAATCCTTATTGAGTTTCATAACAAATTCAACCTGTTCCATACCACTAGTTGTATTTCTGATGTTTTTAGATGATGTTAATTGAGAATTTGTGTAAGCATTTGCATATGAATGACCTCTTTCAGCAATAGAATCCATTTGGTTACTTCCCATATTCTTAATCAAAGTAGTAAGTTTGTCCAAAACTTCTTCCTCTTCAGTGAATTTGGTACTGGTTAAAATTTCATGCCATAAATCATAGATATGAGAAGAATTTTGGGACAATGACATTCCTGAAGCGAGGAACTTCAATTTGGTATTGGATATATCATAAGGATCAGTCTTATTACTCAAAGAAAAACTAATTCCACCGGTAGTAGATTGGATTCTAGATTCCAAATCAATGATTGAGGTCTTTTCTGTTCCTGCTAAATTAGTTAAACATGAAATGAATAATGGCATGTAAACATAATATTTAGGTGGTAAATATGATAAATCCTTGCTAGCAGTAGAGTATACTAAACCATTGGTATCGACTACTCTTTTTTGTAAGACCTTATCATTTACTTTACCAAACTGTAAGTTGTGGAATTCTCCTTGACGAGGAATATCGTAGATTGATAATGTAGGTAATACAGAAACATCTTCTTCTGTTTGTTGTTTTTCTAAAAGTTTCTGAGATCTTTCAAAAATAATTTGCTTATCTTCATCAGTCAAGTTAATAGTCTTGGCTAACAATCTTTGGTTCTCTTCTTCAACCAATTTTTCACTGAATTTCTCATCAGGTTTCATGGTGAATTTGAACTTAGGAGTTTCAGGTGATAACAAGGTTTTAATCATATCTTCGAATACTTTAAGACCTTGTTCCTTGTAATCATTCTTAAATCTGTTCAAGATTTTCTCGACTTGTAAGGTTTCTAATGGGTCTACATCATTGATCCAAGTTGAGACAACGGAATTTAATAATCCCAAACCAAAATCAGGCTTGTGTTTTTTGAAACTTAATTCCAATTGGTGTAAAATGGCTTCAACTCTCTTTTGAAAAACTGGGGAGTTTTCTGTGAATTTCGGTAACACTTGAGTTAAAATTTCATTGATCTTGTTGTTCAAACCGTCGACTTTTTGAGTGGTCAAATTAGTTAATCCAATGGAGAATGATAACAAAGCAGTTGTTGAATCTAATCCAGAATTAACGGAGAAATCTTCTCCATAGTTCTTTTCAATCAATTCTTGATAGAATGGGGAGCTGTGACCATCACACAATAAGGAATTCAAGATCTTCCATTTGAAGATTTCATAATGATAATTTGGTTGTAAAGGATCTCCTAAGTAGTAAGTAACAGAAGATTGGTATTGCTCTTCAATTGGTTTATTACCCATAACATCAACGGGACCGTTCATGACAACTTCTTTATCCCAAGTATTGACATTTGGTTGTCTGATAATGTTCTTGGTCTTTCTCATACCAAAACGAGTGTAGTAACTGTTTAACTTTTCTAAGTGGTGAACCAAAGGTAAAGATCCATAGGTAAAAGTTTTAGCATTAGAAGGGTGATATGATGATTGATGGAAATCGATTAAATCTTCATATTCCAAATTGGTAATCTTTTGAGGATCTCCTCCAGAATTGTTAAGGGATTTATATATAGCCTCTTGGAACTTTATGTAGTAATAGTAGCCTGAGTTTGAGTATTGACCCTTCATTTCGTTATAAACCACACCTTTGAAAGTCAAAGGAGATTTAATGTCATCAACCACTTCGTTCTCTAATCTCCAACCTTCTTGAGTGAAATCTTCATATTTCAATAAAGGTTCCAAAGTAGATGATAAATAAACATCCATTAAATTCTCGAAATCTTTACCGTTGGTAGTAGCAAATGGGAAAAATGTGTAATCATGACCTGTCATAGCATTCATGAAGTTACTCAATGATCTGTTCAACATTTTGAAGAACGGATCTCTGACAGGGTACTTATATGAACCACATAATGTTGTGTGCTCTAAGATATGAGGTACACCGGTGTTATCAGGAGGATTGGTCTTGAAAGCTATGGAAAATACATTGTTCCTATCATTATCTGTGTGTAAATGTAAATGTTGGCCACCTTTTGCATGAATTAATTTAACTGCAACTAAGGAGAATTCTGGAATGGGTCTGACATCCTCGATTTTAAAGCCATGGTAGTTGAGCCCAATGGGATACTTGCTCAAGATCGAAGCTTGATCGAAAGAACTGTAGAATCTTTTCACTGGTCTTGCTTTAAGCATCATGAAGATTTTGCGAAGATGAGATTACTAAGGTATTTGAATGATAGATGGAGTATCACTGACCAGTTGCTAATGTAAGCCATTGAGTGTCCATGATTACTCTCTCGTGATTGGATTGGTGAATTTTTGAGGTTAGAGGTTAATTTTATACTAACAAACGTAAAGTTTTTAGGTGAAGGACACCACTTGGTTTGGCTATTCAATTTAAATTTTATTCAAACTAAAACTCCGGGACTATGCATCATTTCACCGACATTAATTTCTGTCTGATATTTACCTAATGTGATTAAGATGACCATAAATGCCTTAATTACCAAATGCCAATATAATACGAGGGGATTTTGATGTGAGACCCCCTATTTCTCTCTCCCACCTATTACCGTAAGACCGATATGTAGGTAATAGCATTAGACCTATCATTAAAGTTTGGTTTACCACACTACGAATTTAAAGTTGCAGATCGCTCATGATTCTAGCTTCGAAAACTAACTTCACTCAAATATCTTCAACATATTCAAAGGTCTATAAAGGTGGGTAATGGTGGGAGGTCGTCTCTATAAACAACCGGACCAAAAAAATAAGATTTTTAAAGTATTGTAAAGGATATCGATGTAATTGCTTTATTTGAACATAGTCATACATTCCTAATCTTTACCTTTTGTAGATAAGAACTGCATACACAGTGGTTGCAACAACGGTTTGAACGTTTATGCATTCCTTACTCAATAGATAGTTGTCAAGTAGATTTTGGACTTGTTACACTAACTCGATCGGAGGTCTATTGTGTAAAATTAAAGGGTATAACCGAATGAGACATTCTCCATTGTTAAAAATATCTAATTCTTTCCCACAGTCCAATTGTATCCTTCCGAACCCAATACCCGTATAAAAATGGTCAATTTAATCGATTGCTGAAGCTCAACAATTCCCAGCTCATACTATTGACAGTGTAAATTAATTTTTAATCTTACCAAGGTTATCTCCTAATCTTATCTCGATTATCACTGATAACCTCATGTGCATATTAAACTCTAAGATCCCAACTTCATTTATTCAAGTGATATAACACAATTGAGAGTTGAAGCAGAGTAATTGGTGACATAAGCCCTCCAATATCAAAAAATATCCCCATCGGATTCCTAATTTAGGAAGTTTAACCAGATTTATAAATGTATGTCTTTCCCAGCCTGAAAAATCTCAACATTTGAAAAATCGCGTAGTCATTTGTTACAACAACATTTACACATTAAATTATTATTTTAAAAGTTAAAAGTCCTCGAGAACGTTCAATTAGTAGTACAATTTCTTACTACTAAACATCAATAATATTAAAGTTTGTTAGATCAATTAAAAGCTTTTTTCAGGAAATAAACTAAATTTCTTTGATTGAGTCACCCCCAGATTTTTCACGTTTTAGTTATATCACTTTTCCTAAGTTAATTTTTGCAACTACTCTTCCGAAGAATTCAGGTAGTAAACAAAAAAGTGAATTCAACTGGTGGTCGAAGGAATTATAGCTTTCATCCAAAACAGAGATATCATTTATAAGTTACATAAATTGTTGCTATTAGAGGTGAAATTTATTGTTTTTCCAGTGAAAATTTAAATTATTAGGGTGTTTAAACACATCAAGTCCAATTCTAAGTAAGTAAAATGGAAGAAAAAAAGTTATTGTCAACATCTTCACCCGAAGGTATTCAAATTGCTTCGAAAATTACACCCGAAAGATTAGCTAATTTATTAATTCGTAAGGGTCCATTACCAATTCGTCATATTACCAACCAATTATCTTTGGAAGTTCAAGGCTTCGATCAATTGTCTTTATCTAAACAAAGAAGATTGATAATGGCTGCAATGGAACAAACTGATACCGTCAACAACGTGGTATTTGAAAAGATTGGTTGGGGTCAATGGGCTGTAAGAAAAGTTGACAGCGATTACATCGTGACTGAAGGTACTGAGGCTGAAAACAATTCATCTTTGGATTCCAGAATTAATACTTCACCTGGTAATACAGTAAATGAAGAAAAACATATCAATGTCAATGACTTAAGGAAACAACCAAATTTAAAATTAGGATGGTCTAAGAAAAAAGATAGACGTGAATCCATAACCAATAACAAATCAAACTTACACAATGTCAAATTACCTAACGAGAAGTTGAGTACCAGTGCAATTGTCTCTGATTCGGAAGAAGATTCCGATGATGACATTGAAGACATTGAAGAAGATGCTATTGAAGATGCTATTGAAGAAAGTTCTAGTGAAGAAGAAAGTAGCGGAAGTGACGATCTCTTCAAATTCGACCACGAATTAGAATCAAAAAGATCTCCTCCTATCAAATTTGCTAATAGAGTACCATTAAAATTGAGTCCTCCACCAAGCAATATGAATTCAAATTCTAGAAGGAAATCATCAAGTTCAAGTGTTGTTAAAAACACCAATTACAAGCAAATCTTCAATCGTTCAAGATTAAATTCTTTAGATAATTTAGATAATTATATTATCTCATCTGCAAAGAATTCAAACTTGTCATTCAATTCACCACCTCCTCCACCTCCAGCTATTGCTATGCAAAATATTTCAGGATCGCCTTTGTCATCATGGAGCTCGAATAATTACGGTAATTCTCCTAATAATGGTGAGATGATGCACAATCGTCGTAAATCATCATTTAATGAATCAAATATCAGATCTACCTTATCATCATCGATACCTTCATCGGTGGCAACTCCTTCCAACTCACATATGTTATTCAACAAACTGCATGAGAACAGTTTGTCGGATACTGATGAAGAGGATTGGGCTACAATAGGTGCTGAGAGTTTAAGACAAAATAATATGGATTCAGACGAGACTAAAGCTGCATTAGCTTTGGTTGATTTGATGTCCGTGTAAACTTGCGGTATCCTCCCATTAACTGACCCAAAACACGCCCTTCCTAACGATTCATGAAATATTAATATTCAATTCTTCTCATTAGCTTGCTTTTGTTTATAGATTCTAGATACATGTTTCCCTTTATTACTCTTTACTCCTGGTCTCCTCTTTTGTGATTGCTCATATGACAAAGTCAAGAAGAATATCGTGTCGTGTAACGTGACATGATCTCCATACCATTTTTTTTGGGATTATTTAATTGATTTTTTTGAAAATTTGAAGAGTTGTGATTTTTGCAAAATCTTTTGATTTCTGGACATAAAAATAAAATAAAAAAAAAAAATTGATGTAAAAAATTCATCCAGAGATATCTCCCAAAGCTCATGAGAACAGACCGCCTCTTTTCCCAGGCTCTAGCAACAAATTGAAGTAGGAAATTCAGTTTCCAATCAAAAAAACAAGGCTTAAATAAATATAGTGAGGTGCGACAAAAAGATAAGGTCATTAACATGAATTTACTTATACTGATTATTTTGTTACTTCCTTTGGCTTTGGGATGGGATTTGTCAACCTATGAAACGCCTAGGATTAATAAGGACTTCAGTTCAGTTTGTGTTCCAGTGAAATATACTGGAGGAAATGCATTTGTGAAGCTTGAACTTGAAGGTTATAAATTAGCTAAGGATACTAAAGATGATGTCAGGATCCCTACTATGATTATCCACTTGACTGATTTGTTAGAGGCTAAAGATATACCATTAATGGCCAAATACAACAAATTGAGTTCTGAAAAGAAGTTTGAATTGACTAATGGTGATAAATTCAATACTCCAGATCATGATCATTTTTTTAATGGTTACATGACTTTAACTGGCGGAGATACTACATTGAAGTTTGAAATTGAAGAATCTGGATATTACTGTGTTTATATTGCTTTACCAGAAGCGGTGAAAGACGTAGATTATTCTGTGGTGTTTAAAAATTCCTATGGTTATTTGATGTTCAGTTCTTATTTGAATTATAAATTCGGATGGTTGTCAGTGATAACACTTATAGCAACCAATTGGTATTTATTCCAGCATTTGATGAAAACCACAGGAAGTGAATTCCAAAACTTGAATGGAATATCTGTTATATCCAAATATTTGGTTTTCTATATTATTTCCCCATTCACTTTAATTATATTAGGAGAGAATTTGATGAGTCTTTTGATGAACCATGTCGCCAAAAAAGGGTTCTTCTTGGCTTTCCTTGCTTTTGGCTATCAAGTAGTGGAAATAGCATTCCAGATTTATGTTCAATATGTTTTACTTTTATTTTGCATGGGTTATGGAGTTCTTTATTACCATAGACAAACTAAGTATTTCAGGAAGATTCCTGCTCCTAAATCTAGATTTGCTACTGTGTTGTTGCTTAGTGGTTTAGTTATATTCTTCCTTATAGTCTTGACTTCATTATTCTCATCAGTTTCAGGTAAAAACTCGTCTGTTATATATGGAGCAGTTTCTGGTGACGAGGCAGATGCTCCAGGTACAAATGTGTGGCTGTTATTCTTGAATGCAATTGCTGGTATTTTGTTCTTCGTGAGCTACGTCTCGTCTGTGGTATTGGGTATAAAGACCATCAAAGTAATAAAAGAGTATCCACCTTTTGATACTAATGTTGAAGATTATGTTGAAAAGAATGATCAACTCCGTAAGTCTTTTAGAAGATCATTGTTGGTAATTTTCGCCTTACCGATCTATTTCAGTATCGTTTCCACAGCAATTATGATTTTTACTACTGGAACGTCATACTCAGAAAGCTTGAAGGGTAAAGATCCAGAATTGATTGGATACTATATGACAGATTTTTTGATCACTGATTCTTCAATAGTGTATTACCAAGTCATCAATAATTTCGTTCTTGGTTTGATTATTTTGGTAAGTTTGTATTTTATATGGATTAGAAGAAATCATGGTGTCGTGGTTACCAAAGAAGAGGAAACCAGCGAATACACCGATTTCCCTGAACCTGAACAAATTGTTGTTTAGAGAAATTCTTCTGATAGAATGGGCGTATAGAGTACTACCCCATAGCGAAATTTATGAATAAAAATGTCTTTTTTCTTTGATAATACTATAAAATTACATAACTTTCTAACATATTGTACGTTCAATCCGATCATCTACGATTGTTGTGTCTTGGTTTGAAAACTCCACGGTTACCTTTTCCACCACGATTTTTAAATCCACCTTTTTTGAATTTTCTAAAAGGCTTATCTCTTAATCCGTTATTGAAACTATTATCAACAAGACCAATTTCTTTGGCCAAAGCAGTACCTGGTTCGACACCAAATTTTTCAACTCTCTTTAAATCTTTTCTAGCAGTTTCAGCTGAAGCTTCATCACCAAACTTTTCAGCTCTTTGGATTTTCTTGTTCAATAACTCAACAGCTAATTGTTTTCTTTCTTCTGGAGTTAATTTCTTTGGAGGTTCTGGTTTAGCTTCTTCAGTTTCAGCCGGAGCAGTTTCTTCAGTTTCTTCTTTGACTTCTTGTGGTTCTTCAACTTTTTCAGTAGTTTCAACAGTTTCTTCTGGTTTAGATTCTTCTTGAGTTTCAGTGGATTTATCAGCTTCAACTAATCTTTCGACCAAATCAGCTTTTTTACCAGTGGTTGGTAATCCTCTAGATTCCAAGATTTCCTTCAATTGGTTAACAGTATTTGAACTATAGTCTGACATGTTTAGAAGTTCGCCCAATGTTCGCGTTGAAAATTTAATAGATTAAGTCACCCAGTGTATTTCTCGAAAAACAACTATAAACGTATAAAAGCTGAAGATTTTGGTTATTGTGATATTCTTATCTCAAATACAAGCAATGTTAGGACCATAGCCATGTTTATAACCACAATTATACCTATAGCAATCCTACCAGCAGGAAAATGATCTCTAGTTAATAATGTTTGAGTATGAAAGAACCTGATTGTAGCAAATATTATACATGATATACTCAATAATATACCCAATATAACTATTGCCCTTCCATAACGTTCGAAATGGGGTAGATTTCTATTGGTTATTTCTGTTAGATCATATTCTGTATGTCCTATAGTTACAGTATTAGATTTGGTGGATAAATGCACGAATTGAAGGAATGTCACTGCAAGAGTTAAGAATATACTACCAGTTCTTGTCCAAGCTAGGAATGTTCTCTCATTGGCCATCTAAAATCGTTAGTATCAAAAGAACCTTGATCGCATACAAATTGAGAAGGAATTTGCAACTGTGGCTTTAAATACATACATGATCTCTTGCAACTGAACCTTTGTTCTCTAGGATTAAAGCAGAATGATCTAGAATCAGATACCATGGTTTACCAACATTTTTGGGTTCAGTTTTACCTTCTTGTGATACATCTTGTTGATTACTATCATGGATTTGGATTGGTTGATTTTGATGCAGAAGATCACTATTTTCAGATACAATGGACTCCATATCACGAGGACGAGACGAGTGTGTAACATCATGTAGTTCAATATCTTCCGTAGTATCTCCTCGATCTTGTCTTCTTCTAAAACTTGACATGGCCAGGATTGTGATAATTGAGTATTGTTGGTTACCACCTGTTGCGAAATTTAGACTCAGAACGCAGTATTCAAATATTTATACATTCAATATTATACTATACATTATAATTCCATTTCAGCATCTTCATCACCATCATCAATAAACATAAGTTTATCACCATCATCAATTAATTGCCAGACATTAATATGTTGATATTCATAAATACAATCCATGAATTGTTCAACAGTATAACCTTTGGCGATGATTCTTTGACGTAAATCATTCATGATTAAGATTTTATTTATTTGACCTTCACTAGTAGCCATAGTTTTAATGATTTGATAGATCTTGGTGGTAGCACTATCATCTTCTCTTAATTTTTCTTCTTCAGTATTTAATGAAGCTTTTGAAACTTCTATTAAACGTAAAGCTTCATCAACATCTTCGTTGATAACAACATTATCGAATCTGATTCTGGCTAAGGCTTGTGATAATCTCAATATACCTAATAAGGTTCTTGGAGTAATATGTTGGAACTTTTTAATAGAACTTTCATTTCTGTGAGATTCTTTTCTTAAATTAATATAACTTTGAACAACATAATCACCAACTTCTTTAGGTACTACAGGTCTATAAGTTCTAGCAATTGAAATATATTGTCTGATAACTGCAGCATCTAATGGATCGAATGAAATTTCTGGTTGTTTATTGTACATGTGAACATAAGTAACATGACTAGCTAATTTTTCATCGGATTCTCTTGAAGGTTGATCTAACATTAAGTACATAATATCAAATCTTGATAATAAAGCAGCAGGCAAATTAATATTTTCATGAGGTGATAATCTAGGATTATATCTACCATATAAAGGATTTGCAGCTGCTAAGATTGAAGTTCTAGCATTTAAAGTTGTATTGATACCAGCTTTAGAAATAGAAATGGTTTGTTGTTCCATAACTTCATGAATAGCTGTTCTATCACTTTCATCCATTTTATCGAATTCATCAATACAACAAATACCATTATCAGCTAAAACAAGAGCACCTCCTTCTAAAACCATTTCATCAGTGATTGGATCTCTCATAACAGCAGCTGTTAAACCAACACCCGAGGAACCTCTACCAGTAGTATAAATGGAACGTGGAGCAATTTTACCGATAGCTTTTAATAATTGTGACTTGGCAACCCCTGGATCACCCATAAGACAAACATTAATATCACCTCTGATTTTCAAACCATCACCGATTTCTTTAGAAACACCTCCACATAATAATAACAATAAGATCTTCTTAACATCCAAATGACCGAAAATTTCAGGAGCAATGGATTTAGCTAATTTATTATAGATATCACCTTCATTGAATAAGTTTCTGATTTTATTTTCAATTTCAGGAGTGATCTCTAAGTTTTCATATTGTTTTTTATGTTGATGAATGTATTGAGATTCCAAATAAGTTTCAGTTAATAAACCAGCTTTCAAAGCTCTGAAACCAGTATATGGAGATGGCATGAAAATACCAGAAATATCAGCAACATCACCAGGATTTAAAGATCTGACTAAATCTCCATTTACGTGAATAGTTAAAGAACGAGGAATATGACCAACAGGAACTTGATTAGCCATTTCTTGAATTTTAACTTCTTGGAATGATGAGAATTTGGAAGCTCTTGTACTCATGAATAATTGACCTTTTAAGTTGTCAGTCTTACAAACAGATGAAGTACATTCAGATAATGGAGTGAAAATTTTTGAATTAACTTCTTGGAAGATTTCGTAACCACATTTATCACAAGTATAAGCATTAACCAAGACTGAAGGTTTAACATCAGAAACTCTGGTAACAATACCTCTTACAGTGATGAATTTACCAACATGACCACCCTTAATTTCTCTAACTGATAATGGTTTACTGTTGATTAAAGGTTTGAAATATAAATGATAACGTCTAGTTAATTTTGCAGGGAACAAATCTTCATTTAATTCTTGTTGTAAACCTTCATTATCACCATTAGCATTAAAATTATTAGATCCTTGAGAGAACCCTTCTCTTAAAGCATTAATTTGTTCGGTGTTTTCTTGTAATGTTCTTTGATTTTTTAAGTTTCTTTGATGTAAGATAACATCCAAAACATCATCCTTATAGGAGATATCTTTAGTTGGTGGTGGCATAATCTTATCTATTATATCACTGAACATTTCAATATATCTATGAGTATTATCTAAGACTTGATCAACCAATTTACCTCTGAATTGACTTTGACTAGTACCAATCATTTGTTGATTGGTTTCATAGTTTTTTAAATCATTCAAGTCAATGTAAATTGTTGAAACATCTCTGTTGGAGATTTTTTGTAAAATTGACATATATTTCAATCCTAAGAACTGATTATCTTCTTCAGTCATTTCCATATCAGTTTCTTCAGATGATTTGAAATGTTTAATGAAATCTTCTAAACCATCCTTGATAACTTGATAGTTAATATCCAATTGAATGGTAGGCAATACCGTGGAAGTTGTAGTAGACATTTGTAAAATAAGTTCTCTTCCTAAGGTGAATAGAAAAAATTAATTTTTCAGAGACGCGACTTCCTTATCACGCGTAAGGAAAAATTCTAAGGTCTCAGTATATTAAGTCTATAAGAGAGAACATGTAGATACACTAAAAAGGAATGACATAAACCTAGAAGAATTGAACTTTAACCTAAATGTCCACTACTCATACTAGGAACCACAGAATGACTATCAATAGTCATATTATCTAAAAGACTCTCATCGATACAATCTTTGATGATACCATCCCAATCACTAAACATAACGAAATATAATTGTAACATACTCAAAATAAATAATGCAATTAACATACCAATCCATAAACCAAGTAATTTCAAATCTCCAGCAAATGCTAAGTAGAAAGCTAATGGTAAAGCAAGGAAATAGTAACTAATTAAATTTAACCATCCTCCTATCTTTTGTCTACCTTGACCTCTTAAGATACCAGCTGTAAGACATGATAAAGCATCATTGAGTTGGTAAACTGCTCCTACAATTAAAACTTCACTAGCTAATTTGATGACTTGTTCATCGGATGAGTATAAAGAGGCGAATAATCCTCTACCACTGAATAAAACAACACCGTTTATACTTCCAACAATCAATGATAATAAAATGGTAGCGTTGGATGCAATTTTGGCTGCTTTCTTGGAAGCTGATCCAATAAACCAAGCAATTCTTGTTGATGCAGCAATTGACATGGCGAAAGGAATTTGATAGAAAATAACACAAGTGGTTGAAACGATAGATTGGGCAGCTAAAGTTTCAGTTCCAAATTGTGATGCAGTGAAAGTGATAATTTCAAAAGCTAACCATTCAGCTTCAACCATCAAAACCCCTGGAATTGATAAATTAATCATTCTTTGCCAATGTTTGAAGTATTTCATATCTAACATACCAAATTTTGGCCAACATTGATATCCGTTAACGAAGTAAATATATCCATATAACATGAAACACATGATCCAATTGGTAATAACCACAGATAATGGAGCACCTACAAAACCCAAACCTATTCTTTTATCCCATACTAAAGTGTAATTCAAGATAATGTTGATTGGTGCACATACAGTTAAAACATAAGTAGATGCATGAAAGACACCTTGACTCTGTAAGAAATGCTTAGCATTCTCGAACAAGATAAAACCTGGTAAACCCATACACAAGATCTTCAAATAAGTGGAAGCTAAATGACAAATCCTTAATTGATCTTTACCAATTAAGAAAACCAAAATATCCATACTGCCAAAGAACCAAAGACAGAAAATTGGAATAAATAACATTAATAATAAATAATTACATCTCATGAAGTGCATTCCTACCATGTTGAAGTCCTTTCTACCAAAACTTTGAGCACATAATGTGTCAAGACAAGTACTGATACCTTGAATAATAGCATATCCCGAGATATTAGCCGTCATAGATGATAAACTGACAGCTGCTAATTCTTCTGAACCTAATCTTCCTACTGAGAATACAGAAGCAACAGTTAAGGAGTATTGTAAAAGAAAGGTAATAGTTAATGGGATGGAATAACTAATAAGGACTTTAAATTCAGTTTTATAATTAGTTTCTGGTTCTTGAGGTAAATTGGAATTTGAGATAACTGCTGTAAGATCTAATGAATTGGTAGATTTCCAAGGGGCTAAACCCAAACCTTCGCTACCACGTCTACTTCTTGAAGCTCCAACACCTCCATAGTTTCCAAAATTACTATTCAAATGAGAATGGGAGGTTGAATGAGTTAAAGGATTAAATGATGCAGGGGGAGGAATGTGGTCTGTACCAACTGATGCTATTGACAAACGACGTTGTTGAATGATAGATATAATTTCTGACTCATCAATCTCTTCTTGGTTCAAGAATGGAGTGTTTTCATCAGGAACTCTACTCATAATTGCTGTGAACCTAAATTCAAGAGATCGTTCTTTAGATAATTTAGATTTGCGAAATATCCTGTTTCGCGTCCCCCAACCCGTTTAGTACAGTTTAATCCGCCTTACAGTGTAGTAACCAGAATGTTAGGGTTTTTGTATTAGAGAAGACCGGTATGATGTCACATTGATAGAGGAACCTTATAGTGGAAGATATATGGCAAAAAGTCTATGAATATATATTAAAATTTACCATTTAATAAATTCTTGATCATATCTCTACCGGTATAGTAGACAGTTCTGCCGAAAGTTTCAAAATCTAAGGTACTTGAGATAACTTCAACAAAACCAAAAGGTAACATAGCTGGGATCCAACCTTGGGCTAATTCTAAAGCATATGAACCTTCATCCATTGAGAATTGTTTGACTTGACCTCTTTTCAAGTGATGTTGTTCTCCAGGTAAATAGATTGAAGTTTCTAATTGATTATCGAAGAAAGCTTTTTCATTACCAGTTAAGATAGTGAAGTAATCATCAGCAAAATGAACTCCAGTGTGACCATTCAAACCAATGGCAGTACCAAAAATGATTAAATATTCGGAAATTGAGGCATGTAAGATAAACATAGTACCCATTGATCCACCAGCATTGTTGAAAACCCATTCGTTATAGTTCATATCATTGATGATATCTTTACCATATTTGGCTTGTAATTTTGGAACTAAGGTGTCGATAATTAAGGTAATATTACCACTAGTTTCTTCGGCCAAAGTTTCTTGAACGATCTCTTGTAAAACTTTAGCATCGAAAACAAAGTTTTTTGGTAACCAAGTGCTGTATAACAGACTTAAAAGTGAATAAAATAAGGCAAAGAATGCACCAACGTATAATAACTTCATGTTTTGGAATTTACTTGGAAGGAAAGAGTGACAAGTTAAATGAAAAATTCCTATACGATTAAACGATGTGTCGCGATCTGAATACGATCTGATGCTGCAAAATTTCACAACACTCTTGGAGCTATACGAGAATACCAAGACCTAGGATTGTTAAGAGGGAAATATGATAGTTGGAGATAGAATGGATCTGGGAATACTATAATGAGGTTAAAGGTGTAGAGATTCAATGGGACGAATTTTATTCTTTTGCACCCAAGACCCTGGCTACTAAAGTAGAGTTCGAGTAGATCTCCATGGTAAATGACAGCTTACAGTTGCTGCATGATAGTGTAGAAGTTCAGTATGATTTGACCGACGAAGCCCTCGTGGACTCAATTTATATTTCCCAATATGTACTTAATTTTAGATTCCTCTCTCTATTATAGTCTCAATGCCAGACTAGGGACGACCTCAGAGCTGACAAATAGGAGTCATAAGACCTTGTGTCCAGTGGTAACTTCCCAAAACGATCAAAACGATGTAAAAACTTACAAAAATCGACAATGACCCGTACTTATATCTCATGCTTACCGGAAGTTTGAACAACTCTGCAACAAAGGTACTAACAGTGGTTAAACCACCACAGAATCCATCTCCTGCACCTAGTAATGCTTGACACCCTATTATTGAATTAATTACTCTTGAGGTTTTAGTATGTGACATGGAAACCAATGTGAAGACAGCAAGTAGGGTAGTACCAAATATGTTGGCAATGAATGTCCCGAGAGGGAAAGGTCTGTTGTTTAATTTAGACAAGTGGTAACGTAATATAGCACCAAAAGGAGCAAAAAGACAACTAAACATCCATTCCCTCCACGGTTTATATGTTCCTAGAAGAACAACCGTGGCGATGAATAGTAGTAATCCCAATAAGGCACTAACATATGTTATGAACTGTGGAGTATTCAACTTGAATTGCAGCTGAACACCTAAGTGGTAGCCAAAAATTGAAACTCCGAGCTGACCTATTACCACTGTTATGACTTGTATAACACCATAACCCACAGTTGGATAATTCAAATGATTGAAATTGGCACCCAATTCAAATGATTCAAGAATAAGTGACAGAAAGGATGATAAGGTACCACAAAACCCTGTTGTTATACCTACAAAGAACAGCCCTTTATTAATTTTTTGAACTAATGCAATGACGAAACAAGCAACGAAGTTCGCCCAAACGACTCCCCCGAGATATGTGCTATCGAAGCTGGTAAGAACTATTAATCCCTTCCTAGCAAGTGCTCCCCATATAGCACCATGTATGATATTTAGGTGTGTTAGTATTTCTTCCTTCATGTTATGATGAGTGCGGATTATGACAGTAGCAGGGCTTTTTAGATGTTTGACTCATCTCGTCTATTTGGTACTTAAGCCACCGAGAAGATGCATGATGTATTTGGTAGAGGACAATAGTTTTCTGTATCAAAGGCTTATGTTGTAACGATGGTACGATAATTCAAGGATTGAATAGGCAGGGACTCTAAAAATCGGTTGCAAAACCTTACTTGGCGTGTCACGTGATAAGATACTTTTCGTATTCCACTATCAAGTCTGAAGACTGAAGAAGAAGTCCATAAGTGAAAAATGATCCCTTATCTCAAGGAACTGATCTACAGAGCAAGAGAACGATAGATAAGGGTAGATAGACTCTCACCGTCAATTACCCAATTTGGCAAACGAATGCGAGTCCAGGATAAGAAATCAAGATCCAGATTTTTAACTTGAGAACAAATGGTTAAAGTTTTAGTTACAGGTGCCAGTGGATTCGTTGCAACCCACTTAGTCCAATTGCTCGACAAGAAAGGATATGATATAGTTGGAACTGTAAGATCAAAAGAAAAAGGTGTAAAGTTAAAAGGCAAGTTCCCTAACTTCAACTATGAGATTGTTGGTGATATGACAGTTGAAGGAGCTTTTGATGAAGTGTTGAAGAAGTACGAGTTTGAATTCCTCTTTCACACTGCTTCTCCATTTTTCTACGATACCACCGAACCAGAGAAAGATTTAATCATTCCAGCCATCAAAGGTACTGAAAATATTTTGTCCAGTGTTGAAAAATACGGTAAATCCATCAAAAAAGTTGTTTTGACTTCCAGTGATGCTGCTGTTTATTCTGCTGAAGATGAACAGAACAACAAGTTATCCTTCGATGAATCAAGTTGGAATAATATCAGTTATGAAGATGCTTGTAAGGATTCAGTTTACGCTTACTATGGAGCCAAATCATTTGCTGAGAAATACGCCTGGGAATTCTTGAAGACTCATGACGTTAAGTTCCAAATGACTGCTGTTAATCCAGTTTATATCTTTGGTCCTCAAGTATTTGAAGAAGATGCCAAGGGTAAATTAAACACCTCAAATCAATTGATCGGAGATTTATTGAATTTAACTCCAGAAGAAATGGAAAAATTCGATAACTTAAAAGGGGGTTATGTCGATGTTAGGGATATTGCCAAAGCTCACTTGTTGGCCATTGAAAACGAGGAATGTGCTGGTAAAAGATTATTCTGTTACGGAGGTAAATTCAGTAATCAAATGTTATTGGATATTGTCAACAAGAACTTCCCTCAATTGAAGTTACCTTTAGGAACACCAGGAAGTGGACCTGAAGATATTAAAGAATTATGTCAAACCAGTAATGAAGCTACCAAGAAATTGTTGGGATTCGAATTCAATGATATTGAAAATATCGTCGTTGACGTAGTTGAGCAAATTTTAAAATCAAAATTATAGACAGGTGACTCCACTAAATAGGGGCCAGGGCCCTACTATTAGTTTCTAGCTTTAGTTTTAATTAAATTCAGATCGTTCCTCTTGTCCTCGTCCGAAAACTCTCTGAAAACACATGTGAGGCGCTAGCGTAGACGAATCCCTCGCTCTTTAGCCGGAGAATATGAAATTATGTATGCATCGAGTACTAAATATTAAAGTTTATCCAAATAATATCCTCTCGTGTCGTGCCATTCTCACTAGATTGACCAATAGTTTCATATTCTCAAATGGGTTGTGGGGTTATGCAGGTTGGAAAAACTATTTTCCCCCCATAAAAAAGGAGACATATGTTGGAGTAAAGAAAAAATAAAATCAACCTAGGGACATACGTTTCATTGATTCAGTAACTGTAGAGTAACCAACGACATACTCAGAAAGTTTATCTTGAAACACTAGTTTTTTGGAGATTTGGCGATCATGAGCTCGGAAAAACATGTCCACTTGAACGGCTCGTATCCCTTCGTCCATGTTTGATTTGAGTATCCAGGGAAAAAACTGGCTTAAACACGATGGTCCAACATAAGTTGTGGGGCTTTAGTTGACGACTCTAGAGAAAATATGTCAATAGTTTTTCCAACAAGAAAAAGGAGAAATTGCTTTTTCGGAGTTTCCCACAAGATAAGCCTTAAACGAAATCTTTTCCCTAAGGCTGATCTATTTTAGGTTAGTGTGACTCTTATGTTTACCATCACAATGGTGGTTAAAAATAATATGGTCATTGATCTAATAATGTCAAATCATCACGGCCAACGCCTTACTGTGTACTGGAAGATTTTTCCACTTTAGCATACGGTGCTTTACGATATTTTTTTTGGGGTCAGTGGGGTACATATGTATTGGGAAAAATTTTCAGACATTAATTTTTCCAGCAACTGGAAAAGTTGTCGTCAAACGGCCGATCTCCTGGAATAATTAAAAAGTTAATCCAATACAATAGTTGCTTTTTATTACATCTTAGTGTCATATTGTAAGTTTAATCTACTTGTTTACCATCTCTTATCTATTCAAAGTTATGAACTCCCAACATCGTAAAAAAGCCAGGCAACTTTTCACTAATGCCACCGTTCAGAATTTCCCCTGATATGAAAAAGAGTCACGACTTCAAGATGAAATTCATTGTCATTGGACAATATTTCAAGGAGGAATGTTTTTTTTCACCATTTTCGGAATATCCTGTAGACGCAGGCGAAAATGTCGCTCGGATTTTTATTTTTCCCTCAGATATACTCCACACTCAGATTTTATTGTTTTGCTGGGGAGTGGTGCAGGTAAGGAGATTAGGTGGAATTGTAATATTCCCAGTCATCTGGGGATATTTTTGAAAGTCTATAAATACTCCTTTAATTTCCTCTTTTTTTTTCATTATCAAATCATTTATCCGATTCAAAGAATTAGAAAATATGACTTTAAGAGACAACGCTTTAGTTAAAAAGTATATTAACATAGATGCCAAAGGATCAGGATCCTCTAAAATGGGTATTCTCGTTGGTAGTTTTGCTGCCTTCGCTGGTATCCTTTATGGGTATGATACCGGTATTATTTCAGGTGTTTTAGGTATGGATTATGTCACTGAACTTTTCCCTGCTGATAAAAAAGCTTTCACTTCAAGTGAAAAATCTTTAATTGTTTCAATTTTATCTGTTGGTACTTTCTTTGGTGCTTTACTTGCTCCAATTTGTTCCGATAGATTTGGTAGAAAATGGACCATTATTTTTTCATCATTACTTATTTTCAACGTTGGGGTTGTTTTACAAACTATTGCAACTTCTATTCCTTTATTATGTGCTGGTAGAGCCGTTGCTGGTTTTGGTCTTGGTGTTATTTCTTCAAATGTTCCTTTATATCAATCTGAAACTTTACCTAAATGGATCAGAGGTGCTATTGTTTCATGTTATCAATGGGCTATTACAATTGGTTTATTCTTAGCTTCAGTTGTTAACAACGGTACTAAACACAGAAATGACAGTGGTTCCTACAGAATTCCTATTGCTATTCAAATCCTTTGGGCTTTAATCTTAGGTATTGGTTTATTCTTCTTACCTGAATCACCAAGATTCTATATCATTAAAGATAAATTCGATGATGCTAAGAAATCCTTATCTGTCTTAAGAGGTTTACCAGTTGATCACCCTGAATTAATCGCTGAATTCGATGAAATTAAAGCTAATTATGATTACGAAAGATCTGTTACTCAATCTGGTTGGTTAGCTGTCTTCTCAACCAAGAACAAACAATTAAAGAGATTAGTAACTGGTGTTGGTTTACAAGCTTTCCAACAATTAACTGGTGTTAACTTCATTTTCTACTATGGTACTACTTTCTTCCAAAGTTCAGGTATTTCCAACGAATTTTTAATTTCCTTAGCTACTAACATTGTTAATGTCGGTTCAACTATTCCAGGTATCTTCTTAATTGAAATCATCGGTAGAAGAAAATTATTATTAGGAGGTGCTGTTGTTATGTCTATCAGTCAATTCGTTATTGGTATTACAGGTGTTGCTACTACTTCGGATTCTGCTAATAAAGTGTTAGTTGCCTTCTCATGTATTTTCATTTCTGCTTTTGCTGCTTCTTGGGGTCCAGCTTGTTGGGCTATTGTTGGTGAAATTTTCCCATTAACTACTAGAGGTAAATCTATTGCTATTTCAGCTTCTTCAAATTGGTTATGGAATTGGGCTATTGCTTATGCTACTCCATATTTAGTCGATAGTGGTCCAGGTAATGCTAACTTAGGATTAAAAGTTTTCTTCCTTTGGGGTGGTTGTAACTTCTTATGTTTCTTCTTTACCTACTTCATGGTTTATGAAACTAAAGGTTTGAGTTTAGAACAAGTTGATGAATTATATGAAAATGTCACCAATGCCTGGCAATCACCTAAATACGTTCCATCACAATTAAGATTCAAGGATACTGTTGAAAAGCCAGAAACTGAAAATATTGATGATGTTATGATGAAAACTGATCAATCAGTTGAAGAATCAGTTTAATAGATGAGTGTACGATTTGTATTTACTGTGCTCTTGACCATCTCTGATTGTCTTTGAAAAGTGTCCAATAGAGTCTCTGAGTGACTGTCTATTAGTGGAATGTTTAACTGGCTCTCTTACTAGCTTCAGTGGCTCTGTGAATGGCTCCAGACACCTCCCAAAAGTCTTTGCAAGTTTTCAAAAGAGTCGAATAATTTTCTATTCTATAAATATCTATATACATTACCAACCAAAACTTTCTGTATGCAAAAAGATCTCCTCGATGTGATCATTAATAACCAAAGATTGTAATGAAGCAACTGCATTACTAACTTCGAATTTCATTGAATTACTTCCTGATGAAACAATCATATTTCTTCTTGCCAAATAGAATTTCATCCCAAGTATGAGGTCTGCAACATGAGGTTTATAATGATGAACGTTCAATCCTTCGTAACTTGAAGAACTTACCTTTTCTTCTAAGGTTTCCTTTTCATCATCAACAATACCGACTTCTTCATGAGTGACATAAACATTGATATTAACGAAATCAGCAACACTTTGAATCAATTCACTCTTGACCCAATCTATATCACGAGAATATCTTACTATCCATATGAATTCGATCTTCTTTGTGACTTTATTTTCACCTGATTTGACTTTTTCAACTAAATCCAATAAGAAAGGTAAAGTGGCTGTTATACCAGAACCAGTGGCAATTAAAATAACTTTTTCAAAAGAGTTATGATCTCTTGAACTTCCTCCATATGGGCCATCAATGAAAACATCTTTATCAATAACATTACTGGTGTTATTTTCAATTTCTTTATATAAAGTACCAGTTAAACCTCTTTTTGGAACTACAATGAACTTTACTTCATCACCATCTTGTTTTGGTAAATTGACAATAGAAAATGGATGGTTATCAAGAATCTTAGATTTGAATCTGATGAATGCATGTTGACCAGGTCTCCAGACAATACCTTTATTATTAGCAATATCAATTTCAAAAGATTTAGAACCTGGTAATTTGTATAATTTAGCCTTTCTTGATCTCATGAAAAGAGCATTCGGACGGAAACAGGTCTTGATCAAAAGACGGTAGAATAATTGACCAAACCAGAAGGCTAAAGCTGCCCACATGTAATTTTCAGTATCTAACATACCCCAAAGATGCCAAAGTAATGTAGCAAAATAGCCAACTCCTAACATCCAATGGACATGCCAGAAAATCTCATAAAACCATTTTCTAATGAAAGATTTAGATAATGTGCAAAGTAATATTAAACATACCAAAGGTGGGATACCTGAATACATAGCAAACCCTTTGAAATCTTCAGCCAAGTTACTATAACCACCTTCGACCATATCTTGATAAACGAAAGGGATGGCATGAATTAAAGATAATACTAAAGCTGCTACACCAGCATATTGATGCATATAATTTAATTTCTCATAACTTATACCTGTTAATAACGTTATGAAATTGGTTTTACCACCAAGAATATAAATAAATGGAGTTAAAGCTGTGGCCATAATCCCAGCTCTAACAGCTAAAGGAGGACTACCAAATCCTCTACAACCTCTATACCAAAAATGAGGAATAAATACCCATAAAAATAAATATAATGACGTTAAAATTAAGAATACTGAATTACCACCTGATGGAGGTAATGATGTGAAATGACTTATCTTTGCAGGAATGTTTTTATACCCAAAAAATCTCGTATACCCTGAAATCAGATTGGCAAATTGATCTAAGATACTAGTATTTCCACTATTCCTATATCTCAGGTCTCTCCATCTATAATAAACATTCTTTAAACCTGCCACTGCTATGAAAGCACATCCATAATATAATGTATAGTACCCATAATAAACTTGAGATGCCCAAGGTATAGTGGCTTGAGATTTCATATACTCATCCATGTAGGCATCAAGATTAGCATCAGCAAGGCAATCCATGCCTTTAAAACTTACTGGCATGTTAGGGTAATGATTTGTGGGGTTGGGTTGATTGAAAATTTATTCAATCAAAGGCCAGTTATTTTCTATTTATGTTTTTTACAAAACATTTCAGCCTTTCCTAATTGGTTTAGGTTAAATGCTCACTTGACCAAAACAGAGGATTTTTTTGCTCGTATTTTTGTGCAGTACACGAGATGAGAGATATAAGATACCAAGTAAGGGGTTAGGCGAGAGGATTGGCCGAAGGGGGAGGGTAAGAAGATGGGAAAGATGGGAAGGAAATGATTTGATTGGTTGAGAGTTGGAGTGGGCTGTAGGAGTGGGCTGAAGATGAAGGTGAAACTTAATAAAGTGCCGTGGTGATTTGTAGATCTGGTCCTGATGTGTTGGTCTTTTGAAGCTCTGACTACTTGTCGTTTTTGTTGCTACCAATGGTACAGACGAGAAGAGAGGATTCGATTGAGCAATCTGAGGGTGGGTATCTGGAGGGGTCGACCCAGGAGGGTAGATAGGTAGATAGAGGGTGGATAGGTAGATAGGGTGGATCTGAGACACTTAAGAAGGCTTATGAGAGACCTGATGGCCCCATTGTGTTCTGAACACAGCACATCACAGTCCTTCAATACATCCTTCCAAGAGTATTGCTCGTACTCATTCTCGTAGCACTCCCACTCCAGAGACAGTCAACTATTCTTCGTATATTACATAATCTTTTCATCTTCAAGGAACTTAAGAAGTGATTGAATTTCAAAGTTATCAGTGAAATCTTCATCGAAAAGACTTCTTTTGGTATTAGGCCCTATAGCATCATTTTTAATATTCTTTATGGCAGCTTTGACAAGATCAATATACTCACCGAAAGCCCCAGGATAGAAAAGATTAGTTAACCTTTTGGTTTTCTGACATCCTTGAACTAATTCTTCACCATCAAAAACTTTCTTAATCCATCTAAGTGCTGCACCTGATCCTTCAATAACTTCTAAAATATGACCAGTAGATGAAGCAGTAGCAAATTCAAATGAATCCATACCATCACCATCACACCAAACTTCATAAACTCTCTGTGAATCCTTATAAGGAACAATTTCATCTTTTTCTCCATGATATACAAACATTGGAATCTCTGGTTTAACATCTTCTGTAGCATTAATACCTAAAGTGTTTTGTGAAAGAACATCTTGGATAACAGGAGCTTTAAGAATGTCCCAACCATTCTTGGCATATCTATTCTTTCCAGCAAAAATATCATCAAAAGCATAATTCAAGATAGAATCAGCTAAACATAATTCATAAGCTTTTTCAAAACTTTTGGTCTTGTTAGGGAAGATTTGCTCATCAACAAAAGCTCTCAAGTCAGGGTATTGATTAGATAATCCAGCAATAGCACTAGGAGTTAAACCGACAAAAATTGAACCATCAATAATTTCAGCTACTGCTGTAATATTAGTGACCCAGCCACCAATAGCACAACCTTTCAAGTTTCCAGTTAAATCTTCTGCATATGTTGGAGCAAGACCAGCTGCCCATCCACTAGCAATAGTTCCTCCCGAATAACCCCACATCACAACCTCAGCATCAGGTGAGATATTAGTGATATTCCCTGTCAGTAGAGTTGCTCTAATTGAATTCAATGTTGCATAACCTGAGGTTGGTCCAACTGTGAAAGTACTCATAGAAGTTTCATAATCTGGAGCTACAACATAATAACCTTGATCTAAAGCCGTTTGGATTAAAAACATTTCCAATTTTGCAACAATGGTACTAATTCCACCTCCAACAAATGAATAAGAAGGTGCACAATTCCCATAAGCAGAATCTTCAGCAACTTGATATGATACCAAACGTGAATTATTAGCATTATAAGGTTCAAAAATCGTTGAAACTACTGTTGAAGCATTACCTAAAGCATCTTCAGATTTGACCAATATTTGCCAGACATTAGACACATTTACAGGGAAGTAAAGACTTCTGATTTGATAAGGAGCTACTCTCATTTTCAAAATAGTACCAGGTTCCTCATCCTCGTAATTATCAGGGGGCAGATAAAATGAGTCCTCATCAGGTGTCAAAACCTTAATAGGTGATGCAAAAATTATACCAAACAAAAAAAACCAAAACAATTTCATTTTGCAATGGTTAGAATGACAGACTCTATCCTTTATATATAATTGGGGTTAGTTTAGAGGGATGAATCTGAATACAATGGATTATGTTTTAAGGTATAGCGGATATTGATCTCAAAATTTCCTAAAAGGGTAAGAAGTGAAATAAATTTTTGCAGCAAGAATTTGGAGACAGAGACAATGGGATTTTCTGATTGGATGGTAAGGGGGAGTTAGTGTAGGATATGTGTCAATGGGGAGGCTTCTTGGTATTGTGTGATGTGGATAAGGAACCGAGAGAAAGTCAGAGAGAGAGAGAGTAGTTAAAGAGTGAGGGAAGTGAGAGTAAGTTCTAGTGGTAAACTTTCACACTCCGAAGGTTGACATGTCATTGACATGGTCAGGAACGCAATTATAAGGTTAAAGTACTAAAAAGTCTAATAAGGTTTGAGAAAGGTTTCAGGAACAGAGATCAGAAAGTTTGAATGTGATTCTGAATAGACCAGTAGAGATTATTGTAGATTCAATTGAACCATAGGATGAGCCACATAATAGACACCTTCTGGGACCGTTAAATAATACTTCTTCTCAATGATCGTGCCGTTTTAGGAAAGGTCATTTCCCAATTGAAAAATTACCCAATTAGGAAATAACTCGTTTTGACAGTTCAAGTCCAGAATATGACAGAATAACCATCATGTGAAGCTTCCCAAATGATCAGATAAAACAAATGGGGAGAAATTAGGCCATTTCGGGAAGCTCACCTAAAAATAAACTTCGTACCTTAGAGAATAGAGAAATCTCCATTAATCGTTATATTATACTACAATGAAACATCAGATCGTAACTGTTTCAACATGGTTTGTGTTCTCATCAAGGTACTATCAGAATGAAGGGATGTACCACTAAAATTACCTCCTTTACGTTTGGTTAATCTTCTTTTTAAATCATTAATACTGTCATATTCTTTTTCCTCATTAACTGAAAGTTGAGAACCGTTAGAAGATTCACTAGGGAATAGCACATTCAAAGGTTGATCCAATGATGTTGATGAATAGAAAGAAAGGGCCTTCTTTCTTCTGATGGAAGAACTTGAAGATTTATGAGATGGAGCACTCGATTTAAGTTTTTCAAGTAATGAATCCATCAAGCTTTCCTTATCACTATTTTCACTATCATCATTTTCACCAACCTCTGATTCTGCGGGTTCTTCACTTTCAGCTCTTTCTTCTTCTTTTTGTTTTTGTTCTTTTTTGACTTTGGAAGTTTCTGCAACTTTCTTTCTGGCGTCGACAATGTTTTGTTCTTCTTCCTTTTGGATGTTTTCTATATGGGCTCTCTTAAATTCGGAGATGAAGTTGGAGAATTTGATAAAAAATGAGTTTCTACTATGAGAATCTTTAGTATTTTCACCAAAATAGATCATTAAACTATTGTGTTCTTCGATAGTTTTCTTTAAATGGTTCTTCAATATTGAAAGTTTGATTTTGGCATTCTCCATTGGTGATTTGACCTTACTGACCACCTCATCGTCAGGATGGAATACTGAAGGGTCACTCAAATTACCTCTTTCAAGTGAACTCACCACTCCATTAATTTGTCTTTCAAATTCTCCACAATCGGTTTCAATCTGTTCAATAGAAACGTTCTGTAAGTGAGTCAAAGAGTTCAACTCATCAACAAATGACCCATATTCAGGGAAAGTGTTCCTGATAATCTTCTCGATGTAGTGCAAGAAATGCATGGAGTTACTCTCGTCTTTCATGAACTTAAGTCTTTGTAAGGTATCTAATTTGAACCCTAAAGCTCTCTTGGAATCCTCATTCATAAAGTTACCAACAGATCTGATGATCCCAAGAACATGTTTCAAAGATTCAGAGTTTCTGATGCTTTGATTGGCTTCATCAATGGCTCGGAGCTTTCTGGATAAATCCAAATAGTTTTGGGTATAAGTATGAACCAATAATAAGGCCCTGGATCTAGATTTCCAATAATGTCTCAAGTTGAAACATAATTCAAGATAAACTCTATCAGGTCTTTCAAGATCATTGGGGTTATTCTTTGGTTTCAGGTTCTCATCACTAACATCTCTCAGGAAAGGTTTGAAGTTTCTGATCAATGTCTCATTCATCTCCGATAAGGTATCGTTATTGAAGAATTCCAACACTGTGACGTTATCCATGATTTCCTTATCACAGACAATGACTTTGTGAATGAGTTCTTCAACTTCTAATGATCCAAACATATGGAGATTGATACCAAACTGTTGAGCTAAATCTCGAGGTAAAAGAGAAACCTTTTTTGTTGGAGAATCAACGAAATCTTTCCTTTTCTTGATAACCGAAGATTTGGCTACGAACTTCTTTTCTACTTCATCAAGAATACCTTTCTCTTGAAGTTGTTCTGATAATTTAGAATGTTCAATGTCGGGCCAGAATGTCTGGTCGATATCGTCGATTTTATCCCAATGCATTTGCTTTAACTTGGACTTAGGCTTGATACTTGGAATGGAGAACTTTGGTTCTACGAACAGATTGTCGGGGGTATTGGTTTCGGATCTGGAGAAATCCACTGGAGTTCCAGGAAGACTAGGTAATGGTAATGGAGGAGGTGGTGGGGGAGTTCCTGGCAAACTAGGTACTGGTAAAGGCGGAGGAGGTGGAATTCCTCCCATAGTTGGTAAAGGTGGTGGAGGAGGTGGAGGGATTCCTCCAATTGTTGGTAATGGCGGCGGGGGAGGTGGTGTTGAAGCTCCTGAAAGTTTCTCCAAAAAAGGAGGTACCGGAGGTGGAGGTGGAGGTGGTGGAGCCACCGGATTCAGATCCTTTGCTAGGTTTTGTAAAAATGATGGAATTGGAGGTGGCGGAGGGGCAGGACCTTGAGGCGGTGGGGCCACTTTATTTTCCAAAAATTCAGGAATTGGAGGTGCTGGTGGAGGAGTATTCTTCAAAAAATCAGGAACAGGTGGTGGAGGTGGAGGTGGAGGAACTGAACTACTCAATTCCTCAGAAGTTGACAGAACAGGGTTAAAATCAAAATCATCAAACTTTGGAAATTTAGGAGGAGGCGTTGGAGGTCTAGGACTATTAAATTTATGATGCCCATCCCTTATTTCCACCACTACACCTTCTTTTTCTTCCTGATCATTGATCACAATGGGATTCAATTCGGTACCTTTCAATTTCCTTCTAAGTTCATTCATCACCACATTATTACCCATAGATACTCTGATAGGTTTTGTTCTTTGTTCTTGAGGTTCTTCCTTCAATAAGTTAAGTTGGTGTCTCAACTCATTGATAGTGTTCTCTTGTTCAACAATCTTATCAGCACTAAGAATATTCTCTCCTTTCAAGAACTCCAAATCTTCATTATAAAGCGTATTGGAAGAATCCATCTTCATCTTATTCAATTGTTTCTTCAACTGTTTGTTCTGTTCCTGAAGATCATTGTTCTCCAACGATAACTTCTGATATTCTTCGTTATTTGTGATCTTTGATTCCTCAGGGTTCTTTACAAGTTTCTGTAACAATCCTTTTAATTCAGTCTCATCAGAATATTGTTGTTTCAACTGCGTGAACAAACTATCGAGATTCTTATCCTCCAAGCTATCGACACTTTCATTATCGATACCAAAGAAAGCATGGTAATCATCTTCACCATAACTTTCATACTTCTCTATCTCTTCGTCGATCCTCTCATCATTGATAACCTTTAACTTATCGAAAATCTTATCGATTCTAGAATCTCCCAATTCTCTACGAATGTTGATTCTTAGTTTGATCAGTTTGGCTTTGTCAATGATGGAGTTCACTAATAATAATGTCGTCAAACAATAGTTCTTCAAACTACCACTGTACTCAACTTTTGAAGCATAATCTCCAATGAAATACTTATCAAGGAATGATTCGAAGGAGTTCAACCATGGCTGGAACCTTACATATTCACCCATATGATCCTGAAGTGCTTGCATACTTTCTAAGATCAAAGATAAGGATTCTGGATCTCGGTTATACGACAAAAAGATCAAAACTTCAGTAACAAGGATACGAGTAGCTAATCTAGGAGATACTAACGAATGAGTGATTGACTTGATGATATGTAACTTGTTGGTGTACCCACTGTAAATGAAGGTTTCGTTCTCTTCGTTTTCTTCGTTTTCTTCAAAGAAACCATTGAACAGTTGACTGACAATATGTTTCAAACATTTGATTATGAGATATTCTCTATCGAACTCTTCATTTGACTTGATACTCTTCTTGTTGATTCTCGAGAGGATCACAGATAAAGCAGCTTCACCTTGAGAATTGATGAAAGCTAAAGACCATTGTTTACTATCATGAGTCTTATCTGAGATCGAAAGCTTTTTGTCCAACTTCTTATAATCTTTGGAGTTGAGTTTCCCACTCAAAATTCTATGTACATACCATTCGGGAGTCCCGTCTTTTGGCTTCTTCTTGAGTTTGGGGATGTTGACATTGACTGAAGAGAGGGGGGAATAGGTTTCTATGTCATCACTTTTATCTTCACTTTTCTCACTTCTGCCGATACTTCTGTCATCACTCTTCCTTCCAGAGCTTCTCTCATCACTCTTTCTATCAGATCTATCATCGCCGTTCTGTGTCATTGTCCTATGAAGCATAGTCTTTAAGTCAAAGTCGATATTTGTCTCACTTTCTCTTAAAAGAAGTTCCCACTTTCTTTTGGTCGATTGGTTACGTAATTTGTGTACGGCTTTCTCTGAGAATGCCCTTATACTAAGGAGTCGTTCAAATAGTTGATCAACAACTGCAGGTGAAGGCATTTGATTGACATTGGATGCGAAGTTATTGAAAGATTGAAGGAAATTGCCTGAACTCTTCAACGAAGGACTAGGATGTGAAGGTTTCCGTACCTTAGGATTCACTGAACCTCTATCATCCTTAGTATCCACTTTAATCTGGGATTTATGACTTGGATTCCTGGATATTTTGATATTTCTAGGTGGCATGAAAGTCAAATCATCATTGGATAATCCGTATCCAGCCAAGTTCAACCCTACTTGAGCCAAACCTGATTCTGTACTTACATTCCTCTTAGGATCTAACAGATGCAAGCTTATGACTGAATTACTGGTGATACTATTATTCCTATGGTCGTACAAGGGACTTTGGACATTATAGACTCTTTCATTGGAAGAAATTGATCCACTGGAGAATTTCCTTTGTGAGGTTCCTTCTGACTTATCAGGGAGATGCATAACATGAATAGGTTCTTTGGTTGGTTGAGATATGGAATCATACTCAATAGCCTGAAATTTGTCGTTGTCGACTTGAGGATCACTCGTCGCCACATTGTTGAAGTTGAGTATGGAAGCTGACTTTGTGAGTTTCTTCATACTCTTGGAGAACATGCTAGGTCGCTTGGGTGACGATCGTAGTTCATCCATTTGTGAGTGTGATCAAGATGATTTTGTCTTTACAATTCGCGTAGGGATGAGACATTGTGGAAGGAAGTACAAAGAGAGCGAAGGGGTTGGGGAGGTTAGTAGGGGGAGGAGGAAGACATAGGACGTAAGCTCAGAAAACAATTGTCCAATGAGTCAAGTGTGGAATAAAAGCCTGCAACTGAAGACTGAACTAAACTCTACGATAATGGACTGATGTGAGAAATCTCACAGGTCTGGGTCTGGGGAACATTCCTTTTCAAAACAGATGGAAAGTTGTACGATTTCACCATCTGAGTCACTTCACAGCACATCTCTTAGCTCTCAAGAGTAAATAGACCACCTCGACCGATTTGGTGGACCTGGCTCTCCCACGTCCTCACCTTATCCCCAGATCGGTACGCGCTTTTTTGTTTACCTAAACATGAAAGACCATAGGCATCACCAACAGGCACCTATCTCCAATTTCTTCACCAAGAGACCTAAGGATAGGAAAGTGGTGGCTTTAACGACTCCAGAGAAGTTAGGAGTCAAGAGATCAGACTCCGTACTATCGAAAGCCAGTACTAATGATGGATTTGATGAGTTTGGTAGTTCTGATACATCTTTCGATTCACCTGAACTTAATAATTTCAGAAACCCCTTGTTGAACAGGAACATTACTCAGGGATCCACAAAATTCAAGAAGGTGTTGGTGGATTTGACCAATAGTTCAGAAAGTCCAGAAAGACCAGAACGACCTGGACCTGCCAAAAGAGGTTATGATGATCTCTTAGGAGCTTTGAACAGTATGGGGAATAAGAAATTGAAACCTACGTTTGTTAAGCCAAAGGTTGAAGTAGAGGTGTCATCAGATGTGTCGTTAAGTAAGGAACAGAATGTGGTTTTGACCCAAGTTATAGATAAGAAGAAGAATGTATTTTATACTGGTAGTGCTGGTACAGGTAAGTCTGTGGTATTGAGACAACTAGTTAAACGATTAAAGGCCAAATATGGATCGAGTCTTGTAGGAGTGACCGCTTCAACAGGGTTAGCAGCTTGTAATATTGGAGGTCAAACGTTACATAGATTTTTAGGTATTGGATTAGGAACTGGTGAACCTAAAGGGATGGCTAAATCCATCAAGGCCAAACCAATGTTACAGAAACGTTGGAATATGTTGAAAGTGTTGATTATTGATGAAATTTCAATGATCGATGGGATTTTGTTCAGTAAACTTGAAGAATTAGCTAGATTAGTTAGACAAAACAATAAGCCTTTTGGAGGGATCCAAATTGTTTGTACAGGAGATTTCTTTCAATTACCACCAGTTGGGAAGAACCAATCAGCTAAATATTGCTTTGAAGTACCTCAATGGAATCAAGTTATTGAGAAAACCATCCTTTTAACTCAAGTTTTCAGACAAAGTGGTGATAATGAATTGATTGATATGTTGAACGCTTTAAGGTTTGGTGATTTGGATACTCAAATAGCTGAGAAGTTCATGAAATTACAAAAGGAGAAAACCTATGATGATGGTATTGAACCTACTGAATTGTTCCCTACAAGAGAAGAAGTTAAAAGAGCTAATGATAGAAGATTACAACTGCTTACGACCAAATCTCGAACTTTTGTGGCTACAGATAAAACCTTTGATGTCTATGATAGTAAATTATTAGATAACCTCATGTGTGAACAAGTATTGATCTTGAAACCTGGAGCTCAAGTAATGTATTTAAAGAATAGAGATGATAATATCGTCAATGGATCTATAGGGAAAGTGATTTTTATGACCACAGCTGAAATGTACATTAAGATTCAAGACGTTTATAATGATGCATACCTTTATGATGAATCCTTGTTGCAAGAGATCAATATGTTAAATGATAGAATAGGTCAAGTTAAAGAGATCACCCCTGAAGAACTGATAATCTATGACCAAATGCCTCCTGAAAGACAAGTGAAATTTGACGTGTTAATGAAAGAAGCTCAAGAAGAAACAGACATGGGAATCTTCCCAGTAATCAACTTCAAAGATAAATTCGGTAATGATTCAGTAGTTTATGTCACACCAGAAGATTTCACCATCGAAGTAGGAGGTGCTGGAGGTAAAAAACGAGAAATAACTCGTTCCCAACTACCATTATTATTATCTTGGGCCATGTCGATTCATAAAGCTCAAGGACAAACCATTCAAAGATTAAGAGTAGATTTAAGAAGAATTTTCGAGAAAGGTCAAGTTTATGTTGCATTATCAAGAGCTGTTAACAAGGAAAACTTAGAAATCAAAAATTTCGACCCTAAGAAGATCATGGCAAGTACAGCCGTCAAAGAATTCTATGCTACTTTAGAAACTTTTTAGTTATTTATTCATATCATGTCGTGGAACTCTATGTCTCACTCTTAATGTCGCGTGAGTAATCCGCACCAAATTGGGAAGTCTGATTGAAAAACTTCATGTTTAGTCCAGAGAGTAAATCTAAGTCAGATATTGGGTATAATGGGTTCCCAGTACTGTTGAGTTATTTCACAGCACTCCCTGACCCCAATATAATCTCCAGTCCACACGTGACGGTGATATTCAAATCATTGATGAAGAAAGATTCAACTACCAAAGAAAAGTCTTTAAGTGATTTACAAGCTATTTTCAACCAAGAAACGAAGGAAGAACTCAAGAATGAAGGGATTATACAATGTTGGATCCAGATCTTTGCTAAATTGGCTTTCGATAATTCTAGAAACGTCAGATTATCTGCATTGAAGGTACAAGCAAGTTATCTTCAATTGATGGGTGGGAAAGCATTCTCCAAGTATTTAAAGAGTTCTTTACCTATTTGGTTAAGTTTAGTGTATGATTCCGATAAACAGATAACTACCACCGCATATAGTTCATTGGTGGACAGTTTCGGTGATAAAGAAAGAGTTGACAGTAAGATTTGGGAGATTTTCCATAATGAGATTTTACATTTTATAGAAGCAAGTTTATTTTATGAGACCAAAAAGACCTTAAGTGACGAAAGAAACACCACAGATGATGATTCAGTAGCCAAACATGAGAGAATCATCAACGGAAGTTTGAATTTACTTAATAAGTTGGTAGTATTGATCAATCAAGGAATGAGCATTGATTACTCATTTGATGATTTGTTTGATAATGATTTATTGTGGGAACCAATGACCCAATGTTTTGCATCTAAAACCTTCAATGCATCTATGGCTAACGCATATCTAGTGCTCATGAAGTCAATGTTCCAGGAAGATCAAAAAGATAAGGGAAATCAGAATAATTTCTGTAAAAAATTATCGAGTGCCAGAAGTATTTATAAACATGTCCTGAAGAGATTTATCAAACAAATTAAGTTAAAAGCATCAAATAACTCTCAAACCATTGTATTCGGGATGATGATATTACAATTTTGGGGGACTTTGATCAACTTGACCAAATTCTCATCTTTGGAAGGGAAGAAGAAACCCAAGGAAAACTTCTGGGATATAAGTTCTAATGGTCAAAGTAGATTAGTAGATTATGTAAAAGTCGGCAGTTGTAATTCTGATCCCATTTATTACATTTTATTGAAGAACTGTTTGTTGCTTATAGTTGAACATTCAAATTTGGAATGGAAAGAATCCAAGTTGGCTCATAGTATTGTATCCACCATAGTGTCTGATATTGGTAAAGTACGAATTGGTTACAAAGAGACAGCTTTGGAATGTTTGATAGCATTTACCAAAGCCATAGATGAGAATCTCTTGAAAGAAGTCTTACCTTCTTTAGTTGAAGTTGCCAACAACCTCAAAGGTCCCAAGGGTAAGTATCTCGACTTATTAGCAGAAGCTTTAGGAGAAGATTCAGATTCTGCCTTGGAAACCCAACAAAAAGATATTGTTCAGTACATCAAAACCGGTGAGAAACCAGTGGAAATAAATGGATTTATCGAATTGGTAAATAAGGTAAACTACGACCTCAAGAACTTAGTATTAGAGATCTTGGAGTTAGTGGAAGAAGATGGTGAAGATTACGCTAAGAGAGGGTTTGATGTGTTGACGAAATTGGTGAAAAAGGTTAAATTGGATGGGATCGAAGAACTTCAAGAATTCAATTCCTCTGTGGCCATGTACATGGACAAAGACACTGATTATGTCATTGATTATCTCTTTGCAGTATGGGGAACCCAAGCAGATGTTGAAGTTGTAGATGATTTGATTGTCAAGTTCAAGATGTTAGAACTTGATTCTACCATTCTCATCACCAAGCTTTTGAATAAGTTCTCCTGGAGTTTTGAAGACTTACCGGAAGAGATGAAAGGGTATATAGAATCCTTGGTTTCTAAGAAGAAATCTGTAGGAGAATGGAGTTTACTTATGAAGTTTGTCGATTCGTTATTCGACCAGATCTTAGAAGCCGATGATGAAGTTGAGGTGATTAAGAACTTCACTTCAACCAAGAAGATCACATCAAAATCACCCAAGTTGGATAGTTTCTTAGTGAATTGTTGGTCTTTGAACCCTAAAGTTATTGACTTCATCGAATCTGACCGTATTCCTGGATCCATGTGGAAGTATGTGGAATCAGAAGATGTCAACTGGGATTTGATCATCAAAGAGTCACCTTATCTTTACAGTCAGTTAGATGCTAAGTTGGCTAATCTCCCTAATGTTAATAAAGATATGTTGGCTGTATCAAATTCCATTGGTCAGAACATTCATTTGATTGAAGAGAGTGAGTCAGGAGAACCTTTGAGTATGAAGGTGGTTGAGAACTTCTTCAGAAACCCTCAACTTGATACCTACCACGGATTGATTCTTAGTCAGTACGTGGATGATGAGACGTTCTTGAGTGGTAAAGAGGTTGGCTTTGAATATAAGAAACCGGTAGTAAAGTATGGGTTTGAGACAGTGATGGAAAGTTTACTTTCTACCACCTCGGATGACCTTTTAAATCAATTAGTCCAAGGGATAGCATCCAAAGGTGCTATACAATCATACTGTGCCAGGATCTCAAGGGACATTTTAGAAAATGCCGGAGAAAACATCGCTGTCTTAGACAACTACGACTTCAACCCTCTTTTGAAGTCACCACTCAAATTGGCTATTGTTCTTTCAGCACTTCCTAACCATTTAACACATCCTAAATTCGATAGAATCAGAAATTATGTGGTTTCTGAAATCTTAGGGGTCAAATCTCCAGTGGAAGGATTGAAATGGGCGGTTTTGACCGTTAATCTCCTTGTCGAAGGTTTTACCATCCCCCCTCATAGACTTAACATGGTAGTTAAACAATTTGAGAAATGGTTAGATAGTGAAGTTGCATATGAGCCTGAATTCGTGCCTGTAAGAGCTCAGATCACCAAGATCTTTAAGTTCTTCGAGGTGGATGAAGATTTGACCGAAAGATTGATCAGTGATAACTTAGACATGGTCAAGATCTCACCACAACAAACCTACGAATTAAGGTACAACACTTTGAAGTTCGGAGTATCAAAAGACCAATTGGCTGACTTGTTGTTCGATGAATCCATCATTGAAGCTGATAATATCACTCATAATCAAGTGATAGTCATGTGTCTTGAAGTGATGAAACGAAGTTTAGGAGCAACTTCACTTGATGTAGATACCACCAAGTTGATGGAATTGTGTCTTAATACCAAATTTCAACCGATCAAACAGATCTGTATTGACCAACTCACCACCAAGATTTATAAATCTCAACAAGACTTGGTCATTGATTACCAACTCAATAAAGACGAAGATATGGTAGTGAAGTTACCTGAACTTCTTATCACCCACATCAAACAATTCCAATACCAGGATTCAGGGATTCAAGGAAATATCAACTATTATGTCGTATGGTACCTCGTTCTCATCCATTTCAAAGATATTACCTATTCCATTCGTAATCAGTACTTATCCCAGGTCAAGACCGATAACTTACTTGATAAGTTCTTGGAGATTGTGTTTGAAATCGAACAAATCGATTACAAAAAAGGAGAATTCGACGATGTGATAGATATCGACTCCGAGAATTTCCTCATTCAATTGTACTACTTGAGCTGTAAGTATGTAGGATCAGAAGTCCAACAATGGTACAATGGATTGAGAAACGTTCAAATGAAACAACACATTGAAGCGTTCACCAAAGCTCATTGTTCAAGTAAATTGATTGATTTGATGTTAACCGGGGTTGAAGACAGTAAAACCAAGTTGTCTGATGATGTGATGACACTTAGAGTTAACAGAGTTATCAATGAAGTCAAATCGATCTTTGAAATTGATGACCAAACCATGGAAATGGTGATTAAGATCCCTTCAAATTTCCCCTTGGAAAGTGTGGTTGTTGAAGGTCCTAAGAAAGTAGGATTGAAGGAGAATGAATGGAAAGCTTGGTTGTTATCCTCACAAAGAGTTATTTCTTTAACCAATGGTTCAGTCTTGGAAGCCATTGAGTTGTTTAAGAGAAATGTCAACTTGCATTTCTCAGGATTTGAGGATTGTGCTATTTGTTATTCTATCTTACATCAAGATCATTCCTTACCTTCAAAGAGTTGTCAAACATGTTCTAATAAGTTCCATGCAGCATGTTTGTACAAATGGTTTAAGAGTAGTGGAAGTAGTACCTGTCCATTATGTAGAAGTACATTTAATTTTAGAAAGACTTGAGATGGCTGAGATGGCTGAGAGCGATAGCGATCAGACATGAAGTCGTAATATATAGATAGACATATGAATTTGTTATCTCCAAAGGAGCTTGTCAACCCAGGGAACCTATCTCCTCTGAGCCCAAGGAGCCACTGTTCCACTCTGTGCCCTAGGAGCTGCTGTCCCAGTTTGAGCCCATGGAGCAGCTGTTCCAGCACTAGCTCCAACACTTCCCGCCTTTCCAACTCCGGTTCCAACGCCGGTTCCAACGCCAGTTCCTACACCCACTCCAACACCATCCCCCATCAGTTCAGGCAACTTATTCCCATTGACATCTGTCCAAGGATAACATTTTCCAAAATAGAAATGCTGCACCACTGGAAACTTTCCCAACACCTCTACATCATACATCTTAAGAAGTCCTGAAAGTACTTTCTTCCATAAGAAAACCGATTTATGGATATCATAAAGTATAGGACTATGTTCATTAAATGGCCCAGTTTTTATCCTCTTAATGAATGCCAATCCATTAATATACAAATTACTCATCTTATATTCATTGATAACACCTTCTTGTAAGCAGGAGGATATGGGAGGATAAAAAGATGAATCATTGAATTGAGCCGCACCGAGAATATAAATAAAATGGAAATGATCATCAAGACCCCAAACTCCATGAGATCCAGCAGGTTCTAGGGAATAATCAATAATCAATCTTCGTACTAGATCGAAGTATTTGGCAAAAATGATAAGTAATTCTTGATTTTGAGGGAGTTTGTTTAATCTTAGTAAAATACCTATAAAGGCGATAAATGATAATTCATGACCTGTTCCATAATCGAGCCTTATAGGAGATCCAAAGGAAGCAGAAAGATAATATTGGAGGTCTTCTAGGATTTCTGGATCATCAGTTAGACGAGATAATTTGGATAAATCGATTTTGGCATGCCATGTCTTATAAGCATAATTACCAAACCTTCTAGGACCATCCACAGGAGGTGTAGAATCAATGAGTGACCATAAATCTTGAAGTACATCGATAACCAATTGACCATTTGGAGATACATCCAATGGTTGGAGTAACTTAGGTGGTAAGTTCGAACTAGAACTTATTTGAGATTTAGTTATCAACGTATCATTCAATGTTTTTGGAGGTACTTCCTTACCTTTAGAAGCTTCCACAATCACAGAAATGGTTGCATGAATGTATTTAAAGGCCAAAGAACGCTTGAAAGCGTTCAAATCATTGGCATCATTGATCTTCTTAACAGCCATGAAGTCGCGATAATGCGAAATGCGAAATACCAGAGAACCCATAGAGAAACTCAAAAACCTAAACATATATATTCCAAACCTAACCGTACCTTTACCTTATCCCTTATAACCTATTGTACAAAAAAATTCTATATCTACATAGCTGGGATATTATAAATAATCTTTAAATAAATTATCATTTAACCAACCGACTTTTTCAAAAGCTTGAAATAATCTTGAAGCTTTGTTAACATCAATTCTACAAGCTTTTTGAGCATCGGTTCTTCTGAAAGGTTTACCTTCCTTTAATCTGTTGACCTTCTCATGGAAGAATCTTTTTTTGGAATCCAAATATAATATAGCTGATAATCTTAAATTTGAAGCTAAATAAAGTTCAGCAGGATGTAATTTATCAACATGAGGATCATTTGATAAATCCATTGGTTGACCTTTCCATTCAACTTTAAGACATTTGTTATTATTTGGTAAAGTATCAACACTTGGAGAATAATCTGGGATATTTTCATCAATAGTAACTGGTTGAGGAGTTGCTACTCTTCTTTTCTTAGGAGAAGTTGAATTATTTGATGATAAATTGGAATCAGATAATTCTGTTAATTCTTTAGTTGATCTTCTAGTTCTAATTTTATCATCGGAATCACTTTCAAAGAAATGACTAACGATTTTTCTCTTTTTTGGTCTTAAACTAACAGTTTGTTGTTGTTCTTTAACCTTTAAAATGTTATACTTTTCCAAAAAATCAAATTGATTAGATTTATAATCTTTCAAGTTAGTCCAAGGGTTCAATTTCAAATCATAGTTATTAAAGTTTTCAATATTAAATGGTTTATTATTTAAAAATGATTTGATACTGGATTTATCGATCTTAGATTCTTTGATTTTCTCTTTGGACTTCACTGGTGGAGTGTCAACTCTTTGATATGGTGATAATGGAGGTGATAACATATCTAATTTGAAGCTAAAACTTGTCACAGGATATACTGACATATTTTTAGTAGCGAAAACTGGTGATGTTACTTACTAATACTTAAAAAGTTGATTGTTAATTAATTGAATGGTTTGCTAGTTAATTTGGGTGTCAATTGATATTACAAGTTAAGTTGATATTGAAATCGTCTTTTGATTACAGGGAAAGTTTTTAAAAAAAATTTTATGTTTATAATCATCGGAAAAAGAAATTTAGGGAAAAAAGAAATAGAAATTTCACCATTTGAAGCTGGGACAATGGAGGGAATTGGGAGTTTAGGAAGGGGTTTTTACCAGCGGAGATGTTGTTGGAGGATACAGGAGGATACAGTAAAGGGTCCTAGAAGCCTTCTTTATGATAACCTCTGAAAACATTAGGTATCTTGGGATGAAAGGCTGCGATGCCTCTACGACATCGATGCTGCAAATGTCGCGATGTCACAACGGTTTTTTCCTCTTTTTTGCAATTTGTTGCGTCACACGACACCATGACCTTAAGGTCACCTGTTGTTGGTTGATTTGGTAAGACATTTTAGTCATCAATTGCCTTGATTGAGTATGGGGGATCCGAAGTCGATTTAAGGTTTGAGGACATTTCCGTCATTGGAGGAAATATGGAGGATTTGGGGACGGAGGAAATATGGACGGAGTCCAGAGGTAATTTCATGTCGTGAATCTTATCTGAGGCGGATTTTTGCTTCATCGAGATGAACTTGACGTGGGGATATATGGGAGGTAGGGTGGAAGTATAGGGAGATATGGGAGGTAAGGAGATATGAAAGGGAAGGTAGGGACATGTGGAATGAGACAATGTAATTGGTATGTTACGTCAATGTGTCTGCTTATTGACGCATTAGTCATATTCGGACGAGAGAAGATCTAGCGAGAGTCTTGTGAGATTTAGCGAGAGGTCTTAGCGATAAACCATGGCAAGATCTCGCACCAAAGAGCTCTGTAACTTTCGCATTTTCGCACTGTTCGCTGCTCTCTATTTCTCCCTAACCTTCGCAGATTAGCTCTCTGCTTAGTGCGCATTCTGTGCGAATCATCTCATCTCAATGATTAATTACCAAGGTAAATTGGTTCTTGGACCAATGGTAAGGAGTGGTGAACTTCCCACCCGTCTCCTTGCTCTTAAATACGGTGCTGATTTAGTCTGGAGTCCAGAAATCATCGATAAAAAGATCATCACATGTAAACGAGTAGTAAACGATAAACTCAATACCATTGAATATTTAGACGCCAACAATAAGATCATTTTCAACACTTATAAACCCCTTGAACAATCAAAATTAATCTTCCAAATGGGCTCTGCTAATCCAGAGATAGCAGTAGAAGCTGGTTTGAAAGTTATTGAAGATGTTGATGGAATAGATTTAAATTGTGGATGTCCTAAAGGGTTTTCAGTTCATGCTGGAATGGGAGCTGCCTTACTTTCTACACCAAATTTACTTTGTGATATCCTTAAGAATCTTGTGACGAAAGTAGGGGAACCTAACAAGAAACCTATCAGTTGTAAGATCAGATTAATGAGTAATCTTAATGAAACTCTCGAATTAATAGATAAAATCTGTCAAACAGGCATTAAAAACTTAACTGTTCATTGTAGAACTAGAGAAATGAGAAATAGACAAGACCCTATCCATGATTATATCCCAGAAATCATCAAATTGACCGATAAATATAATATAAGTTTCATTATTAACGGGAATATAGGAAGTTATTTCGATTATTTGAAGTTGAGAGAGAAGTATGGTGACAAAATCAGTGGTATGATTGCAGAAAGTGCAGAATCTAACCCATCAATCTTTAGTCCTAACCCATTACCATGGAATAAATTGATTCTAGAATTCCTTACAGTTTGCCATAAATTCGATAATCATCCAGCTAACACCAAATACATTCTTTTGAACCAATTGGGTACAAAATCAAAGTATTACCCAATGTTTGCCAAGCTCAAGAATAATAAGGATATGTTGAAACTCGCCTATGACTTACAAAAGGACGAAGAAGAGAAATTCTACAATTATTTGAAATATAGACATCTTCAAAAGGATGAGATGATCAAGATGGAAGACTATCAAAGGTTGTTGAAAGAATATGAGGTGAAAAAGGTGGAAAATAATGAAGAAATGGAGAAATTGACTGATTTTGATTTCAGTACTCTTGAATCTACCCCACAGACCTCAAAGGCCACCCCAAAGACAAACTCAACCACCACTTCGAACGAAGACAAAGAGAATCAATACAGAAAAAGGAAAAACCAAGAACCTCATACACCGGCCCCAAAACCAACCTTATGATAATATTTATATGAAACTTTCTATACACAAGACATAATACATTATTGCAACAACCTCTTAATACCACACCAAGCACTAGCAGCACCAGCCATTAAAGCAGTAGAATAAGCCATTGGTCTTAAACCTTTGGAACTTCTGAAAAGTGCACCTGCTAAAGCCCCAGAAACTATTGAATTGACATCATCATGTTTACCTCTAAAAGCATCAATAGAGGAATCAATTAAATTATAAGTTAAGGCTAAAACCCCTGCTGAGTTCCCTAAAAATGGACCTCTTTTAGTTATATGATTTAAAACAGTATTTAATTTCAATCTACCAGAAGAATTTGGTGGTAAATTCTTTAACCCTTCTTGTAAACCATAAGCACCCCCAACACCAAGACCTAATAAATATACAGCACCAGTACCATAACATAAGTCATCACTCCAATTCCTCGAAGGAATTAAACCTTGAGCACCTTCAACTGAATTTAATTGTTCATCTTCGAGATCTAAGTATTCGATCCCTTTGTCAAGTCCGGCAAGTGGGTGAAGTTTGGCTGATTCCATGACTTGGGGGTTGGATAAGAATGATGATACATCTTCAACTTGTTTAGGATCAAAGCCTAATTTGTTATCATCTTTGCTTTGAAACCAATTCATTTTGTGAGCTTGAAAATTTTTCATTTGGAGTTATATGGTGCGAAAGGTTACCCGGAAAAAGTGGTGATTTGATGAATTTGGGGGGTTGGGTTTAGGCTGAGGAAAAGGAAGTTGGGGAGGGTAGGAAGGTATGGGAAGATAGGGATTGGTCATAGAATGAGATTGGTGATTTTGGGGTTTGAAAAATGGTTTTAGTGTGGTAATTTGATGGGCATTTCTGGTGGTGATGATGTTCACGCATTTGCAGCCAAATAAGGTAACTATAAGTTTACAGTAAGTTAGGTCCCTTTTCTCTGAAGTGTCGATACCATTGTAAGAATATCAGATACATTGTTACCGTAATGGAACAATTCCCTCGATTTTTATCTATGGTGAGGATTTAACATAGACTTTTCTGTTTGCAGCCATTTAGAAAACTATAAATTTGGCAGGATTCATGTTAAATTATTTATCACTTTTATTATGTTGGAAGCTGATTTTTTGAAAGTCCTTGACTTAGGCTATGGTTCATGTTTGTTTGATGATAGAGAGTTGGAACTCTTAGAAGAAAAACTCTCATTCGATATTGAGATAACAGAATTTGATGAACCTATTGAAGCCCAAAAAATGTTTGTGGTACCTGAGATTATCAAGGGACATTTTGAAAGGTTAAAAACAAAAATGACACTTCCAATGGTTAAAATTCCAAAGGTTTCTACTCAAACAGCCATTGAATCAACCAAAAAACCAAATGTTGGCTCACTTACAATTAAACTCCCCCAAATAAAACCTCATCCTCATAAGGATTACCCTAAGAGTCCAGCACCTGTACCTTCTTTCCCTAATCAGCTTTCTAAAGCTTTAAATGCTGCTATAGAGAAATCTCCATCCCTCAGAAAAAGAGTTGTTGATTCAGAACTCTCTAGAAACAGTTCCTTTACTTCTTTCATTCAATTACCCGAGTATCACCCTCCTAGGGAAAGTGACTTGATCATGTACCAAAAATATATCAACTGCTTATCTATGGGAAATGAAGGGTCAGAAATCACCAAACCGGAGTTTCCAAAATGTCCTACAAGCACTTATTTGGCTAATTATGTCCATAAGAAATACATCTACGACCAATTCATGGTTTACCAACTGAAGAGCCAAAGATCTTACCATAACAAATATGCCAACATCAAGTTGAGACACCATTTTGATATGGAATTGAGTAGAACCGTTTCCAGAAGATTTTCTACCTACCAAAGATCCTGACCAACTAGCAATATTATGCCATCAAAGATCCGGCCAACGGTTTTATCAATTATCATGCCCAAAGATCCCGACCAACGGTGTTAACAATTCTTATGCCCCTATAATGTATATTTACCTGACTCTTCTCTTTCACGTGGTGGTGAACCGAGTAAACCCATTGTATCATCAATGATACCAAGAAAAAGTCAATAGGTACATTCTCATAATTTGGCATATCTACATAAAAGAATGAGCCACGTTCGAGCCGCAACAGTATACCGCTTAAGTGATTCTTTCTACTATTACCGATTTAATCCTAAAAGGTACACTGTGTCATGTACGAAGTGCAAATGTATCGCCGATCCCACCTGTTTAACGTACAATTTTTTATGCATATGACGTTTTGAGATTATTTTTTATGTACCCCTGGAAATTTTGCACGTTGGTTGCAAAATTAAGATCTATAGCGGAGCATCATAGCGGAACAGCTATAGGAGCGGATGGGGGTTGAAGTATAAATACCTCATGATGGAGAGATTGGAATCAGAAATGTTACCTAACTTTTTAATCACTGCTACTTTATTAGTTGGAGCTTTTGCTCGTCCAAACCCTCACCATGATAGATCTTTTGATTTCAAACTTGTTTCCTCCAATATCAGATACAATGCTGGTGAAGGGAGTAGATTTGAACATGAAAGATCATGGGATGAAAGAAAAGTTGGTCAAATTGCTGCTTTAGCTGGTCAAACTCACGATGAACCAACCCTTATTGGTGTTCAAGAAGCTACCAAAGTTCAAGTTGATGATCTTATCAATGGATTGACCGCTAAAACTCATTGTCAATGGAAATACTTTGGTGTTGGTAGAGATGATGGTGTTGAAGCCGGTGAATATGCTGCCATCTTGTATCAAGACAATGAATGGGAGTTAGTTAATGGTACTTCTAGATGGTTAAGTGAAACTCCACTTGTTCCATCACTTTCTTGGGGTGCCAATAATATTAGAATTGCTTCAATCACTGAGATGAAGCATAAATCTTCAGGAACTCATATCAACTATATCAACACTCATTATGATCACATTAGTGAGTTAGCTAGACAAAAGTCAAGTGAATTAATTGCTGAATGGGCTGAATTGATTCCAAATGATTACGAAACTTTCATCACTGGAGACTTCAACTCAATTTCTTCTGATCTCAGTTACCAAACCTTGATCAAGTCTTATGATGATACTAGAGAAATTGCTCTTAGAAAATTATCTATGCTTGAAACTAATACCGGGTTCGAACCAACTGATGTCGCTAAAGTTATTGATTTTATCTGGGCTCCTAAAGGTGCAAACACCCGTGACTCATCAGTGGTTGTTAAAGAATACAATGTTCTTGACACCATGACCAGAGAAGGGTTCAGATACAGTGACCATAGACCTGTTATTTCCACCTTCAAGATCGATTGTTAGTCTTCAGAGTCTCAGACTCTCGAGTGTTAGAGGTGTCTCTAAAAATATATGTTTTCTTTACACGTACATTATCCTACAATTAAGCATTATCATGATGAGAAACAGAAGGTTTTGGATCAGCTTCATCCATCATCTCAGCGATTGGCTTATCTCCAAGACCAGCATGCATATATGGCATACGGGCAGCAATACCCACGACTTTCCAAGGAGCGTTAATTGGAGTCTTGTTGAAAATCAAATCCATTTCTTCTAAACTTCTACCCTTGGTTTCTGGATAGAAAATATAAAGTACAGGGATAATAAGGAAGTTAATAGCAGCAAACAATGCATATGTGAAAGGACCAATAGCATTGAATAAAATAGGAGTAATCATAACGATAGCTAAAAATGTTAGTAAAATGGCTGCAAAAAAAAAGAGTGGTGCGCGATGCATAATGCATTATGCGCAAGTTAAAAATAAAGACATACCGAAATTACTGATCCAATTACAAGCAGTAGAAATAGCAGCAGAAGGAGCTCTGATTTCTAAAGAACTTAATTCTGGTGGTAATAACCACATTTCAGCTAAGAAAGCTAAAGCAAAGAAAGTATTGAAAACAAAAAGGAAAATGGCTGCAACAATTGGTGCACCAGTATGTTTACCACCATAAGCATCATCTGAATAATAGTTGGCAATACATAAAACCACCATAGAGATACATTGACCAATAGAACCCACAATCAATAAAGGTCTTCTACCCCATTTTTCAATAAAGAAAAGTGGTACTAAACCAGCTAAAAAGTATTCAGTACCATTACAAGCAGCCAAGATTCTAGAATCCAAAGGTTCTAACCCAATATACTGTTCAAAGATAGTACCAGCATAATAAGTAATCAAATTAATACCACAAATTTGTTGAATCAATTGAGCCCATCCTGATAAACATAATCTATGGAAATGACGTTTTGGACCTTGAGTAAATAAGATTCTCCAATCGAAAGTACCACCAGTGGCATTTTCTTCCATCTTAATAGCTTTTTGGATTTCAGAAACTTGTTCATTAACAAGATGAGAATTTGCAGGAGAATCATCTAAAGCACTAAATACTCTTCTAGCTTCATGTTCTCTACCTTGTCTTAATAACCAACGAGGAGATTCAGGTAATTTCAAAATGAAAGGAATGATCATAAGAGGGAAGACACATTGGAAAGCAATAGGGAATCTCCAAGATACTGATTGATGAGGAACTAAATCTCTAGTAAAATAGAAAGCAAAATCCATCCAATAAGAAATAGCAATACCCCCAGCAATTAAGGCCCCTTGCAAACAAATAATCTTACCTCTATCTTCAGCTTTTGAGATTTCCGATTGCCAAACTGGAACTGTAGAAGTGATAAATCCATTACCAATCCCAGTAACAATTCTAGCAACGATCAAATGAGCTAAATGGAAAGCACAACTTTGTAAAGCACCTCCAATACAAATAATGATACATCCAATAAAAAGCAACTTCAATCTACCGAGTTTATCACCAAGCCAAATCGTACTTAAAGCAGAAGCCATACAACCAATTTCATAAATACCAATAGTAAGACCTTGTAAGGTAGAATTGGACCCATCTTTAATGGTATCGATTTCAGGGAAAGTTTCTCTGAAATCCCCCAAAGTTAACAAAGATCCCATAACACCTTGATCATAACCGAACAATAAAAACCCAATAGATGCCATTAAACCAACAGTTCTATGAAGTTTCTTACCTTTTAAACCAATGAAACTATAAATTTCACCATCATCCATACCACTTTGAGGAGTGTTTTCTTTTTCATCAACTAAAGGCTTATCTTCAAATAACCCATCCCTCTCAAGGGAGTCTTTACTCTTGTCTGAGACGCTAGACATTTCTGGGGAACTCTGGGGAATTGCATGGTATTTATAGCTATGATTGCGAAATCTCCATGATGTAATTGCGCGTAGCCTGTCACCCAAGAGGGACGGTGCAGAATAAGGTTTTTCGAGGATTTTGAGAGTGTTGGAGGTGTCTATGAGGAAGGTATGGTCTCTAGCCTTCACCTGACGTTCTATTCAATCGTTTCTCCCAATAATGACCACAAAATCCAATGGTAAAGGATTGTTTATCGGGTTTAGCAAAAGAGAGAATCACTTATATACAGGAGATTGACCCGAAAAAGTTGGGGTTGAAAAGTCAGGGTAAATTCTTTGCCCCTCGTCAACAGAGTGGGAAACAAAACAATTGATTTATTTGTGGATGTTTCCCAATTGGTATATAAACGGCTAGAATCTCAAATTTGGGAGAGTTTGAATTTGGGAGACGGGGTAACGGAGAAGAGGGTGTCCCACCATGATTTTTTATTTTATGGTGCAGTTTAACGGTTGTTATTGGTACAAGATCAATTCCAGGTGAATGGCTGGGCAAATACGTCAGTGACAACAGTGTCAGTAGACGGGCACCATCTCACAATGTCATTTTCCTCATTCGTCCCAATAGCAACTTGAGGCTAAATTTTCCGCATTGGGAAATTTCTGGGGGAATCTAGTGGGGGAGATTTAAGGTATATTTAACTTTCCGGAGAAATGTTTACCGTACGTTTATTTCTTAAACAATCTAGATTTGATATAATCAGGTGTTGGTTTATGAGGAGGATTTTGGGTCTTGACGGTTCTAAAATAATTCTCATACACCTTCATATTGTATTGACCAATAGCTGAGTTCAAGAGATTATCAGTTTGTTTGAAACAATCAGTAAAGTCAATAGCTAAAGGTCTTACCTTTGCCAACTCTTTAGTGTAATCTCTATTGAGGGTACGTTGGAATTTCGGGTCAATGATCTCATATTCAATAAAGGGGAAATTCTCAATAATGAAGTAACAGTACACATTGATCAAAGGTTCTAACTCTGGAATCAACTTCTCTTGGAAACTAGAAAGAAGGTAATGATGACATTTAAGCTTGGAGATACTTACGGGGCTATCAACCTTTGAAAGAAGACTTTCAATAGCTTTTAACACGGTATCGACTGAAAAAGTCTCTAACTTATAATCCACTGGTTTCCTATCCTTCATACTCTTGGCTACACTCAAAGATAACACAGTATTATCACCTTCCCAAGTACATTGGACAACCCAATCATCATAAGCTCTTCCAAAACCATTATAAGCGGAATATCCATGACCTCCACAAGCTTGTCTACATTGATCAATACAATCAGCTGCTAACCAAGTACATGTTGATTTAAGAGAAGCTGAATCAATAAACAAAGCTTTAGCACGTTTAACAACATCTTCACCTTGATAGATCCCTTTCAACTGTTTATCTAATTTTTGAGTTCCAATGGCCATAGCATAAGTAATAGCTAACCATGGTAAAAGTCTCCGTTGATGTAAAGGATAATCCAATAAGATAGTTTCCAGATCATTGTTTCCTTGTTTGAATTGTTTCCTAACAGAAGCATACCTTAAAGCAATGGTAACGAATCTAGCACAAATCCTATAACTATCAATAGCCATATAAACTCTACCTCCTAACAAAGAGATATAACTCAATTGTTCTAATGGTGGTAACTTAACATTACCTTGTCTATCAACCTTACACCATTTCTGAAGCATAAAATGACGAGGAATCTTAACATCTGAATATTGAATCCATCCATTATCCACCCCATGTCTCCCCATTTTTGATCCAATGTCTCCAATACTAATTCCGGGTAAGAGATCATGATTAGAATCTCTCAATGGGACCACAAAGATCTTTACACCATAATCTTTCCCTTCCACTATCAATCTTGCATAACAAACAGAATGAGTAGCTGAATGAGCCGCACCACCTATCCACCATTTTGTCGCACCAATATGCGGAGTATTGATAATGAACTGGTCGGTGTCTTTATCGAAAGTAGCAGTTGTTTCACACCCTGCAACGTTAGATCCATGGCCCAATTCAGTCATAGCAAAACATCCGTAAACCTGTTTTATGGATTCAGCTTCTTTGGTATAACTCCAATATTGCACTTGTTCTTCAGTACCATTACCTTTGATACAATTAAGGAAAAGTCCTAGATTGATACTGATTCTGATCCCTAAACTCATATCGTACACTGTGACGATGTTAAGTCTTTTGAAGAAATCTTCAAACGATTCCTCTTCCAAGTATTGGGTCAATCTATCGATTCTAACAGCTGTAAGTTCACGGATTTCTTCAGTACTCATATCATATTCATCGAATCTGGAACTAAGGACCCCATCACGTTCTAAGTCTTGGTAAATTCTTAAAACATGACGGGCATTGATTTCACCCCCTTCAAGGATGGAGTGAATTTGATCAATGGGTAAGGTTGAGTCTCTTAAGGATTCCATAACGGTTAATGACTGCCGGGGAGACTTTATATGATGGATTGTGGGGTATGGAATATCACAGGTGCGATCTGTGGGGAGGAAGGTTAAACGGGTCTTGACAAGCCTGTGAAGGGTTGGGGAGGGTGGCCAATGGGGGGAGAGGACATGGATCAGGAGATTCTGAAGGGACCGGATAATGAGGTGGGACCAAAGATGGCCAGTGAGAGTGAGATGGAGTGAGAGATCGGGGGAATGCAGATATCGGAGATAGTGAGATCCCACGATGGCAGGGACTAGGGTGGTGATACTAGAGATACTATTCTGATAACACCACTCTGCACCACTTTCACTGAGCTACGCTAACAGAGACTACCCCAGAGACGAGGCTAGGCTGTTGATGGAACTACAGTGACAGAGCTGCACTGGTGACAGACAATTGGTCCAGATACACTGGCAGCTACACTGGCAGCTACACTGTAGGAGCACCTGAAACACCAGAGACTGACCCAGCTTCGCTGGCTCAGAAGAGAAGAGACACCAGAGCCACTGCAGATTGACCCAGCTACGCTGGCTCAAAAAGAGGGACCCAGGTTCGCTGGCTCAGAAGAGGCTTGCCCCAGCTCTGCTGGGCCAAATAAGAACATCATTCATTACTTACTTAAAATTCTTGCAACATCTTCACTTCTTTCACCCCTTTGTCTATCGTTCAAACTAGGTCTGTTCAACATACCCTCTAAAGCTCCACTATAAGGAGCTTTAGTGTTAAACGCATTATTTTGTGCCTTAACAACTCCAAAGTAATTCTCATAGATATCTCCATTGAATTTACCAATTGGAGCATTCAACAACATATCTGGTTGTTGGAAAGCATCAGTATAATTGATGGTTAAAGGTCTGATTTCAGCTAACAATTTAGGAATCAATTTTTGATTGATTTCTCCCATTAATTTTGGTGATAATACAGAATAAGTTAAGAAATCACCGGAGAATTTATCTAAAACAATAGCGGTGGCATATAATTTGGCAATCAATACCAAATATGGTTTAACTGAACTATCAGCTTCGGATAATCTGTTCAAGAATTCAGATAAAAGGTAATGATGAGCTTTTAATTTGGAAATAGTAACCATAGCGTTGGAAACAACTTCATAAACCCCATTACTTTCTTTGATGGTGTCCAAAGAATCCTTACATAATCTGAGAATTAAAACTTCAATGGATTTCAAGACAGTAGCCAAATCTTCAACATCTTTAACGGAAGTTAAGATAGGTTCTTCATTCAAATATTGAGTATTGTTTAAGAAACTGATTGAACCTTTAGCTTTCTTACCTTTCAAGACTTCACCAATGGTTCTAATCAATGGTTTACCTACACTCATAGCTAAAACATTATTATCACCTTCCCAAGTACATTGAACAACCCAATCATTATAAGCTTTACCAAACCCATTATAACCAGAATATCCATGACCTCCACAAGCTTGTCTACATTGATCGATTAATTCGGCACCTAACCAAGTACAAGTTGATTTCAAAGAAGCTGAATCAATGAATAAGGTCTTCATTTCATTGACTAACTTACCAATCTTTTGCATATCGTTCTTGTTGACTGCATCATCTAAAGCATCTAAAGTAGTATCCATAGTATGTTCTAATTTAAAGGCTCCATTGGAAATAAGGTAAGTTAAAGCTAAATAAGGTAATAATCTTCTTTGATGTAAAGGATAATCTAATAATTGAGTTTCTAAAGCATTCTTTCCTTGCTTGAATTGTCTTCTTCCAATGGCGTATCTTAAAGAGATGGTAGTAAATCTAGCACCAACTCTATAAGAGTCTAAAACCATTTGAACTCTTCCACCAATCAAGGCACTATAACTTAATTGTTCTAAAGGTGGTAAAGTAACTTCACCTTCTCTACTAACTTTAGCAAATTTCTGTAACATAAAGAATCTAGGAACTTTAACATTTGAATATTGAATCCAACCATTATCAATACCATCTCTTCCCATCTTGGCACCAATATCTCCTACAGTGATACCAGGCATTAAATTATGATTAGAGTCTCTTAATGGTACAACAAAGGTTTTAACCCCATAATCTTGTCCATCTACAATTAATCTAGCATAAGTAGCCGCATGAGTAGCTGAATGAGCAGCACCACCAATCCACCATTTGGTAGCACCAATATGAGGAGTGTTAATGATAAATTGATCATTTTCTTTATCAAAAGTAGCAGTAGTTTCTAATCCTGCAACATTAGAACCATGAGCTAATTCAGTCATAGCGAAACATCCATAAATTCCTTTTAATTTACTAGTTTCTTTGGTATTGGCCCAAAAATTGAATTGTTCAGCAGTACCATTACCACGAACACAACCCAAGAATAAACCCAAGTTAATACCAATTCTAGTATTTAATTGGGGGTCAAATACTGAGATTAAACTCATTCTTCTATGGTTTTCTACTTTAGAATCAACTTCCATATATTTAGCCATTCTTTCAATCTTTATGGCGGTTAATTCTCTTTGTTGATCCTTAGATAAGTCATAATAGTTAGGATTAGATGATAAAATAGGATCTCTTTCCATTTGTTGTAATAACTTTCTGTTCAATTCTGAAGTTTCTTTGGATCCTTCTAAGAAATGATTCATCAACACGGGATCGAACTTTTGATTCGATCTTTCGGATTGAATGGATTCCTTAGGGTTTGGACCATTTGAAGATTCAATAGAATTGGTAACGTTAAACATATTTGGTGAAAAATCTGGGGACGTTGAGGTTTTTATAGCGCGGTCCCCACATTGATACCGAGGAACAGGTGACAACCGAAGGGAGAGCAGGGAAAGGGATGGAGAGGGGGTGGACAGCTAGGATTTGGTACGGTAGGTGATAGTGATGGTGAGAGTATTGTGTGTGAGTTTGAAGGTGGTAGGGGGTATAGAAGGGGAGTTATGGCTGGTCATGGTAAGTTAGTAATGATGTGATCACGTGAGCGATTAGCCATCGGTTATAAATGAGTCCTGTGATTGTGGGGATCGTATGATACCAGGACTGGACTCCGAAGGAGTTAGGTCCGTGATCTGACTCTGGGGTACCGGTGACAACTCTGAGAGTGTACCCTCTGAGAGTGTGCCAGCGACAAGCTGGTACACTTGGAGTCTTAACAGGCCTATCACCGTTAGAGCCGTGAGCCTAGAGGTGGCAGATGTTAGAACTGTCAGAGATGTGAGCTGTGATCCCAGAGTCAGACCAGGAACCAGAACAGAGAGAGGGAATTAGAGTTTGACTGAATCACTGAAATCAGGCCATATGTCAGGAAGTGTAGGGAAGTGTAGGTGAGTGTGAACATTTGAAAGTGGGTGAAATTAGACAACCGTGGATAAGAAGTGGATAAGTGGGTGACCTAAAGTTGACAAGTGAAGACCCCAATGGTGACGGGACACCCCAATTTGATTACTTGACCTCTGTATCTCTGAGTATCTCCGACTGAGTCGACAGCGAATCACTAAACCAACTTAGCCAGCCAAATCAACCAACAACGTTTTCTAACCAACATGACCACATAAACACCTTCACCTCTACACTTTAACATAACAACCATAACACAAGCTGAACCTTCAACTTCGTTGAAGTCCCATTGGAGATTCAGATTCTCAGCCAAACTTTGAACCCTCAGCTTCGCTGATGCTTCATACATTCCTATTTACAATTGTGGAACTAACATATCCATTAATTCACTTTGAATAAAAGCAACTCCGGCTGCAAATAACGCAACGTTAACTCCAATAGTATAAATTGGCAATTTCTTTAAGCTTTCAAAGTATGTTTCTTCCATGTCGATAACTGAAAATTTTTCAGTGCGCAATGGACTACTCAATTGCTGGAAAACAGCTTAAGTTAAATAACGCTGATGATGTGGAATTTATCATCAAAGAAGTTGGTACTAACCCTTTAAAATCTTTGGACTTATCTGGTAATACCATTGGTATCGAATCATCTAAGAAAATTAGTGAATTTTTAGAAGGTTCTGTTGATACTTTGGTATCAATCAATTTATCAGATATCTTCACTGGAAGATTAAATACTGAAGTTCCTCAATGTTTGTCATACTTATTACCTACCTTATTGAAATGTAAACACTTGACAACCATCAATTTGAGTGATAACGCTTTAGGTTTACAAACTATTGAACCTATTGAACAATATCTCAGTAAAGCCGTTACCATTGAGAATTTGATCTTATCTAACAATGGTATGGGACCATTTGCTGGGGAAAGAATCGGGAAATCCTTATATAAATTAGCACAATTGAAGTCCCAACAAGGTTTCCCAAGTTTAAAAACCTTTATTTGTGGTAGAAATAGATTAGAAAATGGTTCAATGAAATTTTTGACCTTAGGTTTGATCCACCATCAAGATTTACAAGAATTAAGGTTATATCAAAATGGTATTAGACCTATTGGGATTTCTATCTTAATCAATGGGTTAAAAGCCAATAAAAACTTGAAAATTTTGGATTTACAAGATAATACCTTAACTTATCTCGGTTCTAGATCCATTTCTAACAATTTGAATGGTTGGAAATTAAAGGAATTGAATTTGAATGATTGTTTGTTGAAATCCAAAGGATTTGGTGAAATTTTGACTCTGTTGGTGAAGCAAAAGGACTTAAAGACCTTGAAATTACAATATAATGAATTGAATAAAGAGGTTTTGACTCTGTTATATAAGATTGTTCCAGAATTGGATTTGGAATCGTTAGAAATCAATGGTAATAAGTTGGAAGATGACGATGAATTGATTGAAGAGTTCCAAGAATTATTGGGAGATAAAATTGATGAATTGGACGAAATGGAAGGTGAAGATAGTGATGATGAAGAAGATGATGAAGGAGAAGAAGATGAAGAAATTATAGATTTCGAAGAGTTGGCTAAGGAATTAGATGGTACTGAGGAAGATAAGGATGAAAGTGTGGATGAATTAGCTGATAAGTTAGGTGAGACTAATATTTAATAGACATTTAATGCCACTGCGTGCCATTAAATGCATATTAGATGGGCCTAGAAGAACGCTTTGTAACCAACAAAGTGGTCACAGAGCACAAAGTAGCTTAATATTTAGCTAAGAAGATGAATAAACGATAATAGATCTTGTATGTAACCTCTAAGCACCAAAAAGCATGTCCATAGCGGACGATCTGCTAGATATTGGACAGCCTATTAGACAGCTAGTTATACAGCTGGTTAGACAACACAGTCACTAACTTATCGACTCAACTCACTCTTCGAGTATCTCGAGATAACTCATCGGACCGATTACGTAAGCATCATACTAACTTTTACCCTATCCTATCAATCCACCCTGGGTAGTCTTAGTACCATTGGTACTACCCCCATCTGGCTGCCCATGTCAACCCACAGGGCAGACCAGGGACCAAGTCGCTTGAGTCTGACCCATGCCCTACCTAAAAACCCCATCTCATCAGTCGCAAAAATTTCAACATGTCAGTAGTAGGCTCATTGATCTTTTGCACCGATTGTGGTAACTTATTGGACCAAATCACTTCCAAAAAAACCGTAGATTGTAAGATCTGTAACAAATCATATGAATCATCCAAGTTTGAGAACTTAAAAGTCAAAACCACTTCCAATGAAGATGCTTTCCCATCAACCTTAAAAATGAATAGATCAGCTGTGAAGACCAGTTTGAAGAAAGACGAACTCGATGAAGGAGCTACCATCAAAGAGAAATGTCCTAAATGTGGTAACGATGAAATGCAATATCATACATTACAATTAAGATCCGCTGATGAAGGGGCAACAGTGTTTTACACTTGTACCAATTGTGGATACAGATTTAGAACTAATAATTAGGAGAGCAAGGAGAGCATGGAAAACATCACAGAGAAGCAAATCTGTCACAGAGAAGCATATTTGTCACAGAGAAGCATAAAAAGAGGAGAGTAAATAGAACCCAATGTACAATATCATTATGTCTACACCTTGTAGCTCTCACCTTCACCTTCAGCCTACACCTCAGTCATATCTAAAGCTACAATAGCAGATTCTCTTACCACTTGAACATCATCATTCAAAAAAGATTCCAAAACTGGGAATACTTCATCAGTTCCAATAGCTCCTAAAGCTTCAGCAGCTTCATGTCTAACCATACCAGCTTCTCTTTCATCTTTTAACACTTCAATCAATGATGGCACAGTGACAGGATTACAGATTTGTCCGAAAACATAAGCAATTTCATGTTTGAATAAAGCTGAAGGATCTTTAAAACCTGAAGCTAAAGCTAAACAAGCTTCATCACTACCAATATCTCTTAATCTGAACATAGCTCTGTATCTTTCGAATAAAGGTTGGTCTTGATCATTTAAAATCGCCTGTAACTTTGGAATTTTGGATTCTTGAGTGGTTGGCATAGGTGGAGCTGGGTCAATTGAAGTATACAAAGATTTCTCCAATACTTCAGTCTTGGAGTTTTCTGATTGTTCCCATTTGATTCTTTCAATGGCTAACTCACAAGTTTGTTTAATCTCAATAGATGGATCATTATCATAATATTGTTGCAACAAGGCTAAAGATTCAACATCTCCTAAAGCACCTAAAGCTTCAGCAGCTTCATGTCTTACCATAATTTGTTGTTCTTGATCAGCCAAACATTGTCTTAAATGAGGAGCAGCATATAAATTATGGGTTTGTCCTAAAACATAGGCAACTTCGTGTTTCAATAATTCAGAAGAATCTTTGAAACATTCAGCAATATAATCAATAGCTTTTTGAACTTCTTGTTGATCAGCAGATTCACTCCCTATGTTCTTTAAGTTGAACAAAGCTCTGAATCTGGCGGCTAACTTTTCGTCCCCTGATTTGTTGGACAAAATATCTCTTAATTCTTCTAAAGAACAGTTATCAATATCGACTTCGGCCATGGTTGTGAAAAATTATTTTCGCAGCTGAGATGAGATCTGGTGATGGTGGAGTGAGGGAGTTATGGGGAGTTTTAGGAGTGGTAGAGGCAGAGTTAGAGGATAGTTAGATAGATGATGGCCACAAATAGGTTCTGGGAAGTTTCTAGAACTCTAGGGGTCAAATTGAAGGAAATACACTTAAAATCTCGAAAACTAGACATTTTTGAACTCTGAAAAGTCTCCAATAATCACTAGAATCATCCAAGACCTCTCAAAACACTCTCAAAGCTCCAAAATCTCATCCTAATAACCCTCTCACACCAACCTCTTTCTGAAAAATTTTCAACGCGAATTCTCAAATCACTCACCATGGCAGCTCCAATGCAACAAATGCCAGACTTATCCAATGCTATTGTAGCACAAGATGAAATGGGTAGACCGTTCATAATCGTCAGAGATCAAGGTAAGAAACAAAGGAAACATGGATTGGAAGCCACCAAGTCCCATATCCTTTCTGCCAGAGCAGTTGCCTCCATTGTCAAAACATCTTTAGGACCAAGAGGTTTAGATAAAATTTTAGTCAGTCAAGATGGTGAAATCACCATTACTAATGATGGAGCCACTATTTTATCCCAAATGGACTTAGATAACGAAATAGCCAAATTACTAGTAGAATTATCCAAATCTCAAGATGATGAAATTGGTGATGGTACCACCGGGGTAGTAGTTTTAGCCAGTGCCTTATTAGATCAAGCTTTAGAATTGATAGAAAAAGGCATTCATCCAATCAAAATCGCCAATGGTTTCGATGAAGCTTGTAAGATAGCTATCAATGAATTAGATTCCATTGCTGATGAAATCGATATTAATAATGAAGCTAATGATTCTAACCTTTTAAAAGCTGCTAAAACTTCTTTAGGTTCAAAAGTTGTTAGTAAATCACATGATCAATTTGCCCAAATGGCAGTTGAATCAGTTTTAGCTGTGGCAGATTTTGAACGTAAAGATGTTGATTTTGAATTAATTAAAATGGTTAGTAAAGAAGGTGGATCTATCGAAGATTCTAGATTAATCAAAGGTGTTTTGTTAGATAAAGATTTCTCTCATCCACAAATGCCTAAAGAAATCAATGATTGTAAGATAGCTATCTTAACATGTTCATTTGAACCTCCTAAACCAAAGACTAAACATAAATTAAACATCTCAACCGTTGAAGAGTTCCAAGTTTTACAAGAATACGAACAAAAGAAATTCCAAGAAATGATTGATTACGTAAAGAAATCAGGGGCTAACACTGTTGCATGTCAATGGGGATTTGATGATGAAGCTAATCATTTATTATTAACTAATGGATTAAATGCTATTAGATGGATTGGTGGTTCAGAATTAGAACTTTTGGCCATCGCTACTAACGGTAGAATCGTTCCAAGATTCGAAGATTTAAGTGAAGAAAAGTTAGGTTTCGCTGGTACTATCAAAGAATTGGAATTCGGAACTACCAGAGATAGAATGTTAGTCATTGAGGATTGCTCAAATACTAAAGCTGTTACATGTTTCATCAGAGGTTCAAATAAAATGATTTGTGATGAAGGTATTAGAGCTTTACATGATTCTATTTGTGTAGTTAGAAACTTAATCAGAGATAATAGAGTTGTTTATGGAGGAGGAGCTGCCGAATTAGCTTGTTCCATTGCTGTTTCTAATGAAGCTAATAAGAGAAAAGGTATTGACCAATATGCTTTTAGAGCATTTTCTCAAGCCTTAGATGTCATTCCTACTACTTTAGCTGAAAATTCAGGTTTAGATCCAATTGAAGCTTTATCTACATTAAAATCCAAACAAGTATTGGAGAAATCTTCTCAATTGGGAGTGGATTGTTTGAACAAAGGAACCAATGATATGAAAGAATTGTTTGTTATTGATCCATTGATTGGTAAGAAACAACAGTTATTATTAGCTACTCAATTGTCCAGAATGATTTTAAAGATAAATAATGTCATTATCAGTGGTAAAGATGAGTATTAGGTCGCGAATGTCGGTCTGTGTCGCAATATATAGTTAAAAATGTCGGCACATGTCGCAATATATAGTTAAAAATGTCACAAAGTGTCGTGGAGTGTCTCTTTTACCCAGTATGTCGCACGTTGTCGCAGCACATAGTAGAAAATGTCACGATATGTCGTCCAGTGTCGCCCATGTCGCCCCTCCCTCTATCACTCGCACCGTTCAATCTCACCGCTCAATCTCAACATCATGTCTTCAATGGGAACTCCAGCCGTTGTCATGGACAATGGGACAGGGTTAACTAAGTTAGGATTCGCAGGAAACGATTCTCCTTCCTTCATTTTCCCCACCGCCATTGCCACTTCTACAATTGCCGGGAAATCATCCAAATCGGCCGCCAAAACCTCCTTTTTAGCATCAAAAAGAGGTTTGGAAGATTTGGATTTCTTTATCGGTGATGAAGCCATCAATGCCGCCAATGGGGCTAACTATAGTTTATCTTATCCTATTAAACATGGACAAGTAGAAAATTGGGATCATATGGAAAGATTTTGGGAAAATAGTATCTTCAAGTACTTAAGATGTGAACCTGAAGATCATTATTTCTTATTAACTGAGCCTCCTTTGAATCCTCCAGAAAATAGGGAAAACACCGCTGAGATTATGTTTGAAAGTTTCAATTGTGCTGGTTTATATATTGCAGTTCAAGCAGTTTTAGCTTTAGCAGCTTCTTGGACTTCTTCTAAAGTTAAAGATAGATCTTTAACTGGTACAGTAATTGATTCTGGAGATGGTGTAACTCATGTGATTCCTGTGGCTGAAGGATATGTCATTGGTGGGGCTATTAAGAATATTCCTTTAGCTGGTAGAGATATAACTTTATTCATTCAATCTTTATTGAGAGATAGAGGTGAACCTGATACTTCTTTACAAACTGCAGAAAAAATTAAACAGCAATTTTGTTATGTCTGTCCAGATATCGTCAAAGAATTCAGTAAATTTGACCAATATCCTCAAGAGAAATTTGCTCAATATATTGTAGAATACACTGATAAGAATAAGACCAATACTGTGGATGTTGGGTATGAAAGATTCTTAGCTCCAGAGATTTTCTTTAACCCAGAAATCTGTTCCTCGGATTACTTAACTCCTTTACCAACCGTAGTTGATCAAGTGATTCAAGCATCTCCAATTGATGTTCGTAAGAAGTTATATAAGAATATTGTGTTATCTGGGGGATCAACCATGTTTAAAGATTTCGGTAGAAGATTACAAAGAGATTTAAAGACGTTAGCTAATGAAAGAATAGAATTAAGTGAAAGATTAAGTGGGGTGAAAAGTACAGGTATTGATGTTCAAGTTATCAGTCATAAGAAACAAAGAAATGCTGTTTGGTTTGGGGGTTCATTATTGGCACAAACTTCAGAATTTAAGAGTTATTGTTATACTAAACAAGATTATGATGAATATGGACCAAGTATTGTCAGGAATTTTTCTTTATTCAGTGTACCTTAGGTGGCTGGCTTCGCCAGGCACCGCTTTATGCCTGGCTATTCCAGAATTCACCTTACTTCGTCAGTACTTTGCCTGACTTCTGGCGAAGCCAGACAAAGAAAAGAAAAATATATGTAGACCTCACTTGACTCTTTGCCCAATTAGGCGATATCTCTATCACGTGACTAGTGGTACTAAAAATAGGGCCACCTCGCGGTAACTCTGGCGCCCACCGTGTGGGCACCAAAATTTCGCACCTTTTGTTACCTTTCTGTTCGCACTTCCCACTGTCAGTAAATCTCATGTCCCTCCCAATCGTCGACGGGGTGGAATTATCCCATATTCTAACCGGTCTACGTTCCTCCAGCGATGAAGAACGTAACCGTTACGCCATAGAACTCAGAACTCATCTTGAATCTGTGGCCAGGGACTTATCAGTCGAACAATTCAATCGATACATCAACGACATCAATAAGACCATATTCGAACTTTTACATTCAGATAATGCAGCTAAATTCGGTGGGATTGCTGCTATAGATGCTTTGATAGATTTCAATTCAGGCATTGGTGAAGAGAATGCCACAAAGACCGCAAGATTCTCCAATTATCTTTATCCATTAACATTATCCAATGATTTGACTATTATGAAGAGAGCTACCAAAACTCTCGGGAAATTAGCTATTCCTGGTGGTACATTAACTGGAGATTTCGTGGAATATGAAGCTAAGAAAGCTATTGAATGGTTACAGAACGAAAATAAACAACATGATCATAGAAGACATACTGCCATTCTTATGTTAAATTCTTTAGCTGATAACTCCCCTAACTTATTACATAACTTCGTTAACCAGGTCCTTGAACAATTATGGACTCAACTAACTGACACAAAGTTGGTTTTGCGTACAGATGCTGCTGTAACGTTACAAAAATGTATGAAAATCATCTATAATCGAGATGTCAATGCTCGTAAGTTCTGGATAAAGAGTTTTGTGGATCTGGCATCCAAGGTTTTGAATGAAAATGAAATTGAAGGTTCAGAATCTCAACAAACTTTCCCTGGACCTCCCCAGACTTTCGAGTCCATTCATGGGTCTCTTTTGGTGTACAGAGAACTTTTAAAGTACCATAATGATCCTTATATCGTTTCAAAGTTCGACAAAATGTATGAAAATACCATGTTGTACAAAAACCATAAGAAATCCGTCATTCGTCAAGAACTTACCAATATCTTTCCCTTGATTTGTCGTGTCAAGCCCGATTTATTTGTAGAAAAGTACCTCCACAAGACCTTATACTACTACTTGACTCAACTTAAGAAGTATAAGAACCAGTACAACGATGTGGTGGCTGCGGATAAAAGTTATATCTTTGAAAGTATTGGTTTGATCGCTTTAGAGGTAGGTAATCAAATGGCTACTTATCTTGATGCTATCTTGGATAACATTAGAGAAGGTTTAAGTTATCCTACGAACTCTAGCGTTCAACTGATCCTTGCTAATGCGGTTTCAAGTACGTCCGATAATCCGTTTGTCAACTCGGCCAATCCTAATCCTAGCGGACTTAATCTTCAAACTAGTGTGTCGATGTCTTCAAAATATAGGTCCAGTAGAAAGAGTACTGAGCCAGCGATTTTCGATTGTATCGGTAACTTATCGATCTCCGTAGGTCCAGCTTTGACTAAGCATTTACAGAGAGATATCTTGGATATGATCTTTAGTAATTGTTCTTTGTCCAAACACATGCAAGAGGTGTTACAGACCCTTATCACCAATATCCCTGTATTGTCAGGAGTCATCAACGCTAAGTTGTTGAACCTTTCATCATTGGTATTATCAGGGGTGTTATTCCAACCACCAGGCTCCCCCTACGGAGCGGTGAAAATGAATGAAAGTTATGCCCGAGATTATCGACTTATTATGATCTCCAGGGATACGGGACTTAGCATTAATAGCATTTTAAACAACCAGGAGTTGTATGAACAGCAAGAGAGTGTTCTCTTGGTCCAAGCATTGGAGATGTTGGTGTTCTTCAAATTCGAAGGGTACCAATTGAATGAGTTCGTTAGATATTGTTTGATCAAATATTTAGACCATCCTAGTGCTAAGGTTAGACAGACAGCCGTGGTAGCTTCCTGTGAGATCTTCATCAAGGACCCTATCTGTGAACAAGTCAGTGTTAATGCTTTGAATGCTATTAATGAGATCTTGGATCAATTGTTATCTATCTCAATCACTGACCCCAACCCAGAGATCAGACTCGAAGGGTTAACCAGTCTCAGTAAGAGCAAATGCTTCGACCCACAATTGTCTCAGGCCAATAACTTGAAGTTATTGTTCATAGCTTTGAACGATGAAGTCTTTGCTATTAGAAAAGTAGCCATCACCTTGTTAGGTCGATTATCATCCATAAACCCGGCTTATATCGTACCGTCCTTGCGTAAGACTTTGATCCAATTATTGTCCCGTCTTGACTATTCCACCGCCAGTAGAAAGAAGGAAGAAAGTGCTATACTTCTTTCTCTCTTAATAGCCAATTCCAAGGATTTAACTAAACCATATGTTAAACCTATAGTTGAAGCCCTTCTTCCTAAAGCCAAAGATCCTAGATCTTCCGTGGCAGCTAGTGCCATCAAGTGTTTAGGGGAATTAGCTATAGTTGGAGGTGAAGATTTGAAACCTTTCATTCCTGAACTTATGCCTTTGATCATCGATACGTTCCAAGACCAAAGTTCTTCATATAAAAGAGATGCTGCCCTTAGAACTCTTGGTCAACTCGCCAGTTCCTCAGGGTACGTCATTCAACCATTATTGGATTATCCTCAATTACTTGGGATGTTGGTGAATATTTTGAAACTGGAAGCTTCTCCTACCATCAGACGTGAAACTGTAAGATTGTTGGGGATCTTAGGGGCCTTGGACCCTTATAAACATCGAGAAGTGGAACAAAATTCCAAATCCATTCCTTCAGAACAAAACGCTCCTCCTATTGACGTAGCGTTATTGATGCAAGGAATGTCTCCTTCCAACGATGAATATTATCCAACGGTAGCTATCACCAATCTCATGAAGATCCTTAAAGACCCATCGTTGAAGATCCATCATAGTAAAGTCATCCAAGCTATTATGTATATCTTCCAAACCTTAGGTCTTCGATGTGTGTCCTTCTTACCTCAGATCATCCCAGGGATTATCAACGTTATGGATTCGTGTGAAGCGGCCATGAAGAAGTTCTATTTCCAACAACTTGGGGCTTTAATCCTCATAGTTAAACAACATATTCGTCCTTTCTTACCGGAGATTTTCGCCGTGATCCAGAAATTCTTCTCCATCAATGATGAGAATAACATCGCCGTGATCATCATCAACTTGATCGAGTCAATCTCCAGAGCTTTGGACGGAGAGTTCAAAATGCATTTACCTGAAGTGTTGACGCTTCTTTTGAATGTTTTCGATCAAGATAAATCTCCTAAAAGGGAAACCACTCTTCATGTATTGAAATCCTTCGTTATATTTGGTAGTAATATTGAAGATTACGTCCATATCATCATTCCTAGCGTGGTAAAAATGTTTGAAACCGGTCCGTTATTACTCAGGAAAGCTGCCATTGAAACTATTGGAAGATTATCCAAAAACGTCCTTCTTAATGATATGGCTTCAAGAATTGTCCACCCATTGATCAGAGTGTTACGTCAAGATGGTGATGAACTTAAGGTAGTGATCTTGAACACCATGTCGTACCTCCTTCTTCAGCTTGGGTCAGAATTCACAGTTTTCATCCCTTCAATCAAAAAAGTCCTACACGAGAAGAAAATCACTGGTGGTAACTTCGACCAACTTGTATCTAAGCTCATGAACGGTGAACCTTTACCTGCAAATCTTAACATTTATAAAGATTATGAGGTTGTGATGAGTCATTTTGATATCCCCAATAGTGATATATCACTTAAGAAACTTGCCTTCAACCAAGCTACTTTGAAGTCTGTCTGGGACCCAAGTCAACATCGTACTAGAGAAGATTGGTCCGAATGGATCTCAAAACTTAGTAAGGAATTGTTACGTCACAGTCCTTCTCATGCCATTAGAGCTTGTGCTCCTTTAGCTACTGATTATTATCCTTTAGCCAAAGATTTGTTCAATGCCAGTTTCGCTAGTTGTTGGAATGAACTTTACTCCCAGAACCAAGAGGAATTAGTGGAGTCGTTATGTATCGCCTTATCGTCTCCTAACAATCCTCCTGAGATCCATCAGATTCTTCTTAATTTGGCGGAGTTCATGGAACACGATGATAAATCCTTACCTATAGCTATCACCACGTTAGGTCAGTACGCTCAACGATGCCATGCCTATGCCAAATCCTTACATTATAAGGAATTGGAATTCTACGAGGAACCAACTACTCCTACCATCGAGTCATTGATCACAATCAACAATCAATTACAACAATCTGATGCTGCGGTTGGGATCTTAAAACATGCCCAACTCCATCATGATCTTCAACTTAAGGAGACTTGGTTCGAGAAGTTACAACGTTGGGACGATGCTTTAAGGGCCTACAATGATCGTGAAAAGAATGAACCCGATAATATGGAGATCACCATGGGTAAGATGAGATGTCTCCATGCCTTAGGAGAATGGGAACAATTATCGGAATTGGCTCAAAGTAAATGGAATACCTCCTCGAGTGAGATTAAACGGGGAATTTCTCCGTTGGCAGCTGCAGCTGCTTGGGGTCTTGGTCAATGGGATAGAATGGATGATTATATTCAAGTGATGAAACTGGAATCTCCTGATCGTGCTTTCTTCAATGCTATCTTAAGTTTACATAGGAACAACTTCGAGGACGCTTCCAATCATATCTTGAAAGCTAGGGACTTGTTAGTGACGGAAATCACTGCTTTGGTCAGTGAAAGTTATAACAGAGCTTATGGAGTGGTGGTGAGAGTTCAAATGTTAGCTGAGTTGGAAGAAATCATCAAGTACAAGTGCTTACCTCAAGGGTCTGATAAACGGTCAGTGATGAGGAAAACTTGGAACACCAGATTATTGGGATGTCAAAGAAATGTTGATATCTGGCAAAGAATGTTAAAAGTTAGAGCTTTGGTCATCAAACCTAAACAAGATATGGAAATGTGGATTAAGTTTGCTAACCTTTGTAGGAAATCGGGCCGGTTGAATTTAGCCGAGAAATCATTAAATTCTCTTCTAGAAGAAGGATCCCCTGAAAATCCTTCCAGAGCCCCTCCACAAGTTGTCTATGCCCAATTGAAATATATGTGGGCCAAAGGTCAACAAAGAGAAGCTTTACATCATTTAGTAGACTTCACTACTAGAATGTCCCAAGATCTTGGACTTAATCCTAATGATTTGATTACTCAACCATTACCTTCAGAAGGTCCAGGGATCCCAAAACATGTTGAAGATTATACTAAACTTCTTGCTAGATGTTTCTTGAAACAAGGTGAATGGCAAATAGCTTTGAATAGTAATTGGAAGAATGAGACTTCAGAAATCATCTTGGGGGCTTATTTGTTAGCTACTCATTTCGATGATAAATGGTATAAGGCCTGGCACAATTGGGCATTAGCCAACTTTGAAGTAGTGTCATCGTTTACTACCCAAAACAATGGCCATTCCCAAATTGAAGAGGTTAAAGAAGATGGTGCGGCTCAAGAAAAAAGTGCGGCTCAAAATGCGGCTCAAAATGAAAAAGATGCGGCTCAAAATACTACTGATCCTCAATCTTCAATTCCAATGGAAGCGGTCCAACGTCATGTGGTTCCTTCAATTAAAGGGTTCTTCCATTCAATTGCCCTTTCCAATTCAAATTCTCTTCAAGATACTTTAAGACTTTTGACTTTATGGTTCAATTTTGGGGGGATTCCTGAAGCTACTCAGGCTATGACTGAAGGTTTTAATATGATCAAGATCGATTATTGGTTAGAAGTTATTCCACAATTGATTTCTCGTATCCATCAACCTAACCAAGTGGTCAGTAGATTGTTATTTGGATTATTGAGTGATTTAGGTAAAGCTCATCCTCAAGCTTTGGTGTATCCTTTAGCAGTTGCTGTGACTTCTGAGAGTATCAACAGAAAGAAAGCTGCGTTATCTATCATTGACAAGTTAAGAATGCATTCTCCGGTATTGGTAGAACAATCAGAACTTGTTAGTTCTGAATTAATCCGTATTGCGGTTTTATGGCATGAACAATGGTACGAAGGACTTGAAGATGCCTCAAGATTATTCTTTGGTGAACATAATACAGAAAAGATGTTTGAAGTTCTTGAACCTTTACATCTTATGTTACAAAAAGGACCAGAAACTATGAGAGAATCCTCATTTGCCAACGCTTTTGGTCGAGAATTGGCCGATGCCTACGAATGGGTGATTAATTATCGTCGTACTAAGGATATTACCAACTTAAATCAAGCTTGGGATATCTATTATAACGTTTTCCGTCGTATCAGTCGTCAATTACCTCAATTATCTTCCTTAGAACTTCAATATGTATCGCCTAAATTGGAAGTAGCCAATGATTTGGAATTAGCTGTCCCCGGAACTGCAGAAGCAGGTAAACCAGTGGTTAGAATAGCTAAATTTGATCCAACTATCGCCATTATCTCCTCCAAACAACGTCCTAGAAAGATCCTCATTCGTGGTAGTGACGGTAAGGATTATTACTTCATCCTTAAAGGTCATGAAGATATCAGACAAGATAATCTCGTGATGCAATTGTTCGGTTTAGTCAACACGTTATTGGTGAATGATCCTGAATGTTTCAAACGTCATTTGAACATCCAAAGGTATTCTTGTATTCCATTATCACCAAAAGTTGGGCTTTTGGGTTGGGTAGCTAATAGTGATACCTTCCATGTGTTAATCAGAGAATACAGAGAGTCCAGGAAGATCTTATTGAACATTGAACACAGAATCATGCTTCAAATGGCTCCAGATTATGATAGTTTGACTCTTTTACAGAAAGTCGAAGTGTTCACTGGAGCTCTTGATAACACCAGGGGACAAGACTTATACAAAGTGTTATGGTTGAAATCTAAATCCTCAGAAGCTTGGTTAGACCGTCGTACCACCTACACCAGATCATTAGCAGTAATGTCAATGGTTGGATACATTCTTGGGTTAGGAGATCGTCATCCTTCTAACTTGATGTTGAATAGAAACACAGGTAAAGTCGTTCACATTGACTTTGGTGATTGTTTTGAAGCTGCTATTCTTAGAGAGAAGTACCCTGAAAAGGTACCTTTCAGATTAACCAGAATGTTAAATTATGCTATGGAAGTTAGTGGTATTGAAGGTTCATTCAGAATAACTTGTGAGCATGTGATGAGGGTTTTAAGAGATAATAAAGAATCTTTGATGGCTATCTTAGAAGCTTTTGCTTATGATCCTTTGATCAATTGGGGGTTCGATTTCCCTACTAAAGCGGTGGCAGAAGCTACGGGTATTAGAGTTAACCAGGTTAATGTAGCTGAATTACTTCGTAATGGTCAAATCAATGAAGAAGAAGCTGTAAAACTTAACAAGCGAAATGAACTTGAGATTAGAAATGCTAGAGCTGCTTTGGTGTTGAAGAGAATCACCGATAAGTTAACAGGGAATGACATACGTCGTTTGAAGGGGTTGAATGTACCTACACAAGTGGATAAACTTATTCAACAAGCTACGAGTGTAGAGAACTTGTGTCAACACTTTATTGGATGGTGTTCATTCTGGTGAGGCCGTGTGGTGAGTGTGTATTAATATATGAAATATTTGAACGAATTTGGACGAAAGTCCAAATGAGGAAATAATTGTCGCGTCGGATGAAATTTCTCTTTTGGGTGAATGTGATAGATCAGAAGGTGATAAATAACATTGGAGGTGAAAGTGAAGGTGAAGGTGGTGGTGACCGAAAGTATACAAAATCTTGAGAAACCTCCTGCGGAGACTTTTGGACTTTTAAGCAATCTTCTTCGATGCATTAGTGAACCCAACTCCCTTAATCGATACCAAAAAGTCATCCTCCTCTGCCTTCAAAAACGCTTCTGTACCAAAAACCTTCTTTATATCATTCAAATCATAAAATAACTGTTCGTCAACTTGTTCCTTATTAATCAATAACCTTCCTACATCTTCTTTACCTATAGTCATGAAACATAAAGCCATTTGTAATTGGTTTCTACCCACTACACAACTAGTTTTCAAGTCATAAAGTAAATTATAAGCTACCTTTTCAGCTACATCTTCAGGTAATGAACCAGGAGTTCCTACTCCATCAGTATAGATTCTCCAACCTTTTTTCAGTTCAGCTACTAAAGTTATACCGAACCCTGGGGATTTCCCACTATTTTCTCCTCTCCATACATCGGCAGATATATTAACTTCTACCCCTGTTGGACGCAAAATGTTCCTAGCAGTATCAATCATTCTATTGACAATTGATGGTGAGACTCTGGCACAATGAGCAACTCCTCTTATGGCAGATATTTTAGAAGCTTCTAATGCATGCAATGTTAAAGGTTGAGGAATTAAAGAGTTACACAACAAGTGTACTTCACCTCCACCCAAAGGAGGAGCTCCTCTTTTTAAAATATGTATGGAAACATCTCTTACACCGAATTTATCCATTAATGGTAATACTCCCCATTTCAAACTATCCACAGAAACATCATTAGACCCTAAACTTGTCATACCTTTGAAAATAATGGAGAATTTCTTCTTGGAAAATGGTGCTAACATTAACATAGGTTCAAGATAATATCCAATAGGTTTACCTTTATCACAGTTATGGGTGATTTCTCCCCCTGTGATGATCCCTGGACGATAAGTGATGGTGGTACCAGTGTAACTAATCTCTAAATGAGTTCCATTGGTTACAGAATCTAATAATCTAAGGAATGAATATTCATAACTTGATAACCCAGGATTTAATTCATTTGATCTGATCTTAGTGATTTTAATGGGAGTTCCTGATAATGTGGAAAGGACTAAACGAAACCTAAAATTTCGTGATGATTCAAACGTTATACTCTCTATCTTACTAACTGACATGGTGTATTGACCCTATAACTAAATGAAATAGTAACTTCTACTGTGAGATGCTTACTGTGAGATGCTCTGCTCAGTTTTTTTTCGCACAGGTGAGGCCACGACTTTTCTCAACAATATCCACAAACACACATTTCTGTCAACCGCCATGGATAACAAAAGAACTGCCAGTGGAGAAGGAGAAAGTGATGCCAAAAGGGCCAAGATAGAGCCAGGGGATGGACTTTTAGATGATGAATTGAATGCTCTTTTGAATCAGAACGAAAAACTCGATTTTAATGATTTACCTGATGATTTGTTAGATTCTATAGATCAGAACGTTGCCACTCCTCCAGCTTATAGTCGGTCTAATACGCCGTTACCATATCAGCCTAGTCAATTAGGACAACCACAAGTCACCCAACAAGTCCAATCGCAGGTTCAACTCCCTCAGGTGTCTCAAACCTCCCAACCCTCCCAATCCCAGGTCCAGAAACCTAAAGACCTTTATAGTAATGACCCAACCAAACTTAACGATGCCTTAGCAGCCGCTGGGGTCGATATTCATCATGAAGAAGAGTACTTACACAAAAACAGAAGATTGGCCACATATCAAACAAATCAAGTAAGAGTCACTAATTTCCTTAATCCTTACCAAATATCGACATTTATGAACAGAATCTCCAGAGAAAACGGTATTATACAGAATTTCTTATCTGATAGTGAATTATTGGAACTTATGTCAGTTCTGTGTGAACGTTGGATGTCCGATATCATCACCAAGACCTTAATAATGTCTCACCATAGACAAAAAGGGATTCCTAATGTAAATAAGAAACCATCAGCTATCCAGAGGTCAGAGTTATCTAAAGAATTACGTAATATTGCTCTTAAACAAAAGGAATTAGAGGAACAACGTGTAAATCGTCGAATGGCTTTAGGTTTAGAGAAAAATGATGATGGTAGTAAAAAAGAGAAAGGTGGAGCAGAAGAAAGTTTACATAGAGCTGCCAATGCTACAGCAGCTATGATGAGTATGAATCCTTCAAGAAAGAAATATAGCTGGATGTCTGCAGGCTCAGGTAATTCTAATACTCCCACAACTAAAGAAGACCCATCTTCAAAGAAATCTCATATAATGACAGCAAGAGGAGAAAATGGGTTAAGATATAGAGAAATCCGAACAGGACAATCTGTCACTATGAAAGATCTTTTATCAGCAATGGAGACCGAAAGAATAGGAGTTGAAAAGGCTCTTCTTAAAGGTTATTCCAAGTTAAGAGATTAATATACGATAGGCACACGACTTTTCTTTTCTCTCAACATTTGGTACATACACGACCATTTGAACTTGGTTGGGGTACGACTTTCGCGACCTTTTTGTTACACAAAAACAATCGCGACCCATAACAAAGCAGTTACCCCAAGTACTTCATCACCGTCACTTATACATACCCCTAGTGATGCTGGACTTCTCACTAACGAAATACTTCAACAGCTTTGATGTGGAGAAAGTCTCGGATGAGTCAATTTCCTCGTCCCGAGTCGAAACCATCACCAACAGTTTAGCTAATGATCCAGAGACTATTCATGATTCAGAAGTATTTGAAGAGCTTCTTGACGTTTGTCACGGGTTCAAGGGCTTAGAATCGAATTCTCAGAAACAGTTGACGTATTTAGTGGCTTCATCGTTCAAAACAGCGTGTATGACCACCAAATCAGCCATTGAATCAGGTGAATTCATTGATTCCATCCCCCATATCAAGGCTACCTTGGAGAAATTCGGGTACCTTGTGTTTGTACTCTTCACCATTTTAGGGAAGGAAGATTTCAGTGGGATCCTGGCTTCTAGAACGAAAAATAAGACCTTAATGGCCAGTTGGAAGAATAATTGTGGGAAAGTTCAGGATCTTTTGGACGGTTCACAAGAATGCTTGGAACTAGAACTCAGTAAGATCTTTGTCACCACTCCTGAACGTACAGCATTCATGGAATTGTTCAATAGACCCATTTTTCACCTTATGGAAACTCCTGAACGTATGAAATCCATTCCTTTGAAGACAGTGATGTTCCGATGCGTGTGTTTGATGGTGAAGAACCATCATCATGCTAATACTGTCCAGAACTCCATCATTCAGTCCCTTACTTATTTTATCCATCTCCCACCATTTATGGCTGAATTACTTTACTTGCTTGATTCCAAATTCGATTACGGCCTGTTAACTGAAGAGGTATTAAGAGAAGTATCTTCTATACGATTCGATTCTAATGATAACACTGGTCCGAAGTCAATATCTGATTTTTTGGTCCATTTATCTCAATTAAGTCCCAGGTTACTTCTTAAACAAATGGCTTCTATTGCCCAACTTTTAGATAATTCCAATCAAACCTTGAGATGTTCTGTGGTTGAATCTTGTGGTAATATCGTCGTTGATATAATAAAATCTGATGATTCTTATCAAGATGAAGAATCACGTGATACCTCACGTGCAGAGTCACGTGAAGGACAAAATCAAACTGAAAATTTAATTGATCTTCTACAAGA